>OZ005742.1:239189865-239789865 GCA_963930735.1 Dioctria linearis
CAGGGCTGGTTTCTGGACTAGAATCCGTGAAGGATACTTCTAGCCAGCCACTAAGGAGATTTTCGGCGGTTGTTTGGTCAGATGCGTCAGCACTAATATCACTGTCACTTTCAGCACTTACAACTACACTGGCTGTGGTCTTATCTATACCTAAAGAACGCGAAAGCCCGGCGAATTCGATAAGCTCCTGTTTGAATCGCTCTGTTTCTTTTTTGAATTTTTCGATTTGCGTCAGCCTCTGCTCTCTGCCTTGACTTAATCTGTGGTCAAGTGCGTCGCAGTGCGTGACAGTGAGCTTATCGGATTCACGTGCCTTCTCTAATAACTTATCTAAAAATTTATCTAGACTTACTTTAGATACAACTGTGGGCCCTGTTAAAACGGTGCCGCTTCGAAGGCGAACTCCTGTTGCTTCTTGCTGTGCTGGGTCGGCTTCTTGGGCGTTTTCTGTACCTTCCCGGAGGTGTTGGAGATTTTCACCTGGGGATTTCTCCGCGTCGGATGAAGGTAGGTAGTCTAATCTCGTGCCTGTCTCAGGTGCCGGTGTCGAGTTTTCTCCTGACATATGCGTCCCGCGTTGTCCTAAAGGGGGGCTTCCAGCCTTCTTAGAGTATTCCCTTCTGGAATGCTTTTTGCTACTAGGGGGGCTCTTGCCGTCTTAATTCCCTTGGCTGAGATTGAAAGGGGGGCTTTTGCCGACTTCGAGATCCCTTTCAATCCTGGAACGAAGTTACAAATTTCCGGTGCTTCTTTTTGCTGCTGGGGGGCCCTAGGCCTACTTACTTCCCCTGGATATGGCTGAAAGGGGGGCTTAAAGCCTTCTTCGAAATCCCCTTCAACCCAGGAACGATGATATCTTCCTTCTGGAGTTGATTTTGATTGGGCCTGTCTTCGTTATCCTCCTTCTCGCTGCTGGACAAGGGCTTCTGGTGTTCGGTGATGATTTCCAATCTGAAGGTCCAAGTCCCTTATTGCTGTCTTTTCACTCACTGGGGTGAACGCTTGCTCGCCTGGAGCAGAGGCGCCTATAGATGAGATCTACCCCGAGCGTTGGGGGTGACGTGGCCGTATAGTGTGGCTTAGTCAAAGGTTCCCCGTAGATTCTTGCAGGATCAAGGCTTTTCAAGCGTTTACGATCTTTTAACTTGACCAAGCTTCCTTGATCCTACCGGCTGCGCCAATTTTGTTATATATTTATATAAATTTAAGGAGTAACCACTGTCACTCTGTGTACATCTCACCTTTATTTGCTTCTTATGTAATCCGGGAGGGGTTTTTTTTTATGACACACTTTCTCTGCTACAACTTTTACTTTATTAAACGACCTTTCTTTAACAAACTTCTCTTTTACATAACTTTTCTATAACAAACTTCTCTTCAAAACAACTTTTGTTTAACAAACTTCTCTTTTACATAACTTTTCTATAACCAACTTCTCTTCAAAACAACTTTTGTTTCACAAACTTCTCTTCAACACATCACTTCTTTTTACCAACACTTTTCTGTAACCAAATTGTTCTTTTTATATACTTCCTTATGACGAAATTCTTATTTGACAAGGCTATTGTTTAACTAAAACTTTTCTTCAACAAAGAACCGAGACCGCCCGCTACCAAGTATAAAAAACCAACTCAACTCTACTCGAATCTTAAAAACCAACTCAACTCTTGATCACATTCATCGTGATCAAGAGCCGTTGTTCAGGATAGAAAATGCTAAATCGCATTTTCTTATCCTGAGAAAATTTTACTTTTTAAATCTGGACATGTTCAAACATGTCCAGAATTATTCGCGTTGAACGATGGCTGCAAAAATGTAATCTTACACTTTTTAAAACATCAGCCACCGTTTGAAATCGCGACGCGCATATACATACAATGCATTTATGCTGCGCGCGTTTCTTATTGCGAAAGCTTTTTCCGTAATATGTATGTACGTATGTACATACATATTGTAGTTTTCGCGACAAATCGTACTGAAGGTACGATTTGCTTTTTGATTTCTTTCTTTTTTTTTTAAATTAAATTGTTGAAATGACAAATTTTGCTGAAGGCAAAATTTGGTCGTGGAAATTTTAAAGTAAAACGACTTGGGGTGTAAAATGAAACTTTTGTTTTTCCCAAGTCGTTTGATGGGAAAAAATTTATGACTTGTTTGGAATGTGAAGAAAATTGCTGATGCAATTTTCTTCACCCTTTTTGGACGATAAACTAATCATGTTTTGTGCCTGATTAGTTTATTGAATTTTTATATTTTATGGTTTTTTTTTTTTGGTTTTTCAGATATATATATATATTTATACATATATGTACATATGGTACATATATGTACCTATGTTTTTATATATAACATCATTTTTTCTGTCCGACAAACCGTTCTAGAAATATATGCGAAAAACCACTTCAAAAATCAAACTTGCATAGATCGGTGATCATACGAAATTTTATACGGGCATTCATCTGGGGTATCATAAGAATTGGTCTTAGACCAATTCAAGCATTTTTACTAGTTTATATTCGGTTTTCGGTTTGTCCATCACTGCTTCCTGCGATTTGTCCATGACTTCCTCTCGGCTGCTGAAACGCGTTCCCCGTAATGGTTTTTTAACTCGATCGAACAGAAAGAAGTCACACGAAGCCAAATCAGGTGAATTCGGTGATATTTGTTGTATTTTTCGCCAAAAAATTACGAATAATGATGGTACTGTGCGACCGGACGGTGCGTTTTCATGGTGCAAAATCCACGAGTTTTATGCCCACAATTCTGGTCTCTTTCGGCGAATTGCTTCACTCAAACGTCTCATAACGCCCAAATAATATTCTTTGTTTACTGTCTGTCCTTCTGGCAAAAACTCATGATGCACTACATCCTGAAAACCGTGAGCATTGCCTTCTTTTTCGACTGAAAACGACAACACGGTCTCTTTTTTGCATGAAATTGAGGTCTTTTGGCACCAACTTTGCTGCTACACGACGGAAACCCAAGTCATTAACCAAAATGTCTTGGACGGATCCATAGGCAATGTTCAAGTCCTCTGCTATCTCTCTGATGGTTAATTTGCGGCTTTTGACCAACATTTCTTTTACTTTATCAATGTTTTCGTCGGTTTTCGATGTCGATGGTCTGCCACTGCGTTCATCATTTTCGATTGACTCACGACCACTTTTGAACCGCTCGTGCCACTGGTAAACTTTTCTTTAGAGAATCGTTGCCGAAACCCAAGGTATATAAAGACAAGGTATTCTCATTAAGATTTTGACACTCGGCCGTGACGTGTTTCGTCCACTAATAAAAAAGGAAAAGTAAAAGAAAATCTCTGACAGTTCTCTTATGTCAAAGATGACAAGTAAATAAAGCACGAAACATTTCATATTAAGTAAAGTTTTCTTAATTTTCTACAACTAATTTGACATTCAATGATAGTCTTCTTAAGGAATTTATTTATACCTAACATAATGTAAATACCTTCGAGTTGAGCGCTTGCAAGAAATGGTTATTTTTTAATGATCTCACACCAAACTCTGAAGTGAAACTGTATTGTACATAGGAGGCTGTATAACCTATGTAAGTAAACATGAAGTGCTTTAAAAAATATGTATTCTACTTTATGTGCTTAATTGCAATGACCCTCACTGAATAAGAAATTCTCGAAAAAATGGGAAGACTGCTGTCTATTGCGCTTTGTATTTCTTCCCAATTTTAAAACTTTTACATGCAATTGCTGGAAGCTTAGTTTGTAATTATTTGGAATCTTATATTAATCAAAATAAATTTAATCTTATTATTCCAGATTACGCGTTCCCATTTGAGCATTGTCATTATCACTTAAACAGGATCAAGCAATGAAATCCAAAGTTAAAACTGCTGTGATAATATGCAAGTTTTGCCTTTTGCTAGTACAAAATTAAAGTCAAAGTCAAACGGAAACGATGGCAATAAATATTGACAAGCAATTTGTCGTTTCCAATGAGCTAGCGTTTTATTTAGCTGCTCAAGGTGCTGTTAAGGAAGTTTTCAATATGGTATATAGCTAAATACGTTTTCCATTTTTATAGATCCACGATTGTTTATGCAGTGGAAGGAGAGCATCGGATTTTAAGACAGTCCAATTTATTATTCTGGTTCATAATCTCATCACATCCGTCCTCTTCTGATAAGGCGTATTAGGTCCTTGTGCGGTAATTTTTTTTTTTATCTTCTAACAATATGAGAGATCCAAGAAATTTCCATCTTTATACCTGGCGAAGGTAAGTTCAGTTCAAAAATAATGGAAATGCAGTTTGAAGTTTGACTTTTTTGATCCCAATCATTTTTGAGGCCATACCCTTAACTCGTACACGAATTTGTCTGTTTAGATATTTCTTTTTTACTATTTTCGGCACTCTCGTAGACCCACTCTTCGTCATCACAGCGAGCTGAAATTTGGCACACAGGTTCATGTCGCGTGACAATTGAATCTATCAAAATTTGAACCGGAAATTTCCATGCAAAACCCGGAAAATCGGGAAAAATCATTTGAAAATTTGGTACAAATTTGATTAGTGATAAATCCGTTTCAGGAAAAATGCAGAGTTTTCCGATTTTTCCGAAAAAATTTCCGGAATTTTCCAACTTTTCTGGAAAATTTTCCGGTAAAAAAGTCTTCTAAATTATGCAGGATCAAGTTTCCTATCAACTGGCATCATTACTTTTTCTCCGACAATGGTGAAAGCTTACAGAAAAAATCGAGGAAAATTCATGTAAAACGCTTTTCCGGAGTTTTTCAGACCAAGGAAACGTTTGAGCGTTTTGTAACCTTACACAAAGTTGTAGAGCGAAATGAGTTGCATAAAGTTATTCTTGTGGAAAACTCCGCGAAAAACCCGGAAAAGCGGGAAAATCAGCGGACAAATTTTCATCGACATGATTAGTGATAAATCTGTTTCCGAAAAAATGCAGAATTTTCCAATTTTTCTGGATAATTTTCCGACAAAAAAGTTTTATGAACTATGCGGAATCATTTTTTTTCCGTCCTACTGGCAACAATCATGAAAACTTGCATGAAAAATCGAGGAAAATTCATGTAAATTTTTAAAAAAAAAATGTCATAGTAATAGGAAAAGTCGGTGGAAAACATGGAAAATCGGGAAAATTCAGTAAATCTGTGTCTTTTCAGCCGTCATAAAATTATTTTAAAATATCGCCATGCAGCACGTAATAACAATTTAGTTAACGTGAAAAAGGCAGAAAATAAAATAAGTAAAAAAACGAGTTTTCAAACAAAACTGAGGCCAAGCTGCATGAAAAAGTAGAAAATAAATTTTCTTCACACACAGAGGTGGATTCAGATTTTTTGATTGAGACATTTCTCTTGAATATTCTTTCTCTTCAAGAATCAAATCACTTCTTACCTCTGATTGATCATACTGAAATATTTCGATGATTGTCAGCGAATTAAATCTGAGTCCACCTCTGTGTGTGAAGAAAAGTTTATTTTCTACTTTTTCATGCGGCTTGGCCTCAGTTTTGTTTGAAAGTCGTTTTTTACTTATTTTATTTTCTGCCTTTTTCACGTTAACTAAATTTTTATTACGTGCTGCATGGAGATATTTTAAAACAATTTTTAAGTCATGTTTGGTGCCGCTCCGAAAACAAAATTTTTTCGAGTATCAAATCGTTGAAGTACTGCAACGGTTTTCTGAAATTCAAATTATGTTTTAAACAGCGCTTTTTAGCTGTATTCCAACTTGATCCCATATAACATGAATTTTCCTGATTTTCCATGTTTTCCACAGATTTTTCCTATTACTATGAATTTTTTTTAAAAATTTACATGTATTTTCCTCGATTTTCATGATTGTTGAAGAGAAAATATTGATGCCAGTAGGACGGAAAAAATGATTCTGCATAGATTATAAAACTTTTTTGTCGGAAAATTTTTCAGAAATTTCGGAAAATTCCGGAAATTTTCTGAAGATTTTCCAGAAAAATTGGAAAATTCTGCATTTTTTCCTGAAACAGATTTATCACTAATCCTATCGATGAAAATTTGTCCGATGATTTTCCCGCTTTTCCGGGTTTTTCACGGAAAACTCTACATTTTTCCTGACACGGATTTATCACTAATCAAATTTGTACCAAATTTTCGAATGATTTTTCCCGATTTTCCGGGTTTTCCATGGAAATTTCCTGTTCAAATTTTGATAGATTCAATTGTCACGCGACATGAACCTGTGTGCCAAATTTCAGCTCGCTGTGATGACGTAAAGTGGGTCTACGACAGTGTCGAAAATAGTAAAAAAGGAATATATAAATAGACAAATTCGTATACGAGTTAAAGGGAATGGCCTCAATAATGGAAGTGCAAAGCATTGAATTGAAGTTTGACTTTTTGATCCCCATCATATTTAGGTGTCCTTAACTGGCCATGGACAGAAAGATTAAACGTTATTAGGAAACCACCTACTTTTAGACGGTACATGAAGATAAAAAATTGACATCTAGGGTGATGGAACCAGTAGTTGATCAAGCACCAGTAATTGACCATTTTTAAATAAAGCTGCCAATACTATTGTTCTACGGAAAACACAAAAAATTTCTAATTTCAACTTCTGTCCGTTATGTAAGTACCGTTATACGTGGAAATTATGATGAAACTTGGTGCAATTATATGATTTCTTCCTAGAATCAAATTTCAGTATTTTATGGATGATCGTGTAATAAGGAAGTGATTTTAGTTCTTCTTTTAAAGATTTTTTGTGATCTTGATAATATTAGGTGTGTTTAGTTTATTTTTGGTTTATAGGTTACTTCATCATTTGCACTTTCTGTAGTCACATGTACATAGCTAGGTAGAAAATCATAAAGGGAGCCTACATTAGTAGGTGGTCAATTACTGGAACGCCAGTAGTTGACCAATTTAGTTAATTCCCTACATGGTATAAAATTGAATGGTTTTCATATGATATCAATTTAATTTTAGTTAAAATGCCTCCCAAGAAAATATTTTTCAAGTACAGTGAGGAAGACTTGTCAATGGTGTTAGGAGAAATTGATGATGATTGTGCAATTAGACCAACTGCCAGGAAATACGGCATTCCACATTCAACCTTGATAAATAAAATAATATTGAGACATCCGGTCCATCGTAAAATGGGTCCCCCAACAGTACTAACATCCCAAGAAGAAGATTTGCTGTGTGACTGGATAACAAGTATGGCAAAAAAGGGATTCTCACTGACAAAAGAAAATATCCTTCAAACGTTGACAGATATAGTAATTGAAGATGGACGACCTACACTTTTTAAGGATAATACTCCAGGGAAAAAATGGTTTACATGTTTCCTCAAGAGGCATAAGGAAATTAGCCAACGACATGCTGACACTGTCAATATTTCCAGAAGTCATGTTACAGAGTCAACAATACGGAAATGGCATTCCGACTTGCGTAATTTCTTATTTTCCGAGGGAGTCTTGGATATTTTGGATGATTCCGACCGGATATTAAATGCGGACGAGTCTGGATTTCGAACAAATCCTTCAAATGGTTTGGTTGTAGGACCCAAAGGTTTTAATAATTTATATTCTGTTAAGGATAAAGAAAAAGAAAACATTGCAATCCTAGGAACATTCACCGCGTCTGAAAAAATTATGCCGCCATTGATTATTTATCCATACGAGCGAATACCTGCAGAAATAGCAAAACATGTAAATATAAATTGGATGACGTCGCGGGTATTCTATGGGTACATAGCAAATACGCTAATACCAAAATTAAAAGAAGAAAATGTAAAGTTTCCGGTATTATTTTTGATTGATGGGCATAAATCGCATATAAATTATGAGGTATCAAAATTTTATATTGAGAGCCAAATTATCCTTTATTCGTTATATCCAAATGCCACACACATTCTTCGGCCTGCCGATGTTTCTGTATTTCGACCATTAAAAGTGTCATGGAATAAAGTAGTGCAAAATTGGAAATTAAAATCCGGGCATAGAATTTTGACTATAGGACGCTTTTCGCCCCTTTATTTGAAGAAGCTTTAAAAGCTGTCACAGCAACAATAATATCAAATGGGTTTAAAAGGTTTGGCATATTTCCATTTAATGCGGATGCCATTGATTATAATAAATGTATGGATGCAATCTCTCCAGACGCAACCCACACACATACAGAATAAACCCGAGGAAATACAACCAGAGGATTTATTGTTTTTTGAGACATTGATGCCAGTAAATAGAGTCGAAGAATTCCGTAATCTCAAAGAAGACGAACAGTGGCAAGGGGATGAATCAGCTAGAGAATTGTTTTATGTTTGCCGAAAAATTAAAACGGGTATGAATAAAAGCACCACGCCTATTGAAACTATTACTGCACAAAATGAAGAAAATACCGCTAACATGTCACAGGTAATGAATATTTGAGAAACGGGGAATAAAAATAGCTGAAGTCAATCCGAAACACTCTTTATATAAAATAAAATAAAAGGACTTCAAAGAAAGCTGGACTAAAAAATGTCAGTAACAAAAATGACTAAAATAGTAAAAAGGAAAATACTAAATAATATATTTTTTTATACTGAGCAAACGTACCTTAGGGTACGTGCACAACGAGGCGAGGCGAGGTGAAGTAAGTGAATTATCCACATATATGAAAATTTACGTACTGATCCTCACAGATTCTGTGTCCAAATCAAGGGGAAGGATATTGCTATCCTTTAGGATAGTCAGGCTGCCTTGATGGCTCCGATTGGCCTCCAGATAACATCTAAGTTACTAAGGAATCGCAGGTAGTCTGTGAATAAGTTGTGTGTCCACAACAAGGTGTTCTGTCCGTTCCTGATCACCTTTTAGCTAGGGCTCTGATTCTCCGTTCCTCGAACCGGAACCCGCCGTAGGCGTTGCCACCTCGAGTATCGGGTCCCTCATCAACTCGGATGTTCATAGGAAGCATCAGCAGAGATGTACGAACCTGAGTAATTCTAGGTGCATAAAACTGTTTCTTGATGGGCCCAATAGGAATATGTATCTCTGATTTTCTCTTGGGGCTCGGAAGAAAACAATATAAAACTGTGGTTGACATCAGCAGCGGCCACAGCTCGCTTCACGCTCATCTAACAAAGATGGGAGTTGTTGACAGTCCTGAGTGTCTGTGCTGCCAGGAATGAAAAACTGAGACAACCGAACATTTTTTGTGTGCTTGTCCAGCCTTCACCCGGAGCAGACTGGATACTCTAGGATCTGCCCTTCTATCTGTAGATGAGCTGGAAAACCTTCCTCACTAAGACCTGATGCGCTTCATTAAGAGGATTAGAAGGTTTTGGTGAATGGGCTTCTAGCAGGACAGCACAATAGTCCGCCATGGCCTCCGTGCTTGAAATGGGATCTCCTCTCCCCCTACTTCATAATAAAAAAAAAATATACTAGCGGAAGGTTTGATGAGGAGTGAAAGATAAGAATAATAATACAACGGTAGTAAGTACTTCAAATGGGTAGGATTGGAAAATCTGTGGGAATACGCATAGAGTTTTCTTCGTGATATCGAGTGTATTTATCCCTCCGACTTCGGCAATATACTTCTTTATTGTTGTTAAGTCCCAATATGGGCTTAGCATAAAAAGGGGCAGGTGCCGGGTTTTAAATGATAAGACAGGATGCTTTTTTTCAAATAACAAAATATTCACTGTTTATTTCATCACAAAATATTCTTAACCTAAAAAATTCAATTCCATTAATTCACTTGTGTCTTTAGATTATATAACAAAAAATTGGCTAACACGTACAATTCAAATGTCCAATCGTGTGTATGTTTTGTAACCTCCTCTGGATATTATTTCTTAATCTGCAATAAAAGAAATAATTATTAATTTTTGATTAACCGAGGTTTGGCTGTTAGAATGAGCGTCAACGAACTGCTCATGTAGGTCAGGGCTGGGGTCAAACGAATCTCCCAGTAAGAATGCTGAAAAAATAAGATATTTTCAATACTAATAAATCTGGTTAGTAATCAGGGTGCAATACTTCCCTTAGTTTGGTTTAATCAAAGCTTAATGTGGCTTCAATACTGCCGATCTGCTTTGTCGCTTGGTCAAATCGCAAGTGATTTTCTATTCCCAATCGCTCACTATTTATAGGCAGAAACACAATGGGAATTGTGTCTGCCGGTAGCGTTGCCATGACGCCAGCGTCGTTTGTGAGATTTCATGTATTTGGTCCAAAAATGGCGTCATCGTGTGAATTTTTATGTGTTTGGTCCCAAAATGGCGTTATCATAATTTTAATCGGAATAATTGTCGCTGTGCTATGAGCTGCCATTTGATTATGTCAACTTGTTGGTGGCAGCTGATGTAAGTGTTTATTTTGATTTTTGATTTGTTTTGAATTTTGTTAGTGATTTGTTTTTTCTTCAATTTTAGGTGTTGGCGAAATGACTGTGGCGCGGGATTCGGATCTATTTGATGTGTAAGTATTGTCTTGTGGTAAAGTCGCAGATTGTTTAAATTTTTAAATGATCTGTGATTTTTTTATAAATGCCAGTATTTGGATTTCTTTTTAGATTCTGCTGGTCACTTCGTGGGATTATTTTATACATCGCGGGAATTATTTATTGTAAGTGTTAGTTTATTAAGTAAATTTATCTTTTTAGTTTTTTGTTCCGAGACGGAACAATTGTTGTTTGTTCGAGTTATCCTTGCTAATTCGGTGTGGGACTTTTCTTTTCAACTTCGATTGGATTTGTCCTTACAAATGCGAGAGGACTTCTTTTTCCAACTTCTGGTCAACCTCTTCATATGGATCTCTTTGAAATTCTAATAATTGAGCGTACTGGAATAAACGATGTACCCAGTGAAAATGTGTGTAATATTCAATGTATAGATCTTGCACCTCGCGAAAAAATGAAAAATTGTATTCTCGAGCGAGATAACTCGAGGTGTCTCGCCACACCGAGTGCTGCCACAGCGTTGTTGTAAACATTCTCATAGTACAGCATGCGATCATTTTATTTCTTAAACTCTTGATATAGCCACGCCTCGCCTCGTTGTGCATGTACCCTTACTCAAAGCCGATGCAACAACGGCTTTGAGTACAGTACTTTTGTTCAGCATAAAAATATTTTTTACTTTTTAGTTCCTGGAATTTTTACAATGACTTTTATTAATTTCCTTTTTAATATTTATTCCTATTTTACTCATTATTCTTACTGGGATTTTTTAATCTAGCTTTTCGAAGTTTTTCTTTTCTTTAAGTCGGTTAATAAAATTGGAATACAACCACCGGGAATTACCCTCTTTCATTTGAAAATAGAATCATCGAAATCGGTCGAGTAGTTTCGGAATAATCGCTGGACAAATATAAAAAACGAAACAGGTCGGTTCTCCTTTTTTGAAGTCGGTTAAAATTATCTTATTATTTTACATTTTATTAATCTGCGCCTACATATGCATACACATCGTATGTACTCGACAGAAATATTTCTTAAGGGCTTTGGCTAGTTTCGTTCTCATAAGTTAAATTGAATAGTGCAACTACCATGAAATCGGTACTTTATTTCCTTCCCACGTAGAATCCAATACTATGAGTGTGACATTAAATTCTTCAACTGAACCACCCGCAGGAGCTTCATGCTCACATATCAGTCAATTACTGGCGCAATTCATGGTCAACTACTGGAATTTTATGGTCCACTTTAGGTGCATCTACGAATATTAGAGTTCAAATTTCAAAGAAAAAAGCAGTTAAAGCATCAAATGCCGTCTTAAATTTTTTTTTCTTAATAAGTATTTTAGCAGTAATTTTTACGCGCAAGGTTACCTTAATCGGTCAACTACTGGTGCCATTACATAAACGTCACTTATAATATCCTCTGCGCATCACCCTTAAACCAACTTTTATCAATATTTTCAACTAAAGCAGCCCCACAAAAACTGCTCTTCTCTACTTATGTTTGTCCAACACGGACCAGTACCCACTTAAACAAATCGCTCTCGAATAATGTTTTCCTCTTTGGGGTAATAAACTTCATTTTGACTAACTGTAAATCTCCCCCGTAAGGGTCATTGTCTCAGTCCCCGAATGGACAATAAATTTCTCTTATTAACCGGAAAACAAGATTAATTATCAAAAATTTTGTGAACTCCCTGACACAATCCTGTCCGTCTCTGAACGTTTGCCTATTATAGTGGCCACAATTTCGTTGTTATACATATACTCTGTATACCGAAAGTTGGCCAACTAACAGTATTTGACTATAACCAAGTCCTAAATGGGGGCTAGTCCACCACCCACCTATGTCTATGTATAAGACATGTCCAGTTTAGAGTACCACCACTCTACATATGTGGATAGAGATAGATCCTCCTGCATGTCTCTTCTAGGTATGTCTTACAAATGAAATAATTAATTTAGTGGTCAGGAAGTTTACAAGCAATTCCATTCGCTCCTTATGACCTATTAACTTATCCCTGGGTAACAGACATGGGCTCTGACCACTCCACAAAATTGCTGGCATTGCTTATGGGGGTGGGTCAATTCCGCTTGGCTTTCAGTTGTTTGTGACTCGAATTCAATTAATAAACGGCAAACTGCTGATGAGCGCATTTCTTGTCATAGATAATCGCACGCTAGTAAAGGATTTAAGCAATTTGTTGGAGTCTCAATAAAATATTACGCCTAGACTTGGATATTTGAAATTATTGTGTTGCTGTGTTTCTATAAATCTTGTCAGGGTTGGAAATCTTATGCGAGCCAACTCATTTATCAAAGATTTGAGAATTAGTTGAGTTTTATACATTTATCCTCGGCGGAAGATGGGAACTTGCAAGAATGATGCTAATCGTGAATAAAAAGTCTTTCATGAACTACGAAGGAGCTTAGATTGGAAGATAATTTCGTCGTAGACCTTCCAAGCGCAGAGGTTGACTTATGCCATTATATTTAATTGGAACTAATTTCATTCCTTGAATGACATTTGGAAAAAACGGTTGATCTTCAATCGATATTATTCTACGCGTTAGCTTTTAAGTAGCTTTAGGATATTTCAGCTGCAACTTCTGATTTTACTCGACAGTTCTTGATGCTTCGGCTTCCTTCAAAATTCTAATCGAAGATGGCTGAGAAATTTTGTTGCCTGCACGTCGTCATACTGTTTTGGCCAATCTAATTCCATATTTTTTCTTTTATTTTTTTATTTCATCATCGATCCTGATCCGATTGACTTTGGGTCAATCCGCCGTCTTTATGTTCCAGGCTGTGACATCAAATTCTTTGAATGTATTAGAGTAGTATCGATTTCGTACTTTTGCAAGTAAAAAACAAAAAGGACAAAATGGCTTTGTGCCATAGCCTTTTCAAGTAAATAAAATACAGGATGTTTCCCTTTTGGAGGTCAATAGAGCAGGAGGTGATAGAACTCATCTAGACAAAAACAAATTGTATGGCAGGGGGGGGGGGGGCAATATCAACCGTTTAGGAGATACAGGGTGATTAAGAAAAAAAGCTAGTTTTTTCACAAAACACCCTTTATTTTAAAAAGCACTGGGCGTATGGTCACAGTTAAGAGCTCATTGTATGTAAAACTTCATGGCATTTCTAACGACTGCTCAACCAATTCCCATACCCAGGGCCGGATCTATGGGAGGCACTCGGGGGCACTTGCCCCGGGCGCTAGTTTTAAGGGGGCGGCAATACGACAGACTTCTGAACCCATAAATAAACGAGAAAAAATCTAATTACAAGAATTGGAAATTTTTTTCAGACCATACTTAACACTTCAGTCTTCTTTCCGGAATCTAAAAGCTCCCTTGCTGATATCATACTTTTAATTGTGCTTATACTTATACAGTCAAGCAGTTTACTGTCTATTAAGTATAAGTGTGTAATAGCTAATTAAACTTAAAATTCCGCTAAATTTTCAAATTTTACCTTTGTATCATATGAAATGAATTCAAAAATTGTACAAAAGTGGCTGGCAACCCTATGTTCCACATCATCCATCAATCCTACCTCCAATGTATACAGAATATAAGACAGTAGGCACAAGCACAGAGTTGCCAGAAAATATTTTTATGCCAGCTAAATTTAGGCATTTTAGCCGGAGTTAAGACCCTTGAATCTGAGTAAAATATTGGATAAATCCCTTCAACCTGAACGGCAGTTTGCCAGAATTCGTAATCAGAGTTTTTTGAAACCATATCAAATTTTAGTAGTTTTAGATGAGAAGATACATATTGAAAAGCGGCAAAAATAAAAAACTGATCTCTAATATAATTTAAGTTTTTAATTTGTTATCCTTGTGTTAATAATACCGTAGACAGCCTAGCAATTTCAAAATTGCATTTTGCGCTCATCCGAAAGTCTGTCTCTATATACTGAAAAACAGCTCGGAATACGGTCGGTGTACATGCAGTATGTAGTACATTGGAGCTCAATAATGATCTCGCGAAAAGTACGCGGTATACGAGTTTATTGCAATATGATCAGAGCACTGACTTATAACAATGGACTGAGCGATTTGCTATTTCATGTGGCACAAAAGATATTGTGGTTCTGTATATCACCGTTAGAGCACCCTTTAAAACGATTACATAAAAAACATATAAAACTCAACCAATCGGATGAAATTTTACACCCGTAAATCGAAATTAATTAAAAAAATTTATTTTCTTGTGCCCAAGTGATATTTTAATCGCTTATAAGGAATTAAACTCATTTCGACTTTAATTTTCAAAAGTTATTCTTACCTGAATCCTGCTTATGGGCAAGAGAGACCGAGCATGGCAAACACTATCTTTACCTTATTCCTTCTGAGGTGATTGCATCTTTAGCCAACATAAAAACATCAAATGGCATAAGCAAACGTTCCAGAATGCAATATTTTGTGTTGGTAGCTCCAACTCTGCTATAGGGCGAAAGAGAGAACTATATAACTTGTGCCATGCTTTCCTATAGGAAAATGACAATACGCTCAGTCCATTATTATAAGTCAGTGGATCAGAGTTATAAACCATATAATACACGAACCTTTTAGAACCGAATTTAATACTGTAATGTTGGCTACAACTTTTTCTGACATTTAATATTTGACACTTGTCAAATTGAAGTGTCTATTTCGTTTTTATTTTTCATATAGTAATTTCACAGTATCTGCTCGCGTTTTGTACGTGCGCGGAACTTTCTTAAGTCAAATAACAAATCAAGTGATAAATCAAATGTAAATTCTCTAATTAAATTTTTAGTATCGTAAACAGTAAGTGTGTCTCTGAAATTTTATATTGCAATTACCATAATTGCATTATCAATATATCAATACTAAAATTGCAAGTCTGTCTCTGGTATAAAATAAACTGTATTTGTAATGATACGATTTTTTACTTTCGTTTTATTTTAAAAAAGGTTGAGATTCAAACGATCGATCTTAATTTTTGTTTGAATTTCAAATTCTTTTTTTATAACAATCATTTGTTTCAAATGCGAATTGTTTTTAACAATTCTGGGTCTAGTTCCAAGGTATGCAGTATAAATAGTCATCTATCATATACACATAATGTCTAGTATACCCTGGAACTATAATAAAATTTGCCCCAAATAAAGATCATTTTTAGAGGGGCGGTAAATAACGTCTTCGCCCCCTTCAAAACTTTCCTAGATCCGGCACTGCCCATACCCAACTCCTCTCAGGAGTTACGGGGGTCTAAACGAAATATTTCGGATTCTTTTACTTTTATTTTTATTTTAACCTCTATTTTTTTTGCAAAACGGTCGTTATCATATTTATTTTTTTATAAAAACTATAGACTTTGTAAAGAAAATGTACTAAAATGTAAAAAAAATATATTTTTTTCTTTTTCAGTAATACCTATACACAAGAAAAGTAAGAAATGCTATAACTCAGATTAAATCTTCAAAATTTGGGCATGAGTTGCAATTAGACAATTGTGACTATACTTAGTTATGGATGCCCAAACTTTTAAGATTTAATCTGAGTCGTAGCATTTCTTATTTTGCAATTAAACTTTTCTTGTGTATATTACTGAGAAAGAAAGAAATTATTTTTTACTTTTTAGTGCATTTTATTTACAAGAGTTATTTATTTTAAAAGTTTTTCTGACTTTCTACTTTTTAGTCATACTCTCGAAACTCGACTATCGAATCTAGACTCTCGAAAATCGACCCTTGACTCTCAAAAATCGATTCTTAAGTCTCGACTCTCGAAACTTGACTCTCAAAACCCGAAAAATTAGACTCTCGGAACTCGACTCTCGAAACTCGTCTCTCGAAAATCGACTCTAGAATTTCGACTCTCGAAAATCTACTGTAAAAGCTCAACTCTCGAAAATTGAACCGCGAATCTCGGCTCTCGATGGGTGGTAGCTACCACCTCCACCCCAAGGCCCCCAAGACATAAGAAAATTTTACCCCATCGGAAAGCTCCCCATTCACTCATTCTAAATTAAAAAAAAACCCATCCACTTTTACTACCCTAAAACTCTTTCGTCATGAACGGCACTCTGTGGCACTCAGACACAAACTGGCTTTATGTCATGGTCTGGAACATAAAGACGGCAATGGTCAAGATGTTCAGATCCTTGTGTCGATGAAAACCCAAAAAGATATCATCAACATAATCCAAATTTGTATCTAAGGCATCCTAACGTCGCCAATGTAATCTGCCGAAAACACTGACGAAGACCTCATTTTTTACAGGAATAAATAGTAAAGGCCAAGGGTACAACCTTTTAGTTTTATTTGAACGATTTTATTGAACTAATACATTCCTGGCGTTATTCAGGCGAAACTGTTGCCATAAGTACAACAACGCGACCCTAGTGAGCTTGTTCACTAGGTCTCTTTGTGAGCTGCTTTATTCTTATAATCCGTCATCTCTTCTTTGATCTACATGGTTCATGAATTGCATGCATTTGAAGAATGCATTTTTGTTTGTTCATAAAAGTCAGTAAAAGAAATTGGATGTCATCCGTTTGAAAGCCAAAAGATATTTTTTTGATATAAAAATTTTTGATTCATATATGATTCACACATAGAATTTCAAAGAAGACATAAATGAATCTTAGCTCGATGCTTTGATACCCTATCTAATCCGAACTTGATATAGCTCGATCAATACCCTGATTTAAACTAATCCGCACACGACTTAACTCCGTAACTTGCATTTCGTACAATTTAATTGCGGTGACTCTAGCAGGTCTGCAGATTTTGTTAAAAAAAATTTTAGTCTTTAATAACCATAAAATTTACAAAAAAACAAAATTATTTAACAGTGTACAAAATGCCGGCTACCAAAGCATAGAAGAAATAATCACACCACGAAAATCTAATAACAAACATATTCCCCTTAGCCAAGGTATGTAGGCATCCTGCACCATAGAAGAGCTGACCATAATGGAGAACATTTTATCTTGTTGCAAAACGGGGCTATGTTGTGTGGTGAATTTCTTGCGCAGAGAGAATCAACTCTTGAGGAACAACAGAGAGTTGCGTCATGATGGAGCATGGTGGACTTGACTTGATGCACCTCGCTCGACTCCCTCCATCCAACTCGTAAATCTTCTTGGATCCATCGGCTAGCAGCGCAGTATACAGTACAGCACCAGCCAGCACAGACCCAAAATAACAGAGCATCACCAAAAGTAGACAAGCAAGAACGACACGCACACGGCACGGCACACGACGAGCAAAAAAGTTTACTGTCTACTAGGGACCTTGCCGTAAGTTAAAACCGTCTGCCAGTCTTTTTCAGAGTCATTCGTCGTACGGTTGCCGTGCGTATCGGTTCGCGGATGTTTTATTCGGGGGAATCCCGGTATTTTGGGTGAACTTTTTTAGTCGATTGGGATTTCTTAGAGACGTTGGTCGGTCGTCTTATCTACCTTTAAAGTGTTCTTTAAAGGACTCTCTCCTTTCAAGAATTGTTACAACATTACCTACAGAAATTTCTGTTCACATTCTCTGTCATTGCGGGTGGTTCCAATCAATGATTAGCACTCACCGGAATCCAACGTAGCGCCTCGACTACATATACGAAAAGTTTACAGATAGTTCCGGTCAGTTGATTCCTGAGGGATAATCACGCGTTCGTATATCGCTCGAATTGTGGGGGTGTTCACCAGAGATTCTGTTAGTTTCGTTTTTTTTCCAATTTTTTCTGTTACGAATTTAATTTCTGTCCGTTATTGTGGCTGACGTGTTTCGTTTTTAGTGAAAGTGTGATTTTAAGTGCTAATTTTTTTCTTTAATTTATTTTTTTATTTTTATTTTTTATATTACAAGAAGAAAAAAAAAACAACAGAAATCTTAAAAAAGAAATCCAAGAAAATGAGTTCTGATTTGAAATGTCTGTGCATTGTGGTTTGCATGCAGCTGATTTGGATTACCTCACAAGTATCAGCTGGTTCCTGTCGTGAAGCTCAACTTTGCTGCAATGGTAGGGATTCATCGTGTGTGGTCCAGAAGACACCTATCAATGCAATCATTGAAGATCTTAGTGACAAGCCATGCTACTGTGATCATGCCTGCTTGAAATTGGGTGATTGCTGTGAAGATTTTAAAGAGCATTGCGGTGGTGAGTTCAATTTCTATAAAATATTTTTGGTTTCTTCTTCTTCTTCTTAATTTGACAGACATGAAATACAGTTGGTGCTGGGTTAATGTTCGTTTTTTGTCTTTTTCTTTTAAAGTGCCACCGAATTTTCAATGCAAATAATAGGACTTTTAAAATATACTTTTCAATTGTATTGCTATAGTTTTTGGAAGTTGTGCCATAAGTATTGGACATTCGATTAAAACTCTGGGGTACGACAAGTTGCGATCCATAACTTTAACTCATTCAAACTCTTGATGAACTTCAGTAGGTATAGAGTTCTGCTAGTCGCTTACTTCGTCCAATTTGCTGTCGAAGTACGAACTAAGATAGTTATGTTTAGTGATCATAGTATAACTGTGTCTCTTGAAATGATCTTACCCCACAGACTTAGTATATATTCATCTTATGATTCCATTCCAAGAATCTTAATGTCTTAAAGCTACCAATAAAGTCAAAAAGTTTGTCTTCTTGATGCCTTTCTGACAATGCTGTCGGACACCTACCAATCTTCATTGTTTAGAATTTTCACAATTCCACACTCAAAAACTCAACGAACTTTTGTTTTATCTACTTTACGCCAATTTATCCAAACTTTACCACTTTCAACATGTTAAGCTTTGTTTCCTAGATCTTTTTCTATTCAGATAATAAATAAGAGCGGAATACATAAAGGCAGTAGTCTAGGACCACTCCTATTTCTTGCTTCATGAATAATATTATAATTTTAGTTCTGGAAATTTTACGACAAGGCTATTACAATATTCAATGTTGCTCGATACAATATTAACTCTGCTCTACTACAAAATTCTGAAGTAGTCATTTTTCAAAATTCACAAATGAAACATCCTGTTTTCCCCCTCAATTACGTTATTGTCGATATTTTAAAGTCTCGAGTCGACTAATCAATGTAAATCTATCAAATCTCGATTGTTCTTTAGGATCATATAGATTACACTATTAGTAGGGTTGGATGGCTCAACATTAGAATTTAGAATTTTCAAAAAGATGATCAGAAGTTTTCGTCTATCTTATATCATATATAAATGTTTTTAGTGCACTTTTTTTTTTTATTCTTTCCACCTTTCGATTTATTGTGAACCGCCCACTTGAGATAAGTCACAGATAAATATGTTAAAATCTGATAAATTTTCTTCCACAATAACCGAAACCAGATGTTAAATTTACTTTTACTTAAATTAGAGCCTCTAATGATCGAATTTAAAATTGTTCCTGAAAATCTTTGGCAATTAAAGTTTGTGTACAGAACACCGCATATATATGAAAGGATCACATACTCGCTCACTTATATAATATTAGCACGGATAATGGAGTTTCCACTGTAAATCCCCATAGTAAACGTACATACATATGTGTGCTGTGGTGCTATGCAAAGTTAATTACTCTACAGGCGCATAAAATATTTTGTGTACATTTTATACTCTCCCAAAGGGAGATAACCACTAAAATCCCCTAAAGCCCTGCGAGTGCAGATAAATTTCGTACAGAATTGAGGTGCTCTTTCAAAAAGTCACAAAGTACCGAAGGCTTACGAGCAAAACAACAGAGCACAAAAGGTGGCTGGTAGGAATTTCAAATGCCGCAAGACTTGGCCAAGCTAAACTGACTGACTGAGGGCATCCTCGGATAAAATAATTAAAATGCAAGCGATCACTCTGCGTGTTCTATATATCCTCTCTTACCGCCGCCCCCTGTTAACCAAGGACATTACTGGTTGAGTAGCGTCATCTCAGCAAATTTTCAGAATGGAAAATTAGCTCCCCACACTCAAAAGTAATATGTAGGAAGGACCCTTTTGCACCATAAGTAATTGATAAGTTAAGCTCCAGTTCCCGTTATACCTATATGGAAATTTTCCGTTGACTACTTCATTCATGAAATATTGCTCTTCTCTCTTATACACAAATTAAGGCTATGATATGGTCTCCCTGTCCCAAAGACTAAAGGTCGCACACAAAAGGTAACATAGCATTTCTGCACTAACATACATGACATTTCCGCTGCTAATTTATGTGAATTTTCGGTGACACGACGAGGACGACGGCGATGCGACGTCCTATGGAACTGCCGCATTATGTTCAAAGAGAACTAATATATCCTGCAGCTATTGAGCTATAGATAGTAACTATGGTGCCACCCAAAATATCCACGTAATACTATACTGGAATTCCTGTGGGCCTTTCGTGTAGTTAGGTACTCCGCAGTCGAGTCAATAACAAAAGCATGCATAGCCGAAAATTCGAAAAAAAAAATTAGATTTTTATGCGCAGTTTGTCCAGCTCAGATCACGTAATCTTTTTGTTTTTTGTTTTCGCATTATCCAAGGAGATACGTTTCATTTATGAGCCAACATTTGGTGGCCCTGAAGCAAGAGGCAGACCGCCGCAACCACAATCAGAGCTCTTCCAATCCGTATAACAATTATTTCTTGGGAGACTTAAGAAAGGTCTTAAACACAGGATTAATTTGTCATTGAGGCGTCTCTATATGATGACAACAACCTTTGACGAAACCTTCTTAATGGATTTTGACACGGCACTGAATCATTCGGATTTTCTGTTGTATAGTTGTATTATGTTGTTTCATACAGACCGTCCTAAACTACTCTAAGCCTCTTAAGACCCAACGAGATGTCAAGATCGCAGTGAAATTTACGAACTGAGATTGAAGGTAACGCCAATGCATCTAATATACATATGTATGTCTGTAGATATATAATCCAAGTGGGCCCTATGCTTGTAGCATCTTTTCTAACCTTCCTCCTAGTAGGTGGTGGATAGATAGCAAGACAAACAGACAGCCAGCCAGCCAGCCATCCAGCCATCAGAGAGATGAAATGAGTGGGCTGCTATGGTATTAACACACGGGGGTCAAAACTAAAACCTGTGGGGCAAATCAACCTATTTTACCTGCGGCCCATTATAGTCATCGTCGTAGTCATTTTTGACTAATTACATGGCGGTTAGAGATTCCTCTTTTGACAGGATGAACGATTGACTATCACAAGATATGGCGTTATCTCAAGTTTGCCTGTAGGAAGGTAAGTCATTTCGATTTACGTCTTAATTGGAGACGAGGCCGATCGATTATTGCAAGTTAACGTCATGTCCAGCTCGTCAAGGTATATACACACGCAGGTATACTTACATGGGATTAGACATAGCTAGAAAAATTAATTTGATAAGAGTTTTGAAGACGCGACCATATATATGCGATGAGAATTTTCTGTAAGCGATTGAATAGGTCTTACCTGTTGCCTGCTATACCTGCTATACCTGCTACAAAAACTGTTATGGTGTGAGCTATGAATTTCCGAGATAAAATCTTCTTCCTCAATATGAAAGATGGATGCGAACAACGTCTGCGAATACCCGAAAAGGTGGGGAATGTGGTTACGCATTTTCGCTAATTGGTTTCAGAAGGTTGATGGAAGCTTAAGTGGTTAAGTACATCACGCTTGAGGCGAATTTATTTTAACTGACACACTGATGCGCAAGGGCGTGGTGTTGTATATACATGTTTTGATGATATTTTCTGTTTTTCGCACTCCCAGCTGAATTGAATTTTGGGCTTGGGCACCTTGAGATGTATTTAAAATTTCATTTATCTTTTGATTGCTTTTCACGTGGAAAATTCAGATGGGTATTAATCATTTTGTTATTTGATATGTGTGCGTATTTGTTTTTAGCAAGAAGGTTTGAATAGGAAATGTTTTTTTTTCAATGTCATGGTAACAGGTATACATCGAATAAAATTCATTTTTCATATAATTTTTCGTTACCGGTGGAATTTTCTGAAGAGCTTTTTTTTTTTAGACATAAATAGTATCCGACAATGTGTAAGTTATGGGCAAAATATTACCAAATATGTATACAACACAAACAGTTTACAAATAATAATAAATTCCCTCGAAAATAGAAATTACTTGAAACTTTTTCCACAACATATTATGTAAATTCCCACAATTTTTACCTAGGTACCAAAAAGTATGAGAAATATATCAAAACAAACAGCTCACGTAAATTTTGAAAACTAATTAGTTTTTTACCAGTGTTTGGCGTAATTTGATTCTAGTGTAATTTAATTAATAATTACATTACAGTTTAGTCAAATTACCAAGTAATCTAATTAAATTGTATTTGATTACATTTCAATCAGATTACTTATGAGAGAATATGTAATCTATCAAATGTGTAATCTGTTACAATCTAATTACATTGTAACAGATTACTTTGTAGATTACTTAAAAGGAATTAATAATATAATGAAATGAATTGAAAGAAAATAGAATTGTTCTCGTACGAAATTAGTTTTAGGGAGTTTTATGAAGAATTAGAATACAAATATCTTAAATGTAATCACATTAATTACATTAATCTATACAATAAACATGTCCCACAGAGAGTTTGTAATATAAAAAAATACAGGCTGCCCATGGCTGACTCCTCAAATTCACAGTCTGCTGGCGGAACGTGATTTCCTTTATAGACGCTATAAAGCTACGCGCTCTGATGAGATTCGTAGGATATACAAGCAAGTTCGTAATAGAACCAGTGTAATGATAAAATATTCAAAGCAAGCTTATTTTAATAGTAAACTTGACGCGAAATTACCACCAAAGAAACTACATGGGCGTGAATCCACAAAAATATGTGTAGATCCAAATGCATTGAATAATTACTTCGCAGGAAATTCGTAAGCGCCTAATACTTTTTCACAAGCTTCACTCACTCATAAATTCTGCTGAAGAATTTTATTCTGATGGCTTTGCTTTTCGAAACATTGATGAAAGAGAAGTTTTACTCTATTAAATCTAATGCAACGGGACCAGATGAGCTACCTCCCCGTTTTATTAAATTTATTGGGCCAGATATAGCTAGGATACTCTGCTCATATCTTCAACTACTGCCTCATGACATCTCAGTTTCCTACTCAATGGAAAAAAGATCCAGTGGTTCTCATTCCAGAAAAAAGTCTAATAGTTCTCTGGCGAGTAATTACCGTCCAATTAGTCGTCTCTGTGTTCTTAGCCAAGGTCTTTGAAAAGGTGCTCTATTCGCAAATCACGGAATATGTAGACCGCAAGGTTCTCTTAACCCAGTGCCAATCAGGATTCCGCTGTAATCATAGTTGTCAAACTACGATGCTTAAAGTAACATCAGACATTCACGAGGCTTTAGATAATGACCATCTATCAATATTAGCACTACTTAATTTCAGCAAAGCGTTTGACTCTATTGACCATAGTAATTTGCTGCAAAAACTGTCTCGCCAATTCTCTTTTTCATCATCAGCAGCTAAACTAATTTACAGCCTTCTAAATAGGCGCAGCTAAGTTGTAAGAGTACAGGACCAGATCTCAGATACAGCATTCTTACACCGCGGTGTTCCTCAAGGATCTATATTAGGTCCATTATTATTCAGTCTTTACATAAATGACCTTCCTGATGCCGTCGTGGAAGCTTCTATTCATATGTATGCTAATTATGTACAGATATACTTAACCAGACCCATATAGGCTTAATGGAAGACTGTGTCTGAATGTTAAACGATGATTTACAACGCATTTATAACTGGTCTGTGCGTAACAAATTAGACTTAAATCCTGACAAATCTACATGCCTGGCAGTTTATAGGAATAAAATCGATTCTCTCTCTTTACCAGCCATATTTCTCAATTAAACGAAACTTGTATACGTTGATTCTGCAAAAAGTCTAGGCTTTGAGCTCAATTCAAGATTTTCTTGTTGTGACCACATTAGTGCTACCCTAGGTAAAATATATGGTTGCTTAAGAAGATTATGGCTAAATTCAGAAACTTGTCAAATCCATAATTCTTCCCTATTTTACTTATGGCTGTATAATATTTTCCTCGCTTGACTCCGTCTGCTGGAGAAGGCTCCTAGTGGCTTATAATGATGTACTTCGCTTTATACAGGGTGTCCCGTATGTGGTCTGGCACCCGAAGGCTACGGATAGGTCATGGTTAGACAAACAAAAAATTGTATGGGTGGGGGAGGGGAAATCGTAACGGTTTCCGAGAAAACGGGTCTTCAAAATATTTGGGTATGTTTTTATAGATCACCCTGTAATGTTACACCCCCTGATGATGATTTAAACTTTGGAAGATAGATAATCGTTGGACCTTTCCAATGGTCTACAAATTTTTTCTCTCATCCTTTTCGTTTTGAAGTTTTGCCTCAACAAATATAAAATTTTGGAATTTTTTCTCGTTGTTTTTAATTTAACTACTATTTTTATCAAAAAACACGTCATAAATATCAATTTTTCATATTAGATTTAAGAAGCCCAAAATCTTAGCTTTAAAATGACTTACCACAGTCTGTACCAAAAATGTAGCCCTTTTTCCGTTTTTTGAACTTTTTCTTAAGCATATACAGCGAAAATGGGTGAAAAAAATCAATAAGTGCCGGAAAGTAGGCAATTATCTTTTGGAAATTACCTTTTTCAGCCATTTTCGCTGGAGATGCTTAAGTAAAAGTGCAAAAAACGCAGAAAGGGTTACATTTTGGGTACAGAGTATGATAGGTCATTTTATAGCTAAGCTTTTGAAATTCAGTATGAAAAATTGATATTGATGACGTGTTTTTTGATAAACATAGTAGTGAAATAAAAAAAAAACGAGTAAAAATTCCATAATTTTAAATTTGTTGAGCCATAACTTCAAAACGGAAGGGTGAGGCAAAAACATTATAGACCGTTGGAAAGGCCCAAAGATTGTCTATCTACCAAAGTTTAAATCAGCATCATAGGGTGTAACGTTCAGAAGTTACAGGGTAATCTGTAAAAACATAGCCAAATATCTTAAAGTCCCGTTATCTCGGAAACCGTTACCATTTCCCTCCCCCAACCCATATCCAATTTTTTGTTTGTCTAAGCATGACCTATCTGTAACCTTCGGGTGCCAGACCAAATACGGGACACCCTGTATATAAACTATCTCGAGGTAGTCATATCTTCCCATACATTACTTCTTTGCTTGATTGTCCATTAGAAGCCTACTTAACTCAATATAGGCTAAAGTTTTTACATCGACTCATATTCAGCCAGCAACCAGGATACCTATTTGAAAAGCTGAGTTTCTTGCAGTCGAATAGACATAGGAATCTCCTAATACCGCGATGAAGATCCCAATACGAGCAGCGTTCTTACTTTGTCCAATGTGTTCGCAAATGGAATCTGTTACCACATGATACACAACTTACTAGGACCAGGGGGACTTTCAGTAGACAATTAAAATCAATTGATATACTATAAAAATCGGATCGGCTCGTTTTGGATGACCTTGCTAAGTAAATATTTACCAACATAGTTTTTATTGGAGTGCATTATTTAGTTATCTCTTTAGTTTTATTTTTCTATATATGTTATTCTTTTTTTTCGTTTAATTTTCTTTTTTTTCTATTAACTTTTCACTTAGCATTATTTTAATTTTACTCATTGCAAGTTTTCTTAGCTCTCTCTCATTTCTTCATTTGTTTATACATAGTCTTTTGCTTTAAATTTTTTTTCCTCGTTTAATGCCTACATGTAATGTACATTTAAAGATCTTGTTATCTTAGTACTATTCCAAATACAGAAATTATTATTAATTATTATTAACATGTAGTGGAATTAACATGTAATCGATTAAATGTGTAATCAGATTAACTTGTAATCACACTACACGTTAATCAATTACATTATGTAATTATGGAAATGGATTACATTAGTAATCTGTAACAAAGTAATCTGATTACAAATTACATAGTTAAAATTGTAATTGTTAATCGTTAATCAGATTACATTTTGCCCAACACTGGTTTTTACTGATAGGGAATACCTTTATATAAGTACATTAAGAGTAAATAAATAAAATAAAAAGATTACTCTTTTTGACTTTTTACCGAGTTAAACTTAATTTTGTTCAAGAAAGAATTTTTTGGGATTCTCCTGTTGATGAGTCAAACCAAGACTTGTAACTTGTCACCGAAAATTAATGAGTTGAGTGCTGAAATAACAAATTAGAACGTTTTTTAGCTTTTGCTATATACCGGAGAATCCCAAAAAATTCTTTCTTGAACAAAATTAAGAGTAAAGTGAATATGCATAAGCAAATTTGTGCAATTGTGTTATTTTCTTATTCTCATCTCAAGTTCTCAAAGCAACTTATCTATTTTAAAATTGCACAATATTTGAATTTCACGGACATACTCAGTTAATTTAACATACTTGCGCAGGAAAGCTCAGTTTTTTGCGTCAGTTTTATGGAAATATTTTCTGAACTTTTATTTATGATTTTTCCCATAATTTTGTACCGGAAGACGAAACACGAAATTATTCTCTTCTTTATTTCTTTAAATTTTTTCATGCCAGAAATTCCCACACTATGGGAAAATTTCCACGATTTCCCAACAGTGATTGAACTCCCAACAATACTTTCGAATATTTTTAAACTAATTAAAATATTTAAAATTTGGAATTTTGGAAAAAAACAACTGCTTTTGTTTGTCAGCCATTTATATATATACAGATCAAAATTATTGTGGACTAACTCAATAGAAAGTCAAAATTTCCATTTTTTTTCACTTATTACCAGTTTAGAAACTTAGAGGGGAAGAATAAGGGATAAGCCACAGTTCATATTTTTCCCTTTTCAACTTCACTAAAATACTACTTCATTTTTTCAAAAAAATTTTAAGCAGTTTCGAAGAATCTTCTCAATTTCAATAAAAAATTTCCTTATCAAATAATTTTTTAGAACCCAATTTTTTGATGGAAAGACATTTTTCGAAAATTAAAAATTTGGAAATTTTTTGTAAATACGAAATAAATAGGAAAAACCATGTAAATAGGACATTTCTCCGCCAAAGCAACCAATCTAAGGAGCAAATCAAGTAAAGTGGATTTTCGAATTTTCGAAATTCAAAAGTTATTGAAAAAAATTATTAATTAAAAATAAAAATAAATATTTCACCCTCATTATTTAAAAAACTATCAAAGTTGAGAAAAATGTGAAGAAATATTTTCATTTCTTCCGCAAAATTACCCTTCAAAAGACATCCTGCACGATAATATTCGAATTTAATTGCGATAATATATTTTCATTTCGAAATTCGATTTTTTTTTTTCATTTTCGACGTTAGTCATTAACTCATCGTGTCGATATACAAATTACGAATAAAATCATCATTCAGAACAGGAGCACCATTTCGAATAACATCATAATTCAGCTTAAACACTTATTGACAAATATTTGCAAGAAATTCGTTTCATTATTTTATTTCTTTTCCATATTTACTAGGTATACAGTGGAGGATGATGGAGAATTTCTAAGTGCTGCTAGGTAGTCATTAATTTAATCAATAATTGATCTCTCTTCTTACAAATATAATTCTTACAATTTTAATATAATTTGCTATAATTACAATGGAATTCAAGTACATATATCTAGCACATATAACAGTAGCCCTCTGCTATGTCTAAGTGTTAAGATGATTTTTTTTTACATATATATGAACAAGAACCCAGTCCTAAATACCTATATCCGTACATACATACGTATATCTGAAAGAATTTTCAATCAAGGACGCGAAGGCGATAATTGTTTCTAAATGAAATCCCGCACTGAACTAACTCGGTCGCGTCAAATGCCAGGTTATCTTACAACAAATATTTACATCTAATGCGGTAATCTTATATGGGAGTCTCTCACGATGCAATTACCCCCATCATTACAACTGACCGACTGATGATATTGCAGCAATTTTCTCGTTTTCTTATTTATTTTATAAAATCGAGGGCAACCAGAGCAAAGAATTCTTTAGTTGAATTCAATTAAAAAATGCCAACGCAACCATTACACATCCCGATAAATAATTACAGAAAAACAAAAAAACATAATCCACACGCGAGTAATGATCATTAGCATCAGAAGATGTTTAGGCCCTTATTAAGGTGACATCAATTCTGATTATCGCTCCCGAATGGGACGTATCAATCTCCATTAGCATGAAACTTTGGGTAATTTTCCGGCATACCGACCGGAATGCCCATTTTCAGGATGAACTGTCGAATACCCTCACACAGAAATAACAGCTTTTCCCTGGGAAAAGGAAATTAAACATTCAAGTGCGTCCTTAATTATTAATATAAGCATAAACATACGCTCGCACATACACACACATATGTTGAGTATATAGTTAAATTGTGGTGGGTACATCAATGTATGTTTGTATGTTAAACTTAATCTAATCAAGCTGGTAGAAGATTTCCCAGATTACCACACACCCGACAAGAGAATATAATCACCCGGGAGCGAGCGTTAACTTGGATTAGTTTGGGTTCTTGGAAATTTTAGTTGTCGTAACCCGAATAAATTTTACTGCCTTTCGGGGCTTTTTTAGTATATTTTGTGGTAGATCTTTCCTGGTTTTCTTAAAGATTTTTGGAGCTTAAAAATACACCACGTACCTACTTTTGGAAGATGAACTTCCGAGAGAATTTTATAATGTTTTCATGATGGTGTCTTATAAACTTTTTGTGTTATAATAAACAAAACCGCAAGTAACCGCCGCCATTGATTAGTGGCATACTACAAATGAATTGGCTTGGTTGCCCAGAGGTGAGAATGTTTTGATTTATATCCTCTAGACTGACTTGAGTAAGATGTTTAATTTTACAAAATTCATCTCTTTCTATGGAAGGAAGATAATTGCTTATTTGGCAGTCCTGTCAATTATTTAAAATTTAAAACGAACACAGGCATGAGATACTCATGTATAAAAATGTTGCCACTAAAGCCAAGAAAATAAAAAGTGAAACGGTAGTTAACACTTTCAATAGTCTTAGAAAAATTATATTAAATATAAAATCTACTCTGCCAGGGTGATAAAAAGTTTTAAGAGTCCCAAAAAGTTCTATATCGGGATGAAAATTAGATAGGTATCTTAGTGATGTAAGGTAGGACCAGATGAAAATTCGATTTGATAGAGGATACAGCTAGAATAAGTTGATCAAGCAAATAATAAATAGAGTTGGAGAAAGAAAAGAGCCTTGAGGCACACCGATATTTATAATAATCGGATTAGATCTAGAGTCATCTAAGAATGCACGAATTGTGTGTTTGATTAAAAAGCAAAAAACGTTTAAATTCAAATCCAAACCAAAGGCTATGAATTTTGCTAGAGGAAGATATCATCTCAGATACTTCAAAATATCAAGACCAACGATTTGCAAATCTCCAAAGTTATAGCGGATATAATTCCAGCATTGACATAATGTCGCCAATTCATTGGCCAGAATGGAGATTGTACTGCCGACCATTGATGATTTCGTTTACTTTCAATATACTTCGTCAACGACAGATTCAATTCGACACAAAAATGCAAGTTTCAGATCTTAAAATATAGAGAGAACAGGAAGTGTGAAGTGTTTATAACCTATAAAATTCGTATACCATGAGCGTAGCTTTTCATAAACACATCATGTCTCCAATTTCCCCTATTCGAAGATCCCAAATTTGAATAGGGGAAATTGGAGAAATGTATGTTCAGCTGCCACACCATTTAAAACAGCTGAGAAACTCCCTGGGTGCTCTGGCGCAGTGACAGTGACTAAGAACACAACTAAGAGCATTTTCGATGGGAGCACCTGCAATATTTTCAACCATATATCTTGTTGCCCCACTCTATATGTTGATTCTACTACACAGGGCTGTACTGAGCTCGCACACAGTGGCTACAGATTTTAACACAACCAGAATTTGACTACGTTAAATTAGGCTTATCACACTTTCTTGTACTTTCTATATTTTAAGGATCAGATGCAGCAAATTTATGAGCTCTCAAGAAATATTTATGATAAATACACACGTCTTCACTACGTTGATCGCTTCGATCACTATATAATGGTTCCTAAATATACATTTATAGGCGAGAATATAAACTTGAACGTATGAGTTTCAAAAGTTCAACCAGATCTCAGATACACACATAAAGAATCCTGCGCATAAAAATTTTAATAAATATTTCGACAAACTCATCAATTTTATGGATTGCAGTTGGGGTAAAGAGCCTTCTTCATTAACTCGCTTATATTTGAGGAAATACCGACGTACATCTTTCCACAGTATATGAGTTTTGTGCCTACAACTGAAAAGGTTTTCATATCCCACAAAAGCCAATTTGCTTTAGAAAGCTGAACAGAAAAAAAAAACCTTCAATTTTGGTATAAAAATTTTCAATACAAAGTTACCAAAGGGGATGTACTCACAATTGGTGGCATATTGAACACTTAATAAAGTCATCAAGAGTTGTGACACTTTACTACTACCTGGGCATGTGAAAAACGTATCTAATCAATACTTTTGCTATCATCTCCACAACCCTATTAGCAATAAAAATGGGTCGTACAATTTCTTTGTAATTTGTAGTCAATTGAAACCTCTCGAAAGCGACCTTTTTTTTTTCTTTTTTTTTTTGGGATAAATCAATTTGAACCTCATTTACAAAGTTTTTTTGTACTAACCAAACTTCGACAAACATTGCAATTTTTTACTCTGAAAACTTCAAGAAGCCATCTCCAATCCCAGGGGAATTAAATTCATCAGGAAATGACATTTAATGGCTTTTGTAATTGAAGTGAATTTTTTATTTCAATTGTTAATTCACAGTCCTTAATTACTCTGATGATTGTTCGAGCCACATTCCCACTTCATTAATTGTACAAAAAATTCTTCTTCCTCCTTCCCAGTTTGTACATTGATAACAAACGATTCCCATGTTTTTAATGACTGCCCTTTAACTTCTCTGGTGAAGCTGAAAGGGGCATTTTAAACAAAACTATATGCAAGTATATACCCTCCAGAAGTGATCAGTAAGTTTTATAATATCGGCAATAATTAAGTTCAACAGATGTTCTATACCCGCGCTTTCAACCAAAGATCAACCAGTTCAATGCTCACCAATATATATGTACATACATAATATGCGCTATCTCTGTTGATACTTTATTAATTTCCCCAATCAATCCGGATTCAGTTGATACACAATCATCATCTCGGCCATGAAACGATTAACCCTTGTACAACGTCTTTATTACTTCAATTGTCGGGCACAATAACACCGCTTTAATTATCAATTTATGCGGGACGCAATGGAGCTGTTTCGAGATTCAATACAAGATAGATATAAAAAAAAAACCTAAGAAGTAAACCAACCTTAGGACGTCCCCCCCCTCCCCCCTCCTCGCACTCTTCTCAGATAAATCAGAATAAAATGAAATCCTGTGCCAATTACTCATTCCAGACTGGTGAACTCGTTAGTCCTATTTTAATCAATCGAATCAGACAAGGCGGCTTTCAGTATATCTCGTCCCACTGCGCTTATTTCCAAAGGATTCGCAATTCAATTAAGAGATGACAGCGAACCGGGTTGGATGCTTTGATTTGCACGTTGTAATCCAAATCGGATCGTTTTGAATTCCGATTACTTCGGCATTCAATCTGCAAGGATTAAGTCTGATTGACAATTCCCACACAAAAAGACATAAATTCTCACCGGGGGAGGCCACCACCAACGCTTTGATAGAGGTTCGGTTCGGGCTGGTTGAATTGGTCTTTTTTTTTTTTGAAAATTTATCCTCAACAAGAAGAGGGACATACAGTCTTACTCTTGACAGTTGGCAGGCAGTATCATGATTAATCCATTCAGCAAAAGTGGTCACGACATGACAGCTGAGTTAATTCTGACGATTGAAATGTAACGCCCCAGAGAGCGTATATCTACCGTGCAATGAAATCGTATCCATTCCTTCAGACTTTGCATCACTTTGACTTAACTTTTGGTTTTTTTTTTTTTTGGGGATTTAGGTGGTGGGGAAGGAGGAGAACCGAAAAAAAACAATCAATTTTGCATAAAACAATTTGAAAACTTGAAGAATCCTGACATTTATGTCCACACCATTGTCTGCTTGGATTGGATAGGGGGGCATACGCGCGCATTATTCATCCTCCGGGTAAGAGAAATCCACTAGACATCTACAAAAATGGCAGACTAATTTCATTACATGACAGCAACCACAGGGATCAATTCTATATCCTGCGGTTTTTATCATTCTGTTTCTGTTCGTATATTACCCTGCCTGCCTTCATTCTATTCAGACAGTGGTTGTTGATTTCGCCCGGTTCACCCGTCGTGGTCGACGTAGTCGTCATCGTTGCATTGCTTTGCATTATGCGTCCCTCGTCTCATGTGAACGACTCATTAATTGGGGTATAAGGAAGGTTTGGTTGAATTTTAATTTTACGCTTGCATTGTATGGTGATTTCTTTGCTATCAACAAAAGGTTTTGCCGCCACCACCCGCATTCAAGTGATCCCAGGAAAAGTGTAATATGCACCAAGAAGTGCCAGAATTTTATTGATGGCCAATAGAATCGAACGTCCAAAGGTAAACAGAATTGTGATGGTGAAAAGATTACAAGTCTTTGCTGCATACTAGAATCGAGATTTATCGGGTCTGCAGAGTTGAGGTAAATGTTTAAAAGATGCAAGCAAGGTATGTGTATGCATGCGGAATGCTTATCTAAGCGATACAATCCTAGAATGATATGAATACCGAAGGTTGTTCGTTTGATTTGTTTTTTTTTTGCCACACATTTGAAAAATTCATGGGAATGAAGGTGATATAGCTTCTATCTTGATATCGTTTAGTTCGTGATATGAGTATTAAAAAATTTCACGTTAAATTACAAAAAAAAAAATCTGCAGACAACATCAATCTGATGATTTCATGTCCAAGCCTCACAAAAAGAAAAAATAAGGAGAGTGAAATAAGACAAAACATGCTTCAAAGACCACCTTTTGAATGTCCGTGAACAAGGACACTTGAATCATCAATTCTGGATTACTAGTAAACAATTTCAGGAGTATGCAGATGAAGAATAAAATAAGTAAAAAACGAGTTATCAAACAAAACTGAGGCCAAGCCGCATGAAAAAGTAGAAAATAAACTTTTTTTCACACACAGAGGTGGACTCAGATTTTTTGATTGGGACATTTCTCTTGAATATCCTTTTTCTTCATGAATCAAATCACTTATGACCTCTGATTGATCATACTGAAATATATTGGTGATTGTCAGCGAATAAAATCTGAGTTCACCTCTGTGTTGGAAGAAAAGTTTATTTTCTACTTTTTCATGCGGCTTGGCCTCAGTTTTGTTTGAAAACTCGTTTTTTTACTTATTTTATTTTCTACCTTTTCACGTTAACTAAATTGTTATTACGTGCTACATGGAGATATTTTAAAACAATTTTATGACGACTGAAAAGACACTGATTTACTGAATTTTCTCGATTTTCCATGTTTTCCACAGACTTTTCCTATTACTATGAAATTTTTTTTAAAAATTTACATGAATTTTCCTCAATTTTTCATGATTGTTGAAGAGAAAGTGTTGATGCCAGTAGGACGGAAAAAAAATGATTCCGCATAGCTTATAAAACTTTTTTGTCGGAAAATTTTTCGGAAAAGCGGAAAATTCCGGAAATTCCAGAAAAATTGGAAAATTCTGCACTTTTCCTGAAACAGATTTATCACCAATCATATCGATGAAAATTTTTCCGATGATTTTCCCGCTTTTCCGGGTTTTCCATGGAATTTTCCACAAAAGCAACTTTATGCAACTTATTTCGGTCTACAACTTTGTCTTAGGTTGCAAAACGCTCAAACGCTTCCTTGGTCAGAGAAACTGGAAAAGCATTATACATGAAATTTTTTTCGGAAAAATCGGAAAACTCTGCATTTTTCCTGAAACGGATTTATCACTAATCAAATTTGTACCAAATTTTCAAATGATTTTTCCCGATTTTGCGGGTTTTCCATAGAAATTTCCGGTTCAAATTTTGATAGATTCAATTGTCACGCGACATAAACCTATGTGCCAAATTTTAGCTCGACAGGGTAGTTATAAGGTTTGATGTTAAATAAAATCCAGAATATCATAGATAAAGAAAATAACTTTTGGTGCATTTAATTTTTAGTAATAAATTTTTTAAATTATTGGTAATTTAGGAACGTTGCTTCACTTATTTAAATATAATGAAGGACTCAGCCAAAAAAGTCATTTCTCCCCGTCTTGCCCCATAGGTGGGGTAACATGGGATACCCTACTATGGGGCAAGATGGGGTATGGAAACACAATTATAAAGTATAACTTATATTATCATTAATTCACACTCAAATAACCGTTAATAGGAACAAAATAATATTTTAGTTATATAAAATTCCTATGCATGTTAGAAAACATCATAAAAGACCCTTAGTCAGGTAAACACATTATAAAGGGTTTTCCAATAAGAGGTGTTATTTTAATTAACCCGCTATTTCGGTAGATGTCACTTTTGGAGCTGTCATTTTTTGACTTTTGACAAGTAGAAACAACGCCATTAACAAAAATGAAGCGATACACGATTCAACAACGCATTGAAATTATTAAAATTAACTATAAAAATGGTGAAAATGTGGCAGAGACGGTTCGTAAAACTCGAACATTTTTGGGTCGTCGTGAAGCACCTTGTCGGACCGCAATACAGAAATTGGTAGAAAAATTCGAGCTGTCGGGACAAGTTAATGATGTGAAAAATAAAACCCGTGCACGTCGCTCAGGAACAGCCGAGAATATTGCTGCTGTAGCCGAAAGTGTTGAAGAAAACTCAGGTTTGTCCATTCCTCGTCGTTCTTTGGAATTAGGCATTCCACAAACGCCATTACACCGTATTTTGCATACAGATTTGGGTCTTAAGGCTTATAAAGTTCAGTTAACACAAGAACTCAAGCCGGCCGATCATCAACAACGTCGAGTCTTTGCTGATTGGGTCCTTGAAATGCATGAAAATGATCCGGAATTCCATCGAAAACTCATCTTGAGTGATGAGGCCCATTTCCACTTCGATGGCTTCGTGAACAAGCAAAATTGTCGCATCTGGGGCTCGGAAAACCCAAGAGTTATTGTTGGAAAGCCTCTCTATCCTCAACGTGTGACTGTTTGGTGCGGCTTATGGTCCCGCGGGGTCATTGGACCTTACTTTTTTCGAAAATGAGGCTGGAGCAACAGTTACGGTGAATGGATTGCGCTATCGACAGATGATTAATGATTTGTTATGGCCGGAATTGGATGGTATTGATCTGGACAACGTTTACTTTCAACAAGACGGCGCTACGTGCCATACAAGCAACGAAACCATTGATCTTTTACGGGAAAAGTTTCCGGACCGTGTTATCTCTCGAAGAGGTCATCACAATTGGCCACCGAGATCTTGTGACTTAACACCTTGCGCCTTCTTCCTTTGGGGGCACGTGAAAGAGAAGGTCTACGCCAACAGCCCAGCGTCGATTCAAGACCTCAAAGATGGAATTCGTGAGGCTATCGAGGACATAGGGCAGCCACTTTGCAATTTGGTTATGGAAAATTTCATGAAAAGGATATGGTCCTGTAGGCGTGGTCGTGGTGGTCACTTGGCTGATGTTTTTTTCCGATCATTTATCTCAAAAAAGGGCTTTTTTTTTAAATATCAAAATAACACCTCTTATTGGAAAAGCCTTTTTATACCGATATATTTACATAAATACATTTTTTGCCTTTGTCTTCAATTTGAAAATTTGTTTTATGAACAGTTTATCAATTTGACAAATTCATTAAATATATTTCATTTTCAATATACATACATTAAATATGTGCATTTACATACATAGTTACTAAGAGATATAGTGGACATTTCATTAAAGTGTAATACCGTTTAACTGAACAATGTGCTAATCTGATAATTAAATAGAAAAAAACAAGCAAACAAAGCGCAAACTAGTGAAGTATAAATTAGAACATTGATTTATTCCACAAAAATTACATAAATCCAATTAAATCATATAGCCTGAGTGAGAAGTTTGATTTTTCTTGACATTATGTTATGCATAGGTAAAGACATACTCATATAAGGTGAATTCAATTCCGTTAATTACAATCTCTAGTTCTTGATTGAGACTTAATTATTTCTGATGCTATCCAAATTGGTGATCGTGAATCAATTATAAGAAATTCGATAAACGTTTTTGGAATAATTATGTCCGAATCTGCAAATTTAATTCAAAAACGCGGTAGAGTCAAGGGCACTCTAACACGTGTGAAAACATTCACGGAAAATATTCAAAACAGTAACACCTTAGAAGAAATCACAGCTAGACTGGAAAAAATTGAAGAAGTGTGGGAGGAATTTAGAGATATTGAAGATTCTTTGTTATCATTTCCAAATCAAGTTTCTGAAATAGAGGAATTCGAATCTAAATATTTTGATACAATGGTGTTACTGCTTCGAGCTCGCAACTCCAGATCACCTGCTCAAGGCCTAAATCATTCTACGATCTTACCAGGTGAATCTCATGGTGCAGATCACAATCAAACCTTCAATGAGCATATTAATTCAGCAATGGCTACCTTTCTTACTTCTCAACAAGCATTTTTGATAGACTTAATCAGTCCAGACAGAATGCAACTAATGCTAGCGCATCCAATTCAATTAATCTTCCTAGATTACAAATTCCTAATTTCTCTGGGGATTTCAGAGAATGGCCTTCGTTTCAGGACTTATTTGAAACCTCAGTTCACAAGAATGAAGTCTTTACCGGGTTGCTTAAAGGTGAAGCAGCAGCCATAATCAGATATCTGAGCATAACTGAAAACAATTATAATGAAGCATGGGATAAGCTTAAGGCGCGGTATGAGAAAAAGCGGCACATTACAACCGCCATGATAAAAACTTTCATTGACCTTCATTCTGTCACACAGCCGTCTGCAAGACAATTACGAGCTCTTTATGATACCTTCAATGAAATCATTCGAGGACTACGGGCCTTAGGAGACGAAGCCAAGGCACCCACTTGCTTTGATCTCCTCTTCCTGGCCATAATTTTGCATTTACTTTTTGGCACGATTGAGACACCTGTTTCGTCCGCATTATATACTCGATCAGCAGGAATTTTTTTTAAAACGAATGTTTCGCTAATAGATTGAAAAATCTATCAACAGCTACGTTATTGAAACCTGCGGCTCTTTCAGCTAATGTGCTCTATGGTATTCTGATAGCAATTTGTGGATGGTGCTTCATAATTCCTAAAAGTCACTCTTTCCCAGCCTTCTCAGATTCATTGGTTGGATGTCCGTTAGCTATTATCTCTCTGTAGATGATCAAATTGCCTTCTTAAACTCAATTATATCCTACCTTTTTGATAAATATGTTCCCCTTCGATCATATTTATTCTGAAACAGAAGGGCTGTCCATGGTTTTCTGCGGATATTAAGGGATTGATCGTTGAACGCGATTTTTTGCACAGAAGATTTTTGCGTATGATGACCGAAGTTAATCGTGATGCTTACAAACATATTAGAAATATTACCAATACAAAAATCCGAGCCGCTAAGCGTCGGTACTTTGAAGCGAAATTCGATTCGAATCTACCGCAAAGAAAAATGTGGAAAAACCTCAGAACTGCTGGCGTATTCGGGAAAAGCGTCCCAGAGTGCGATATTGATCCTGATTCTCTTAATAAGCACTTCACTTCTCAAAACATCTCTTTCCATGCTAACTCTGAGGTTACTCCTACCACTTCTGGGGTCGAAGATTCGCGGGCATATGAAGGTGACCATAGCTTTAGCTGTGTTGATGCTGTCCAAGCTGTTAACGCCATTAATGCCGTTAGGTCTGAGGCCGTCGAATCTGATCGAATATCGCCACGTTTTATTAAAATGATTTTGCCTTGGCTCGTTTATCCTATCGTTCATATTTTTAATGTGAGTTTGACATCCTCGCGATTTCCAAAAATTTGGAAAAGCGCAATTGTGCTGCCCCTTGCTAAGGTCTCATCTCCTGAGGGCCCAAGCGATTTTCGACCTATCAGTATTCTTTGTTTTTTGTCCAAGGCGCTTGAGAAGCTCATGCACGAACAGATCTTAATTTACTTGGAATCAAACCAACTGCTCACCCCGTGGCAGTCAGGATTTAGATCTGGACACAGCTGGAAGCTCTTGATAAGAATCACCTGACAGTCTTGACACTCCTGGATTTTTCGAAAGCCCTTCGACAGCGTCAACCATTCCAAGCTCCTCACCGCGTTTTTAGACAAGTTCAGTTTTTCTTCATCCTCGCTGGTACTTATCAGAAGCTTTATTACTGGACGCTCTCAACAAGTCAAAGTCAAAAATTTACTTTCAAGAAGGTTGCCTCACACTTGTGGGGTACCTCAGGGTTCAGTATTGGGCCCTTTATTGTTCAGTATGTACATAAATGATCTGCCCAATGTAATAGAAGACTCAAAGATACACTTGTATGCGGATGATGCTCAGATATATTTGGATAGGCCAGTTGGCCTTATTGAGGATTGTGTCGAGAGAATCAACTCAGACTTGAAGAGAATCTTCGAGTGGTCCAAGAGCCATGACTTACTTTTAAATTCCAATAAATCAACTTACATGATTTTAAATCGCGAGAGGCTTGATGTCTCATAGTTTCCAACTGTAACTTTGAATTCACCACTTTACCTTACTTTACCATTGCTCGAAATTTAGGAATTATCCTTAACTCTTCTATGACTTGCTGTGACCACATTAAAAAATACATTAGATAAAATTTATGGAATACTTCGAAGGATGTGGTTGTCTGCGGGAATTCTCTCTCCTGCTCTTCGTTCCAAGCTAGTGAAGACTCTTCTCTTGCCTTATTTCACGAGTGGAAGCATTGTCTTCCCACACTTGGATTCGATCTGTAGGTGGAAGCTGAATATCGCTTTCAATGACTGCATCCGTTTTATTCATGGAGCAAGAAGATACGATTACGTTTCTCTCTTCCGTAATTCTCTGCTGGGTATGTCTCTAGATGCTTATCTGATACTGAGAATTTTGCTCTTTCTTCATAAGATCATCTACACTAGGCGCCCCAGCTATCTATTCTGCGACATCAGCTTCTTAAACACTGACAGGCACCTAATGCTGCGGGTTCCCCGTTATCAACATCGAATTTTGGAACGCTCTCACCTTGTTTATGCTGCTCGTCTTTGGAACAATCTTCCGGCGGATTTGCAGTTTGCCCAGTTCATTCAGAGCTCTGCTGACTCGTCATCTGTCCTCGGATGATGGTCAGGCGGAATGACATTGTGCTTACACTCTATATTGCGCTTTTATTTTCGTTTTTATTTTTGTTATCACTTTTCTCTTCCATCACTTATGTCCTCTGGTTTTGTATGCTCTTTCCCTCCCTGCACTGCTACTAGTTGTCGCTATTGCTAATATTAATCTTCGATTTTTTGCTGGTTTTTAATTTCTATTTTGTTCCTTACTATAATTTTCTATTTTTGCTTTGCTTATTCCTTATCATTGTGTTGTTTTTCTTTTTTTAGCTTTAGTCTTTTCTTTTTTTTTCTTGTTGTTAGTTTAATATTAATATGAAATTTTGTATCGCAAAAGATTGTAATAGATACTTTTAACCATTAAATGATTTGAATTGAATTGAATTGAAATTCAGTGTCTTAGGTCAGTCGTTGTCAAACCAAAATAGTCGTTGTTGTAAGTCCAATGAATAGTTCACTATTTCGGGCTCTTCTTTTTCTGAGAAGACGGTAGATTTAGGACCCAAGGGAACTTTTATTGTTCTCATTCATTCAACGGCAGTTCGAGTTAAAATAACTTTCCATTCTAGGGTAGTTTGCGCCACCCCAACATTTTTTGCCGCCGAATAATAGGTCATAATATTTTCAAGTATGATGGCAATTGCATTTTTCATTTGCTCTTCCGACCAACAACCTCTATCAGTTTTGCGGACGTAATTCCGCACCATTCTGAAATATAATTTAATAAAATTATTTTCAGGAAAACGAGTGAGGTAAGATGGCATACCTACCCCAACTTCTTGTCCCATTGGATGTTATTAGAAAAAGAAAATTGAAAAAAAATTGTACAATAGAAACATGTTTGAAAATATGCTCACCTTTTAATCCTTATTTTTTAAACATTTCACGAACGTAACGTTCACAAAATCCTTTGATCCGTTTGTCAATTGATGAAAAAGTTCGACAATAATAAGAAAACACGTCAAATCAGTTTTTTCTTAATACTGATGAAACACGGCTTCTCATTTCAATTGTTCTAAACTGATTGAAAGGTTAAGGATAGAGGATGGGTTGAGTATTTGATGCATTTTTGTCGAGTGCTTTGTTTTAAGTTTAGAAGGGGTACCCCATCTCGCCTCACTTCCCGTCTTGCCCCACCTTCCCCTATGTAGAGAAAAAATATATGTAAAATCAACGCTGATCTGGCTTTTATTTTTTTTATTTTTTATTTTTATGTTGGTATATATTGACGAAATTAATTGATTTGATCGTGTGTGTGTAGTGTGAAAGGCATATTAAACTTACCTTGACTTAATTCTAAAAATCCCTCGACATACCTATGAATTCAATTCTAGTTTTATACCTGGTGACAACACTCAATTCACCAGAACGGACTAGAAGTTAACTCTGAATTTTATTGTCAATTCATGCACAAAAATTCAAATTTATGCAGCAATCAGACGCCACATTAAAACCCACCTTCTTGGACCTTTCATCTTTCACATGGAATGGCGCGGTGCGGTCATAATTACTTAAGTTTATGAGAACTGTGTAATGGCCGTCAATTAAATTGTTCAAGTTTTATAGATCTACTTGCAGTAACCGTGGCAATATACTTGGTTACTTATTTTACGACAATCCGTCGAATTTTATATAGACCGGTTGGTTTGCAGTATACAGTCCAGTGCAAATGGCTAGTTACAAGTATCCTTTAGCGATAAAATATTTGAATTAAGTTCGTTCAACGATGAAATCCAAAATATAACTTTCGTGTCAAATGTTAAGTAATAAAACGTCATACAAACAACACCTGTGGACTGGAGTGTATATATATTGTTGAGGCGATTGTATGCCCTTTTTTATTAAATACCTCGACTTTACATAAATCGGTGCATGTTTTCCATCAATTTCCAAAATTTATTATCATCGTCTGCCATCTCCATCACCTCCACACACTATCCTTGCCGTAGTACGTGAATATATTTTTTCAGCATTTCTTGAAGATTGAAATTGAAATTTTCAAAGTGAATCAGGAAAGCTTCAAACTCTGGGTTCCTCATGAAAATATGAAAAATATAGGGAAAAACTCTTGAAAAGGAATAAAAAAAATAAAAATCGCAGTTACTTCTGGAATGGAATCAATCGATGATGATGGGTGTACAAAAGAGGCGGCGACAATGACTTTACGACTAAGGATAAGGAGACTAACATAACACACACTCACTGGAAGCTGTCTTAATAAATGGAGCCCTAAACAGGAGAGTCGATGATGTGTAATAACTTCACTCCTGTAGGGCTAACTTAAAGTGACACAAATAAAACAAAAACAACAACAACAACAACAACAACTTTTCAAATATCGTGGAACCATGTAATGTATGCAGATACCCCGTGACGGGACTGCAAGAAGATTCATGGCAGCAAAGTCTTAACGACTAACGACAGGGTTTAAAGCTTAAGGTGCTACAAGGAAAAGGTAGAAAAGGAAGAGTCTCAAAGATTTGCCTTGTGAGCCTTTATGTTACCCATCGTCTATGCACACCCTGGCAGAGGAATTCCGTTTTATTGTTGTTGTTTTTGTTGTTGTTGTTGTCTCAGTTTTATTTATTTTTTATTTTTTCTGGAGCTGATGCTACTGCTGGTGCTGCTGGTGCTGCTGCTGATGCAATCCCTATTTGATATGCAGCACAGGCGGTGGACCCACTTATACGAGGAGTAAACTCTCGTCCGTACATTGCTGGTGGAAAAATTCTTCTTGGCATCAATTCTACTACTAAATATATGGCAAGAAATAGACTATGTATGTACAGGAGGAGATGTTGGATGCTGCAAGCTTTATTGACTCGTGATCAGGTCTTTGCCTTGTCTTCCTTGCATTCCTTGCGTATACTACCTACCTACATACTATGTCCGCTATGAGAGTTTTGTTTGTTAGTTTACGTGCGGTGGTGGTTGTACAGAAGCAGCAGTTCTGGTTCCTTAATATTTGTACGAATGCAAGTTGGTTTTGTGGATGCACACATAACACAGGAGAGAGGTCGTCGTCTCGAGACAATGCAACAATATCCAATTTTATGGCCTAACGAGCTGAGAATACATAGGCTTTGACTTTGTACAGGAAGGGCGCAAGAACATATTATGTAAAGGGTTAATTGAGGCAATCTGATAAAATGATTGTAAGGCTTTGTGCCGTACTTGTTGTTTGGATGAGGGTAATGGAATATGTGATTCAAGAATCTCTTCAAGGTAAATGCAGAATGAATATGTATGAAGAATGCATAGATGAAGTGCAATATAAAAAAAAAAAAAAACATATCTCTCAGCGATGACTTATTATTGATGTGAACATCCTCAACGTAGAAGATTTCGATTTTTCATAGGTATAACGATAACGAAATCTGAGGATTATTGAGTGGGAAATGACAGCGTGGTAATAGTGGCATGTTTCAAAGTTTTAATAAATTTTTAAGTAAGTAATCTAAATTGTCAGTAGGATTCAATTCAATTCAATTCATTTATTTCCTGGGAACTAATGCTACAAGATTTACAATATTTTTTCAAACATCGAACAAAATGGCAAGAGAACTAAATAAAACTAAACATAACTTAAAATTAAGCTAATATTAAAAAATCGAAAAAACATATTTGAAAAAGATATCTACAGGAATAAAAGAATGAAAGGCCAATGTCAACTATGCCAAGATAGGACTTTAGGAGTCGTTTGAAGTTGCCGAACGAGTTAGTTTTCTGGATATGATGAGGCAGCGAGTTCCAGATTCTAGTCAGTTGAACAATGCAAGATCCGTCGAATATGGAGGTTTGAAACCGTGGAAGTAGCAGTTTGAGCCCCCTAGTTGAGTTTAAGAATGGAACCCTGTGGGACCACACAAGATAGGAGAAGCAAGGTGGAGGAATTATTTTGCCCCAAGGTAACCCTCTGCGAACGAGCGTGAAGGAATTCTTTTATTAAGAGGGTGGCTCGATTCGAAAAATCAAAATTGTAGGACATTTTTCTCAACAGGTTACTATAGCAGACACTATCAAAAGCCTTGGAGAAGTCCAGAAGCATCATAATAACCCCTTTCCGCCGATCAAGAGCTGAGCGGATGTCCGTTGTAACTTTCACGAGAGCACCTTCGCAATTATGTTTTGGTCGAAATCCAGACTGCCATCGACTAAGAAGATTATTTTGGAGCATGTACTGTTGAACCTGCCAATACACAGCAGCTTCTCGAGCACTTTAGCGAGGAAACAAAGTAAACTGATAGTCCTGAAGTCGGCAGGAATAGGGGGGGGATAGGGATCACATTCGCAATTTTCCAGATCTTGGAAAACACTGACTTAGTGATGCAGCAATTAAAAATATGCAAAAGAGGTCCGACAATAAAAGGAGATAATAGCGAATATTGCCTTTAATAGTTCCCCACGATCCACACCGCGAAAACTAAAGCCATCTAACCTGGGCGAGACGTTTAAACTTTTTAAGGCGAACTTATTACAAAAGCTTGCAAATTATGATCACCGGCGAAATATTTATTAAGCTCACTTGGGCTTAGGTTGCAGTTAAGTGCTTTTTTCCATATACGGAGGAATTTCGAAGATTACGCCAAAGCACTTTCGGAGAAGCTTTTAGATCAAATTTCTGTTTAAAATACGCTCGCTTGGCTTCACAAATCTTAAGATTAACCTTGTTTCTTAGTAACGTGTGCTGCTTGCGACTTGTAGCAGTCCTAAATCTTCGATGCCTGAAATACAGATATTCACGTTCTGCGATCATTGATTCAATTTCAGTATTAAACCAGAGAAAGGAATCTGGCTTTGATATCTTCGTTCGAAGAGGAACATGCTTGCTATAAATATACTCAATAGAATTATTGAGAAACGATACCTGCTCGTCTATGTGCACAAAGCGAAGGCAAGTCAAGGTTCTTAAAATCTCTGAACTCAAAAAAGGACGGACTTGGACTGCAACTAACTCTTATGTCGCAGGAGGGGCATACACTGCGCATCAAATGCACTTATCAGCTAACGTATCAATCTCAACACATAAGAACTGAATTAAATTGTTCGCCGATCTAGAAACCACTCTCGCCTTAAGGTCGTGTCTCATATACAGGGTTGTTCCCTGGGAATTTTTCTCGAAAATGTGCGGATATATCGAAAAAGTCCTAATAATAAAAGTCAAGTATCTTTAGTCAAGGTATCCTCTGGCATAGCCAAAGTCGTTGAAAAAGGACTTGGAAAGGATATATTAAAAAATGTCCTTCTCGTCCTAAATAAGGATACATTTAGATTACATTTTTGAATTCCGCGAATAAAACTAATATGAAAGTGTCATATTGAAAATTCCAGTTTAACCCTTTATTATCGAGATATAAGGCCTCAAATTGTACTCTATGCACGGTGTTCCTTTGCCATTTTTCTCGAAAATGCACAGAGATATCATCGAAGTGCTAGTACCAAAAGCTACCCATCATAAGCCGGGCTATCTTTTGCTATGGTCAACATTAAAACAAAAGCCACATGAAAAAAATATATCTTCGGTTTACTCCTTTTCGTCCTTTCTGAGGATGCATTTTGGCTAGGCTACATTGAATAACTGCAAATCAAGTTAGAAAAAAAGTGGTACACCTATTGAAATTCTTCAATGTACTCAAAATGCATCCTCAGAAAGGACGAAAAGGACCCAACCGAAAATATCCTTTTTTCGTGTGGCTTTAGTTTTTAAAGTTTTTAAAAAGCTACCCATCATAAGCCGGGCTATCTTTTGCTATGGTCAACATTAAAACAAAAGCCACATGAAAAAAATATATCTTCGGTTTACTCCTTTTCGTCCTTTCTGAGGATGCATTTTGGCTAGGCTACATTGAATAACTGCAAATCAAGTTAGAAAAAAAGTGGTATACCTATTGAAAATTCTTCAATGTACTCAAAATGCATCCTCAGAAAGGACGAAAAGGACCCAACCGAAAATATCCTTTTTTCGTGTGGCTTTAGTTTTTAAATGTTGACCATACCAAAAGATAGCCCGGCTTATGATGGGTAGCTTTTGGTACTAGCACTTCGATTATATCTGTGTGCATTTTCGAGAAAAATGGCAAAGGAACACCGTGCATAGAGTACAATTTGAGGCCTTATATCTCGATAATAAAGGGTTAAACTGGAATTTTCAATATAACACTTTCATATTAGTTTTATTCGCGGAATTCAAAAATGTAATCTAAATGTATCCTTATTTAGGACGAGAAGGACATTTTTTAATATATCCTTTCCAAGTCCTTTTTCAACGACTTTGGCTATGCCAGAGGATACCTTGACTAAAGATGCCTAACTTTTATTATAAGGACTTTTTCGATATCACATTTTCGAGAAAAATGACCAGGGAACACGTTACGTGGGACACCCTGTATATCGCTACACCACCACCAGTTTTTCCACCACGATCACTACAGAAAATTTTATAATTGGGAAGCGAAACCAGAGAACACGGGATATCCTCATGCAGCCACGTTTCACTTACGAGGATTGCATGAAGCTTAGAGCATTGTAAATTTATCCAGCTTAGCCCGTACGCTACGAGCGTTAAGATGACAGATGTTTAGACCTTGGAATTTGTTCCAAAACACATTCAACATGAATCTTACACTATTCGAAGCAGTATAGTACTCGGAAGCATTAAGAAATCGAAAATTTCAAGACAGGTACCCGCACGGTAACCACTATAGCACAAGGCAGTTCAGAAGGTAAGATGAATATCGCAAACGACAAATAACCTATACGCAGCAGTAGCATGTAAGAAGTAAATTAGTTAGAGGTTAATGAACTAAATTGAGTGTAAAGAAGTGAAAAAGCTAGAATTGGTCTAAAAGACCAATTCTTATGATACCCTAGATGAATGCCCGTATGAAATTTCGTATGGTCACCCATTTGAGCAATTTTGATTTTTTGCATTGGTTTCTCGCGTATATTTCTAGAACGGCTCGTCGGACAGAAAAAGTGATTATAACCAAAATTATAGGATTTCTTATTCTGAAGAAGTTTCTAGTACAATAAAAATGTCTAAGACTGATCGTTTTCAAAGTATATGTAAAAAACCTAAATTTTTATATGGCTACACCTAGAAGGAGTTGCCCGATTTAGTTCGTTTTTCAAATTTTATTTGCTAGTACAATGAAAACACCATGTACTAAATTTCAGGTCTCTATATTGATGCGTTCTCAGGCAGTGTCCAAATATATAGTGGAAAACAAAAGTTTTGTATGGCAACCCCACGAAGGAGTTGCCCGATTTTTCTCATTTTCGAACTTAATTTTACGTTTTTTTTTTTAAAGTCCGCGTACAAAATTTCAGCTCTCTATGTACACGCGTTCTTGAGTTATCGTGAGGGCGGACAGACGGACGGACATGCAAAAATCGAAATAACTTTTAATTTTGCTCTACCATCATTATTTCGAGGTGTTACAAACGGAATGACAAAAAACTTAGTATACCCTATAGATTTCATCTAGGGTATAAAAAAAAATAAGTAAAAAACGAGTTTTCAAACAAAACTGAGGCCAAGCCGTATGAAAAGTAGAAAATAAACTTTTCTTCACACACAGAGATGGACTCAGATTTTTTGATTGGGACATTTCTCTTGAAAATTCTTTCTCTTCATGAATCAAATCACTTATTACCTCTGATTGATCATACTGGAATAAATCGGTGATTGTCAGCGAATAAAATCTGAGTCCACCTCTGTGTGTGATGAAAAGTTTATTTTCTACTTTTTCACGTTAACTAAATTGTTATCCATGCAGCACGGAGATATTTTAAAACAATTTTATGACGGCTGAAAAGACACTGATTTACTGAATTTTCCCGATTTTCCATATTTTACACAGACTTTTCCTATTACTATGAAATTTCTTAAAAATCTACATGAATTTTCCTCGATTTTTCATGCAAGTTTTCATGATTGTTGAAGAGAATGTATTTTTGCCAGTAGGACGGAAAAAAATGATTCCGCCTAGCTTAAAACCTTTTTTGTCGGAAAATTTTCCGGAAAAGTCGGAAAATTCCGGAAATTCCAGAAAAATTGGAAAATTCTGAACTTATCCTGAAACAGATTTATGACTATCTATATATCGATGATAGTTTTTCCGATAATTTTTCAGCTTTTCCGGGTTTTCCATGGAATTTTCCACAAAAGCAACTTTATGCAACTCATTTCGCTCTACAACTTTGTCGGAAAAACTCCGGAAAAGCGTTTTACATGAATTTCCTCGATTTTTTCTGCGAGTTTTCACCATTGTCGGCGAGAAATTAATAATGCCAGTTGATAGGGAACTTGATCCTGCATAATTTAGAAAACTTTTTTACCAGAAAATTTTCCGGAAAAATCGTAAAAATCTACATTTTTCCTGAAACGGATTTATCATTAATCAAATTTGTACCAAATTTTCAAATGATTTTTGCCGATTTTCCGGGGTTTCCATGGAAATTTCCGGTCCAAATTTTGATAGATTCAATTGTCACGCGACATGAACTTGTGTGCCAAATTTCAGCTCGCTGTGCTGACGAAAAGCGGGTCTACGAGAGTGCCGAAAATAGTAAAAAAGAAATATACAGACAGATAAATTCGTGTACGAGTTAAAGGGCTGGCCTCAAACAAAGAAAAGATCAAAAACAAAAATATCGGATGCTTCACGAAATGATGAATGCTGGTGGATATTGTACTCATACTTATGTATATAAAGGGCTTTCGGCAAGCACTGTCTCAGTGAGACAACTGAGACAAAACTTTGAGCAACAGTCTCAGTTGTCTCAGTTCAAACCAATCAGCTGATTGATCAATTTTGACCATAGAAAATAGATAGTAATAAATTGAGGAAACTGTTGTTAGTTTATTCAAATAGCTCACTACACTTTAGTTAGTAATTAAAATCAGAAAATAATGAAACTGAGTCAACTGTGATAAGAAAGTTCAGTTTAACTTGTCTCAGTTGCTGAGTGGTTACGGTCGGGTTTTGTAACCCAATATCAAACTAAAACAGTTCACCGAAAGTACAGTCTCAGTGAGCCAACTGAGAATATCTCACTTGTCTCACTGAGAATGTGCTTGTCGAAAGCGCCTATATAGAAAAATCATCCTATGTTGTATATTAAAACATTATCGTCTTACGGGTATAGCTCCAATGTCAAAAAATAAACCACCACTTAGAAATGATTATACTGTGGTCAAAGCTCCCAGCGGGGTATCTCAAGGTTCCGTGTTTTTACTAATTTTATTTTCACGTTGGTCTTTTGCCTGCACATTTTTACTCAAACTTTTTTCTGATAACCAGTAGTTAAAAAATTCTGGTTGATGTAATTTCATCTTGAGTTTGGGACTTATGAAAAAAGCTCTACAATTATCATCAATTACGATTTTAAAGCCTGGACAGCAGCAGCCTGATGTATTAATTGGATCATATTAATTAATAGAGTTCTTAACAAATTTTTGGATGAATTTATCATCTAAAGGAATCCTTTCCACAATAGATTAAAACTGGTCAGACACTGCTCTAAACTAAATATTTTATTCCATCATTTGGAAAGTCTACCACTATCTTTTAGATCGTTTCGTTTTATCCTGGAGATTTAAGACCAATCAATTTTTTTAAGTTTTTTATCTAAAGTTCTGGAAAAGCTAATTAGTATCCAAATTGTTGGTCACTTGGAAAGTAACAAGCTCTTGTCAAAATGACAGTCATTCGTTTGCAGTTGTTCGTTTGTCTTGTTCTCACAGCTACGAGACTGTCGTACTAAAAGTGAGTAACGATATTAGAGCACCTTTAGAGCTGAATAATCCTAAAATTTTACTTCTGCTTGATTTCTCAAAGGCATTCGATTGTGTTAATCACAGCTTGTTACTGCATAAGAAGCTGTTTCTTTTTTTTTTGCGTTACAGCTTCTGCTCTTATTGGAAGTTTTTTGTATGAACGACACCAATGGGTTAAGGTAGATGATAAGTTATATGATTCACTTCCTTTCCCAACTGGTGTATCGCAGGGATCAATCTTGGGAGCTCTACTATTTAGTTTATTTATCAATGACCTTCCTCTAGTTGGTCGCGAAGTCAGGATTCACTTAAATGCAGATGATTTGCAGCTTTATCTGAACAAACCTCTTGGCCTGTTCGAAGACGATATCGCACGTATTAATGACAATTTGAACAAATCCAAGAATGGTCCATGATTAATGCATTCAAATTTAATGTATTATTTTTCACTACGGTCCACCACATCTGTTTGATATCCCACCCATAATTCTGAACGGTAAAGCATTATGTTAGTAAGGTGAAAAATCTGGGTATCGTGTTGAACCAATATATGAAATTCTCTGACAATATAAAATCTGAAATCAACAAAATTTACTCCTGACTCCGTAGGCTCTAATACTCAGCCACTAAATTTGGTTAAGACACTACTCCTGCCTTACTTCACCCGACTTGAAACCATTTATATCCGTAGAATGAAGGTCGCGTTTAACGATTATTTATGCCTCATTGTCGAACTTCGCAGATATGACCATATCTTGCCTTACCTGCGATCAACTGTTGGGGTTCCCGCTTACTACATACCTCAAGAAAAGAGCCTCAGTATTCTTCTTTAACCGCCAAAAAGTTAATGAACCATATTACCTCAGAGAAATGTTTAGTTTCACTAATTCACATCGAAACTGGAACGTTATGTTTCCTCGTTTTGCAAGGATAGTCATGGAAGGCTCTTATCTTGTCCAGATTGAGCAGTTTTGGAATGCTCTCCCATTTAGTATCCAGCATGTAACGTATTGTCAATTCCGTTAAGAGCCTCGGTGATGCGCATTTTTTAATCAAACGCCGGTAATTTACTTGATTGTCTTGTCAGAGTCACTTCACACAGCGGAGTACAATTGCAAATATATTTTATTTTCTCATGGGGCTCGGAAGGAAACAATGTAGAAATGTGGTTGGCATCATCATCGGCCGCAGCTCACTTCACGCTCATCTAACAAGGATGCGAGCTTTTGACAGCCCTGAGTGTCTGTCCTGCCTGGAGGGAGAGTGTGACTCTGAGACAACCGCACACTTTTTGTGTGAGTTCCGCCCTTCACCCGGAGCAGACTGGATACTCTAGGGTCCGCCCTTCTATCTGTAGATGAGCTGGAAAACCTTCCTCACCAAGACCTGATGCGCTTCATTAAGATGACAGGAAGGTTTTGGTGAATGGGCTTCTAGCAGGACAGCACAGCTAAGATTTGTGAAGGCGTTAGCCTCGCAATCACTGCGACTTGAAAGATCTATTGCGAGTAGTCTCCGTTGGATTTACTCCCTTTCTATAGGTTCAGACTGTTAATAAAGTCTACAACCATTCTGGGATTGAGGTTCCACACGTAGGTTGGTGGAGGAAAGGGATGTTCGAAGTGGAGTAGTCTCCGCCTGGTCAATGCTTCGCAATTGCAGAGCAAGTGCTCCGAGGTTTCGTGAGCATCCTGACAGAAATGGCAGGAAGTTTCAGCAAAGCCCAGCTTATTTAGGTGATACCTCAAGGGATAATGGCCTGAGAAGAGCACAGTAATCATTTTGAGCTCTGTTCTTCTAAGGAGTATGAGTTTTTTGTTTTTCTGCCAGAGGTGTCGATAAACGTTTTTGCCTGACGAAGTCCTTGTAGGCTTACAGGGATTTTTGGTTATTCTCCAAGTCATTTAGAGTAGCTCGGAGGTAACACTCTAAAGTGCCACAAAATGGCTCTGGTCCGACAAACTGAGTTTCCGCACTTTTGGCGGAATATAGCATATAACGGCACATAAAATTTAAGCCACATTTCCCATACTCTTATTTATTTACCTATGCCTGATTAATACCACAATTTTCCATTTTCTAAATTTGTTTGCATAAGATGATTTCAATAATAATTACACATTTACACGTGCATAAACTCTAATAACCGAAGCAGTACCTACATCATCATCATAGTTTCCTTGACGACCTACCTACCATTTAGTTTCTGGTTGGAAAAATAATGCCATCGACAGCAGCATCAGCAGCAGCAGTAGTAGTTGGTATAGTCCTCCTGCCCTGAGTCTGCACACAAAATTGATATCGTAATCAAGCCGTCACATCCATTAAAATTTTAATGACTGATGCTGCGTATAATTACACCTTCTCAAGGTGCTTCGTCTCTCTTTCTCTCCCTCTCATATCATACTTATAGATGAGGCATTAAAACTTTAAGGATTTATATTTGTTGAACAACAAAAAGCATCCGCCCATCCTACGAGGACGTCGGGTCGGCCTTAGTTTCTCAGTCTTTTGTGACTTTCTCTCCGCAAAATTAATTCGCTTTTACCCGTGTTCGCACTCGAACCCACTTCCCTGTCATTAATTCTCCATTACAAATTTGGATATTAATTTGCCGACTTTCAGGGGATTTCAATTTCTTGCCATCATGACATGGCAAATAAAATTGTTTCCGAGTCATTAGATGTGCGCCTTAGTGCCTGATTCCTGAATATCCAATTTAGCTGCTGTCGGACAGGCGGCCAGGCGAAATTTCTGGCGGATATACGTGTGCATATATCACAACACATACGGAAGGTGATCAACATTGATGTGCTCAGGTGTGAAAAGGGAAGAAATACGTATGCCTTGCCTGTCTGATAATATTTACGACATAACTCTGTGGAAAGAATGTGCAGAAAAATGAGTGCTAAAATAACAACATTATCCGCAAGTACGTATGTGTGTGTGTGTGTGGATGTATTCGTATACGGTTGATGACTATAATACAAAAATAGAAAGAAAAGAGTTCAATTTGCAATGATAAAAAAGGGGAGGGGGAGTTAGAGCATCATTCCATAATAGCAGACACATATACATGTTCACGAAATGTCTATGAGAGTAGTGTTGTTATTGCCAACCAACGCTTTGCCAAGTGTTGATGTATTCCTTTTTAGGCCAGAGTTGCCCGCTCCACATACAAAAACATATCCATTGAGATGAAAGGACTTGCAATGGAATGTGGGAGGGGGGGGGGGGGGGGTTGATACAGCCAACGCTCTTTCATTTTCCACAGCTCTGGAAAAATGTTTAAAAATTGTTGCAGTAGGAAATAGATCCCAGCGTATAGCTATGCAAAGTTTTTGTGGGTCGTACGTACTACTAAGCCAGGCCGCTTTAACAGGCTTTCTAAACACACTAAGCCCTACGTTACGGTAAACATGCCACGGTTTTGTTTTCGTGTTTTGTGTGTAAACTGTCACCCATTTTTTTTTTGTGTAAAGTGGTGACATACTCGTGATTGTGCAATTCATGTAGGTCACTTGATTTTCTAATAAATGATGGTGCAGAAATTTTTCCGAAATATAGGGCAAGTGCGAGCATTTCTTCTTATTGTGTCGAGCTTTTTAAAGTACATACAAAAAAGCGGCTGTTGTTTTTAGTAAAACATCTCTGAATGTTACGTAGGTACAACTACAATGTAGGGAAGATTTAAGAGATTTCATGAAGTTTGAGAAAAATTCCATCATAGGATGTTCGGCGGATAGTGGAAGAGTTTCAGAACAAAGCCAAACTAAAATTTCTATTCAATTGAGAGTGGCGCTGATGCTGAGGTTGACTGATTACTTAATTAGTAGCAGAGACCGTAACTAAATGTCATCCAACCAATTTTACCTTACCTATTTCAAAATAATTTGTCCGATTTCATCACTTCATCAGCTTGCTATCCCGCATTATAACCTCGCAGCATAAATTAGGTTTTGGAGCACAGAATTTCAGAACACGAAATTCCGGGACACGAATTCTCAGAAAAATGAATTGCCTTTTTTTCAAAAATACCAAATGACTTTTTCCAAACCTAACACTTGAAGGCCTTAAGTTACAAAATTCCATAAAGCAGAACCTTTTAATACAAAATCTCTTAGCCTGAAATTATGCAAATAACAAGATCCCGACTATTAAACTTTTCCGAAAGATTTGGAATAATGCATAAAAAAAAGGAAATGTTAAATTTTATTACACATATTTTTGCTTCTCCAGAGTATGTTCCGTATGATCTCAAAAATACTGAAATCGCCCGGAAATGATGTTACGCTTTTTCTAAAAATTCAAGAAAATCCCCAAAATTAATCCTTTTTAAAAGGTTTCAATATTTTATAAAATCTTCTATAGGGCAATCGTACACACACACACACAAACTATTTTTTTTTAGGGGTTGGAAAAGCTACAAAAGCGAAATTTTAATAAAGTTTGGCACTTAAGTTTTCATAAGAACATAAATAAAAGCACAACATTTCACTCCCGGAATTATAGAATCTGGGCTATTGAATTCCATGATTATGATTGATTTTGAGATTTTATATTGGGGATTCCATAAATTACAATTAGAATTTATTATTGTAGATACATACACAAAAGATGTTACAATCTCTTTTAGTACATTATTATTTTTGCAAGAAGGTTGGTATATTCTAAAGAGCTATGGAAATCAAAAAGAAAAAAAAGAAAAAAAACAGAAAAATACTTTAATAATAGATAAAATAAGTAAAAAACGAGTTTTCAAACAAAACTGAGGCCAAAACGCATGGAAAAGTAGAAAATAAACTTTTCTTCACACACAGAGGTGGACTCAGATTTTTTGATTAGGACATTTCTCTTGAATATATTTTATCTACATGAATCAAATCACTTATTACCTCTGATTGATCATACTGAAATATATCGGTGATTGTCAGCGAATAAAATCTGAGTCCACCTCTGTGTGTGAAGAAAAGTGTATTTTCTACTTTTTCATGCGGCTTGGCCTCAGTTTTGTTTGAAAACTCGTTTTTTACTTATTTTATTTTCTGCATTTTTCACGTTAACTAAATTCTTATTACGTGCTGCATGGAGATATTTTAAAACAATTTTATAACGGCTGAAAAGACACTGATTTACTGAATGTTCCCGATTTTCCATGTTTTCCACAGACTTTTCCTATTACCATGAAATTTTTTTAAAAATTTACATGAATTTTCCTCGATTTTTCATGCAAGTTTTCCTGATTGTTGAAGAGAAAGTATTGATGCCAGTAGGAAAGAAAAAAAAATGATTCCTCATAGCTTATAAAACTTTTTTGTCGGAAAATTTTCCGGAAAAGTCGCAAAATTCCGGAAATTTTCGGAAAATTTTCCAGAAAAATTGGAAAATTCTGCACTTTTCCTGAAACAGATTTATCACTAATCATATCGATGAAAATTTTTCCGATGATTTTTCTGCTTTTCCGGGTATTCCATGGAATTTTCCACAAAAGCAACTTTATGCAACTCATTTCGCTCTACAACTTCGTCTTAGATTGCAAAACGCTCAAACCCTTCCTTGGTCGGAAAAACTCCGGTAAAGCGTTTTACATGAATTTTCCTCAATTTTTTCTGCAAGTTTTCACCATTGTCGGAGAGAAAGTAATGATGCCAGTTGATAGCGAACTTGATCCTGCATAATTTAGTAAACATTTTTAACGGAAAATTTTCTGAAAAAGTCGGAAAATTCCGGAAAAATCGGAAAACTCTGCATTTTTCCTGAAATGGATTTATCACTAATCAAATTTGTACCAAATTTTCAAATTATTTTTCGCGATTTTCCGGGTTTTCTGTGGAAATTTCCGGTTCAAATTTTGATAGATTCAATTGTCGCGCGACATGAACTTGTGTGCCAAATTTCAGCTCGCTGTGATGACGAAAGTGGGTCTACGATATTGTCGAAAATAGTAAAAAAGAAAGTACGAGCATTTGGGCGTTAAATATTTTCCAACCAGAATTTCACACTGTGATAACACTACTAACGAAATTCGAGTAAAAATTAATTTAAGAAAAGTAAGCAGAGCCGTAACCCTTGATATAGAATGGCTTGTATATCCCCATACGGCCAACATTACACACTTTTTGCCTTATTTTATTGCACGAGTTTTTCATATAAAAATAGCATTGATTTGGTTCAAACACATAATTTCCTATGGCAATGCCGCCAGACCCTAATAACCTAGACAGACTGCCCCCATAATGACTTAATTTGAAATTCAGTCATTTCAAGAAAATGCAGAGGTCATACAGACTGTGGATGAAAATTATTTCATTTGGAATGTCAGTGCCGTAATGTGAGTAAAGATCATGGCAGAGATCAATAATTTAATTAAATGCTCAAGAAAATTTGCGAGTATTTATTGTAGTTGCAAAGCATTTTTAATTGAAGACAATTTTTGTTGTTCAAAGAGACAAAAAGGCTTCGAATAGTTGAGCTATGCGAGCAATAAATTGTTTCGAATTTAACGAAAATTCGTCGGTCGGATTGAATTCCGGTAAAATTTCAACGATATCACGAATATTATGAAATGATGACGAAAATGAGCTGTGAACAACTAACAGGTTTATAATGTGATTGCGTGGCTCAGTGATTTCTTCCGAAGTTTGAGAGATTTTCCGTAACAACATTTGATGGTGGAATAGCCCCCTCTCGGTTTGAGGTGATAGGCATTGAAAATCCGCTTTTGGTTACGTAATTCTCCTCCAACAAAGGAGAGAGCTCTCACTTGCGTTGGTATCCTGGTTGTCCAATTCTGCAATATCGATATCTGTTGCGCTAGTGTCGTTACCAAATTGGTCAATTTCGTCATATCCGCTTTCAACTGGTCCAAATTGGCTAAACTATCCGTTTCATCTCCTTTCAACTGAGACGGTTTCACTGCCCAATTTTTCGATTAAACGAAGCACTAGCTCTGCCTTTGTTCCCGTTGTAGGAGCATCTATGTAGTTCCGTCAACTTCTCTTTCAATTCACGTACTAACAGCTTGTCGATTCGTACTTGAGCCAGACTTGTATTTTACAGGGAACTTAAGTCACTGGGCAGTAGTCTAGATAGAAAACTGGCAATTTAGTAACCACTTGAATATGTGAGTCAACCGGCATTTTCAATATTAGCTGGTAAAATATTCCATAAACAAAAGTTCTGAACATAGTAAGAATCCTCAAAGATGGCTCTGCGAAACTGTGGCATGACCAAATGTCGTTTCCTGGCTGATTGACAAAATTGAATATTATCAAGCAAATATATTGGGTAATTCGTGCGAAATAAATTAGATAGAGAGTAAAGCACTTTTAGATTGAGATACGTGTAGATAGTGAACAAAAGCTGTAATTTATAGGGCAACACATGGTCGAAACTTCGTACAGCAAAAATAAATCTAACGTAGTCGTTGAAGTCAACTACAAGTTCATATGCGCTTGTAAAGCTACCAAACGTAATGTTTGGCAAAGGAAGTGTTTTAATATGCTGTAATCGTATTTCTTTGCCAGACAGCTAAAGTTGCCGAAATCCAAAATTAATTTTACTTATAGTAGTTTCTTTGAAAATGTATTTGATAACTCAGTGGAAATCCTAAATTCTTCAAGCTGTGATATCAATTCGACATTGCACTTGGGATCGTTAGTTGTGGACGACAATGATGTAGTACGTTGCATATCAGAGCTGGATGACTCTTACTGCTCTCACTCCTTCTCATAATCCGCCCTATTCTGTTAAAAAAGTGCAGCCATTCCTTATTGTTTCCATTGCGTTACATTTTGAATTTATCCTTATTGACTGGTAATTTTCCTGAATGCTTGAAACGCTCCTATATAACTCCAATCTTTAAATCTGGTGATAAGCATGATGTTAAGAATTATCGAGCCATTACTAAATAATGCATTATTCCTAAACTTTTTGATGTCGTAGTCAAATATAAAATTTTTCCTCTTTATGAATAAAAGATCTACGGCAACTAATTTAATAAGTTTCACTAACTTCACTTTAGACTCAATAGAAAATGGTACTCAAATTGATGTAGTGTATACTGATTTCTCGAAGGCATTCGATAGAGTCAACCATATTACGAGCGTGGCCTTGGTTCGTTATTTAAAACACATAATATTTCGGAAATAATTCAGAAGTTCTTTCTTAATTTATCTTTACTGTTTACTCGCACAAATTCACAAGTAATTATCAAATCAACTCTTTATAGTTATCGCTAGTACTGTACTTCTAATTATCGCAATCCAAAGAGTTTACTTCGTTCACTTCGCTGTCTGAAATAATACTCCGCCTCCTGGATGTGAGTGCGCCGTATTTATACTCTACGAATTATCCTAGAACCTTCGTGAATATTCCGTTCTCCGAACCCAAAGTTTACTAAGATGACACTAACTTAAAGTTGTTTGTATTTCCAACAGATGTCGCTTGTGTTACTTTGTGGCACGTAACAATATGATATTAATAAAAAAAACTAGAGGCTCTAGGTTTTCACTCTAAGCTCTTAGAATGGATTCAGTCCTTTTTAACAAACGGCAAATTAATAGTGACAATAGACGGACATTCATATGTTATAGAACCTAAGTCAGGTGTACCTCAAGGTAGCCATTTGGGTCCAATTAAATTCCTTTTACATATCAATGATATTGTCAAAAGTTTCTCTGTCTGCAGTTATATGCAGATGATATGAAATTGTTTGCTCATATTCGAAGCGCTAACGATTCGGAATCATTTCAATCTGAATTAAATATCCTTTCTAAGTGGTGTAATGAAAATTATTTTAGCCTAAATGCTTCCAAATGCAAAGTTATGTCATTTGGTCGATCACGTCAGCCTCTGCTTATGAAATACGACATAGATGGCAATGAGGTTATGAGGGTCTTTGAGGTGCTGGATTTGGGGGTAATATTTGATATAAAGAACTTACTTTTCGTAAGCATTACGACTACATAGCTGCTAAAGCCAGTAGAAACCTTGGATTTCTACGTCGTAACTCTCAGGATTTTACGGATCCGTTTACCTTTAAATCTTTGTACATTGACTTAGTGCATTCTGTGTTAGAATATTCATCCCCAGTCTGGAATTCCAATAAGCAATCTTATGACACCAGGTTGGAGTCTATTCAAAGAAAGTTCACAAAATATGTTTTTAACAAAATCCGTTGGCAAGGACTTTGTCCGCATTATCAAGGCAGGTGTTTATTTATAAGTCCCGACTCTCCAAACAAAAAGAGAAATAGGTGAATGGATTTGCTGTATTTGATTAATGTATATACATCGGAGAGAAATATCCATTCTAGGCAACTGCTTTATATCCCACAATATAGATCCAATTATGGCTTTAGGGAGCCGCTTACGAGGTCAATGATTAAATTCAACCAGCACTACGAGTCCTTAGATACCCAAGCTTTTGTGAATTAAAACGAAAGTCCTGTCAATTTTAATATGTAATTGACAGCACATTTTCAATAAATGGGTGTGTTCAGCTCAGCTCAACTGTTGAGTTGCTGACTAAGCATTGGCGTTCAGTCGAATCGCTGTCCTTCCGCTGACTCTCAACTGTTGAGTATAGTAGGCAGCGGCGATTATTTACGCTTAATTTGTAAGCGCTGTCAAGATAAATCTTCTGTCAAATAAATATAATATGACATTTTACTAACGAAAAGCTCAAAACAATATAGCCAAACTTGACAGCAACAGATTACAGTCAGCAAAACGTTCAGATGAAACTCAACGGATGACTTCCAGCATACTCAACATGTTATGTGATTAGTGTCAACCGTTGAGCTGTGCTGAACACGCCCATTATAAAATTAAAATTCAAAGGTAAAGCGATTTTTGAAAAATTCAATTACGAACGAGTTTCGTTTTGCTCAGCTGCTAGAAGTCCATCGGTATGAGATTATTATTGTGGAGTATCATATATTGTGATTTGAACGGATTCAGCATTAGCTGATTGTTTACTGACTATATGTGTATATTTTTGAGGTCGTTATTTAAGCGACCAAAACAATCCTTTATTAACCCAATCAGCTTATCTAAGTATATCTGCACATCGTCGGCGTACATATGGATTGTCGCATCTTTTATAACTTCCGGTAGGTCATTAATAAAGATACTAAACAAAAGAGGGCCAAGTGCAGATCCCTGAGGAACCCCGCAATAGAGCAGTAGAAGACCAGTCAAAGTATTTTCCGCTTTAACCTGCGCCACCTATCAGTTAGTTAATTCTGGATTAGTTGAACTGTAAAAGAATAAAGACCATAAAGCCAACTTATTCAAAAGCTTATGACGAATAATACTGTCGAATGCCTTAGAAAAATCCAAGGGAACCCGGATGCTAATGTGATCTTTATCAAGTGTCAATCGTAGATCGTTGGTGACTTTTAGTACAGTTGATTCATAGCTATGGTGAGGGCGGAAACGGGACTGCCACTCAAAAAGAAAGTTCATATCTTCCAGATACATCTGAATCTGCGTGGCTATCAACTTTTCTAATCTCTTTGAAAGCAAAAACCAAAACACACAAAATGCTAATCGGCCGCAGATCATTCATATTCTTCAGAGACATCTTTTTTGGTAGTGTAGTCCTCCATAAGCACGGAAAAGTTGAGAAGGAATTAACCACATGTAATAATTGTTTAATTATGTAAGGCAGAACAGTTTTAATGAACCGTGTGGATACCTCATCTGCTCTTGTTGCATCTGATCGTATCGCATGGATAATCCTTACTAGATCACTTGCATCGACACAACGAAAAGAGAAACTTATTTTGAATTCAATTAAATGATAAGAGTTGTAAGAGAGATCTGCTTGATTTGAACGAACTGAGAGAACAGAAATGAAGAAAACATTTAGGTTATCCGAGTTGAATTCGCACGGTGCACAATCTCCTTTCTATACCATAAAAAATGCTCCCTCACATTAGCTCAGCCATTATATGCGATCTGTTCAATATGTCTATTGCCCAAAAAACTTTTCCTTCCATATTGAAGCGATGCTTTGTTACACATATTTTCAAGTCAGGAGACCCAAGAAAAATTATTAATTATCGTCCTGTGTCCATTTCCAATAGCCTGGCATTAATATCTGAGAAAGTTATTTATAATCAACTACTTCCTCTAACAAAAGTACTCATCTCGGAGAGTCAGCACGGTTTTTTCCAGGTCGTTCTACTGTTACAAACTTGGCTTTCTTTACGGATTTCGTGGCCTTCTCTCTTGACCAAGGTAAGCAAATTGACTGTGTTTACACAGATTTTTCTAAAGCCTTCGACAAAATAGAACACAGAATAGCTTTGGTCCAGATGGCGCGTCTGGGGTTTCACGCGAATACTATATCTTGCTTCTCCTCTTATCTTTTCTTTAGTTTAGTTACTCTGATAATAATTTTTAAATTAACACTTCTAAGTGCAATGATATCACGTTTTCTCGTAAAAGCTCTCCTATTTTACTCGAATATAACCTTAATAATACACCTTTGGGCCGTGTGGATGTTGTTAAGGACTTGGGCGTGCTGTTTGACTCGAAATTGCAATTTAGATGCCACTTCCAATGCTGGGAGGAGAGGAGCTTACTTTCTCCAGTGAAGCGAAGTATTTGGGTGTCGTCCTCGATTCCAAACTGAACTGGAAGGCTAATCTACAAGAACGCGTGATGAAGGCCAGTGTGGCCTTCTACACGTGCAAAAGAATATTTGGCGGAAACTGTGGATTAAAACCCAGGGCGGTACACTGGATGTACATAACCATAGTTCGACCCATCCTCTGCTACGGCTCTACGTTCTGGTGGACGGCACTGACGAGGAACTGTAACCTTGATGTGCTGTCAAAAATCCAGAGAGCCGCCTGTATGGGTATAACTAGGTGTCATGCTTGACTTATTGCCGCTGGACTTTTATTGTAAGGGTGTGGCGGCAACTAGTGCTGTCAGGCTGAGAGCGGAGGGCTGGTGGACGGAGAGGGGTTTTGGGCACTCCAATATACTCCAGCAGGTAGACTGTAGGGATTGCAGGGTAGAAACAGACTATCAAGTACCCATCCTGACTTTTGGTGGGAGTGTCAACGCAACGATACCCACCAGGAGTGACTGGGAGGACCATAGGGGACCATGCTAGAAGACTGGGAATAGCGGCGGACGATTTCTGCAGGAGATGTAGAGACTCGGAGGAAACTGAATCCGTCAAACATGTGCTTTGAATAAAAGAAGTAGGCTACTAGGTAGCTACTGCTTTTCAAGTCTGGGGGAGCTTCAAAGTATAAAGTTCAGATATATCCTGAGTTTTCTGAGTGAGGCAGGATGGATCTAGGTTAAAGATCTTGGATATATCCTGAGTTTCCCAAGGAAAGCAGGATAAATCCCCGGCTTGGAGGGTTATCCCATGAGGTTTAGGGGCACAATGGACCCGTTGGAGGTCTAAGTGAGGCTGGCTGGTTGTCTAGCGGGACCCCTCTTACCTAACCTAACCTAACCTAGATGCCATTTAAATCACCCTACCTGGAGGGGTTTTCGATTGATGGGATTTATATTTCGAACTTGTAAGTCATTTTCATCTCCGTCTTCTTTCATTATATTATTTAATTCCCTTGTAAGAAGTATTTTGTACTACACCTCTCAAGTTTGGAATCCCTTCTACTTAAGATATTCCAATCAGTTGGAAGCAGTTCAGAGGAAATTCACGCGAATTTTGATTTTCAAGTTTACATTGGCACCAGACTAGCAAGATTTGACCTAATGTCCGTTGAAAGCTGAAGATTGTATTTGGATGCAATGTTTCTCTTTACATATGGTTAATGGTTATATTGATTGTCCGCAACTATTATCTAAACTAAATTTTAATCTCCCTCTCAGGACCTTAAGGCAGCAAGATTTGTTTTACTTACCTACATACAGAACTAATCTAATAGAAAAGTCACCATTACTTAGACTTCAGAAATCTTATAATAGTAGATTTTCTGATATAGACCTATTCGGTAATAGCTCTCTGACATTCAAAAGAAGTATTTTAACTAAGATCAGGCAGCCCAGTTAATGTAAATCCTTCATATCTTTCTCTTTGTTAAATTTCTTATTGCCCTTTTTTCCAGTATTAGAGTTTTAATTAATGTCATGTAATCTTCTGGTGTAATTAAAATTAGACGCAGAGCATGGATTTGAATATTTATCGTTTCCGTTAGTTCTTAATTTTTCCGTTTGAATATTTGCTTGTATGTAATATTTTCTTTTAGTTTTAAGTGTTTTGAATTTTACTGTTTATATTATAGCTTTTTAGTAGCACCACGAATTAATAGCTGTGTATAAAATGCATTACAATTACCGGTACAATATAATTGGATTTATAATTTGTAATCTATCGTAGGAATTGGTAATTTAAATAAATAAAAAATAAATAAATAAATGCTATCCCTTTTAAGATTTTTCCACAATATCCTTGGCGACAAGTTGGAGTTCAGTTTCGATGTAAAATACAAATGCTTTGACCTTCGAATTTCTGCAGTAACTCGATTTCGAGCCAATCTGTACAATTGCCTGCTGTAATTAGTTTTAACGCGACGATGGAGTCGATAGAGATAGTCCCATCCAGTGGCCAACATGCACTTTCGTTTCATTCGGAACACGTCTCTCATACAAATATTTTATTCGACTATTCAAAATATTTTCTTGTTCATCTAAATTTTCATTGAAAACAAAATTCAGGATAGGATTAAGTACAGTTTTCAAAAACTCGATTTATTAATAAAGAAAACAAAAAAATCTCGTTTTTAGTCAATGCCAAAAAACATGAAAACATAAAAATTCAAATATCGTACCCAACCCCTCAGAAAACGGTGAAATTAGAATTGTGCAATGGAAAGAAGCTTTGAAATTAAAAACGGCAAACTTTAACTTTTTATAGAGTAGTACAAATATTGTACCTAATCTATGTGCATATACCATCCGAAAAAAAACGAACTTGTTTTCATATAAATACTAAAAAAAAAATGCAATTACAAAACATTTCCCTAAGCTCTCACTTCCTTTGAGCAATATACGATGCTAAAATGAACGAAACCGATCGATAAAATGGAGCAATGCAAATCCCTTTAGTCCCTACCGCAGTATACTCGAAAATCCATTAAGAAAATCTCTTTATACTTATCTTAATTAAAAATCAATCAATCATCAGAGAGAAAAACATATTCTTCCCTGGTGATATCAGCACTCCAGCAGCAGCCACACCAACTCTTCCACTGACCTATAAACTTGGAATGCACTTGCAAAACCCAATTAAGGTTACTGTAGTCAATGGAAGCTCTATATCCCATCGTCAAACATGTTCCGCAGTCAATAAACTTCGTATTCGTGTACGTGTACGTACCTACTATAGGAATTGGAAGTCGGTTAGTCCTTCTGGATCGAAGTAAAATCGAAGCAGTAAAATCTCCATTAATGCCCAACGGCAACGGCAGGCATCCCGGAAAAATGAGTTCGCTTCAATCAATTAAATTGGATTTCATTGGACATGGTCTCTACCCGTGGATTATACTATATTGAACATGGATGAAGTCTCCTCGGCCCTTTCTCTAGACCTCGCTGCAGCATTGTAATGCATAAGCGGAATTGAAATTTGTGTTCTTCTGTTCGATAGGCAAAACATTGATTGATTGATAGATGACTATCAAATCGGACACAGCGTGATAGTCTGGTAGTAATATTACTAATAAGAATAGTCTCCCCCCTGAGCTAGACGCCATTGTCTATAAATAATGCAAGAGTTTTCTTCAACTCAGTATTGTGCTGGTGAACGGTAAATGGCGGAGATTCCTTCAACTCCAGACTCGATAAGAGACATAGTTACGATTTAATCTAGTTTCTAACTTACAAGAATTTTTATGCAAATTCTTTTCAATTCTCTTCAATTAAAATTGCAGCGTGGCTTCAATTATGGAAATTGTGTGGTGCCTTGTTTTTTTTTGCAGTCATGTAATGCGGTACAAAATCTACAGCTAACTTCTTCCAGATTCAACAATACTCACTCAAACCTGGTCCTGAAGTCCTGAATTATTTCGTCAGGTTTTATTTGCTTTTCGACTGTTCCCAATGATTGAATACACTTGTCATTGCCTAAATTCATCCAATAAATTTTTGTATTTTATTTTTTCGGGCCAAGTTTTTCGTGATATATTTCGAGGAAAATAATATTAATGAACATTTGCTTGAATGGGGAGGATGACTGGGTTCTGGTAACTACTGGGAGTCTCTGATGGGAGGACTACGATGTTTGAAGCAATTAACTAACAGGAAAAAACTATTTTCATGCAATGTCTATTTTGTTCGTGTTTTTACATATTACACTATTTTTTACAGTTATTATAATTTTGCTAAAAGAGTCTTCAAACAAATTTTTTATTACTTGAAGAAATTCATGTGTACAGTGAGAAGGAGAAGATCCAAAGAAGGTTCGTGATAATGGCCGCGCTATTTTTATCTCCTTTTATTTCCATTTCACCACCAAACTACTATCACGAATTATCTGTGCGAAAAAATGTAAAATATAAAACTCAACTCCAACCAAAAACTCTATTCAACCTTGGCACAAGGCATTTTTGAGGCCAGCCCGTCCTTTTAACTCGTACACGAATTTATCTGTCTTTATATTTCTTTTGTACTATTTTCGACTCTCGTAGACCCACCTTTCGTCATTACACACAAGTTCATGTCACGTGACAATTGAATTTATCAAAATTTGAACCGGAAATTTCCATGGAAAACCCAGAAAATCGGGAAAAATCATTTGAAAATTTGGTACAAATTTCATTAGTGATAAATCCGTTTCAGGAAAAAAGTTTTCCGATTTTTCCGAAAAAAATTTCCGGAATTTTCTGGAAAATTTTCCGACTTTTCCGGTAAAAAAGTTTTCTAAATTAAGCAAGATCAAGTTCCCTATCAACTGCCATCATTACTTTCTCTCCGACAATGGTGAAAACTTGCAGAAAAAATCGAGGAAAATTCATGTAAAACGCTTTTCCGCAGTTTTTCCGACCAAGGAAGCGTTTGAGCGATTTGCAACCTAAGACAAAGTTGTAGACCGAAATGAGTTGCATAAAGTTGCTTTTGTGGAAAATTCCATGGAAATCACGGAAAAGCGGAAAAATCATCGGAAAAATGTTCATCGATATGATTAGTGATAAATCTGTTTCAGGAAAAGTGCAGAATTTTCCAATTTTTCTAGAATTTCCGGAATTTCCCGACTTTTCCGGAAAATATTCCGACAAAAAAGTTTTATAAGCTAGGCGGAATCATCTTCTTTCCGTCCTACTGGTATATATTTATATTATTAAGCCAAGCTCAGGGGATAACCTATGAGCAGGAAAGAAAAAGGGATAGGAATTAGGGGACATGAAGAGAGTGGCGGAAGTGCCGATGCATGTTAATCTTAAACCTCCGCAGATTGAATGTTCCTGTTCCATATTCGCACAGTTCGGGATAAAAACGTAATGAGGGAATTTTACTAGACGGTCGTAAGGAGCAATAGGCATCCAAAATTGTGACGGTGTTCAAGTAAGTCGATACAACGAATTATTGCCAGATCGCCAATGACCTTGAATGCCCTCTTTTGAACAATATCCAATGAAGCTAAGGCTATGCGACTAGCCCCGGACCCGATATGGGAATTGCATTACATTCTATGTCTGATGTGGGACTTGTATAGAGGAGCGCTAAATTCGATGGGTTGAAATATTTCTTACACCTTTTTAGAAATCGAAGATATTTCGTTGCTTATTTGGCAACAGAGAAGTTGTGATCTGTTCAGCTTCACTTACTGGAAATATTAATGCCAAAAATTCGAAAAGACGGTGTATCGTAAAATAGTGCTCCATCAAAAGAAATGGGAATGGAAAAATTATGATCTTGTTTTGAGGAGAAGCCTTGGTAGTTTTGGCACTTAAATGCATTGAATTCGACACGATTCGGTTTATCCTAAGCGAGGATATTGTCAAGGTCGTTAATCAATTATCTAATCATGCAATCTCGTGTGACAGATGTGGAATTCCTTCTGGAGTCCATGAGAGTGTCAAAGGAATAAGCGACATCAAGAGTACTGTCATCGGCAAAGCTCTGGATGGGATTTAAAGAAAAGGAAAACAGATCATTAATGAGAATTAAGAAGAGAAACGGAGAGCCCTGGGCCACTACGATATTTATATGGAGAGGCTCTAATGAAAAGTCATCTAGTCCTAACCGTATTAGGCGGTCAGATAAAAAACTTTCAATTCATAATAGAAGAGGAGGGGACCAAGGCTAAAAGGGCTGGATGGCCAGACTTGATAGAGTAGGCCTTTGAAATATCTAAGGCAATAATCTTGGACTTACCAAAATTGTTAAGTCTACGGTTCCAACGTTCCGTAACAAGTACGGAAACCGTACTGGCAATCATTGATGAGTTCATTAGTTTCTACTGATATTTCATTAATTTGGAATTAATGATAGATTCAAAAACCTTTGAAGGATCGCTACCCTCTCCTTTCTTGGGAATAGGCTGAACGTGAGCTAGTTTCCAAGCAGTTCGAAATTTTCCTGTCGAATAATACAAGTATAATAGTTTACGCAAAGGTTTATCCAAGGACAAAGCTGATATGTATTGGTTCTTGTACACATCTACACGAGAGATGCAAAACAGTTGTCTATGAAGTAGGTGGAAGACGGGAATTTGAAGTGAATCTAGCAGCCAAAATATTAACTTTATCCAGGAAGTCAACAACCACTTCAGCGTTGTTAAGCAGTAAAGGTATAAAGGAACTGCTTAAGATATTTCTGATGGTTTTGACCAGGGACCAGAAACCTTTACTACCTTTGCAGCTTGTCAAAATTCTTTGTCTAATATTCTCAATAAAAAGAAATTTTTCTCTCTGGATATGGGACTTGCAGTCCTTGCAGGTGCTCCATGCAATTTTGTAGACTTGTTTCAGGTCTGGAGACAGATGCAATTACATAATAGGCGCGGAAAGCTGACTCTATCGCTAATCTTGTGAGTGAAGTTGGTTTTAATATTTTACATTCTGTGACGTTTCGCTATTAAGGAATTATGAGAAAAGGACGAAAAGTCAAGAAACACAAATAAATGGCAAAGCAAAAATAAAATTCGTCAATTGATTCGAAATTGTTTTCGGTAGGGTATGTCGAGCATTGATAGGTATTGAAGCAGTGGCCTCACAGAAAAATATCTGTATGCAGCTGCTTGTCAAAAATTAAGAAGAAATATTCTGTTGAGAGTTTCTAGGCAGAATATACAAAAAAAAAATATCATAGAAAATACAGACACCATAAATATGATTAAAAAAAAAAACTTTGCAGCTGATACTGATCGAAAGACCAAAAACAAGACAAACTATCAAAACAAGATTTTTGACTGCAAGAACTGCTAGAATAATATTCTTCCTTACTTTTGGTCAAGGTATACCATATGCTTCTAGTTCAATACAAACATATAATAGGATAACAGACCAGAATTCCTAATTTAAACACCACCACATGGGCACATGTGCCATAAGTTTGGCAAGAAACAGAATCGCTCACACTAAATTTACAAGTTTGCTTTCCAATATTTTACTATTCGATTGGAGTGACATTTAGGGGAGCGGGGGGCTAGTTGTAACAATTTTTAGATTTTTCAATGGGGAATTCAAAATATTGAGTATTTACATGATAAAGCACTTTTAAATGAGAGGACGTCTATTCAGGTATCAATTAGAATGATAATTGGGCTTAAATTAATAACAAATGCTTGCATAAATGACTTTTTGTGAAAGTAGTAGCATGTTGCAAATTACCCCGTTCTCGGGGCAAGTTGTAACTGCCGTGGGGCAAGTAGTAACAATATAATAAAACAGAATATTTTTATGAGTTTTAGGCATTTATTGTAAATCTATGTGAAAAATATTACTTATAATGTATTTATAATAATTAACATTTAGAGATCTTTCCTGTCACTTAGTCTTTTATACAAAATAACATTTCTATAAAAAAAAAAAAACAAAATAATTTTCAAAGGTTAACACAAATTTTGGTCATTGAACTTGTATAGTTTGAAAATATACCTAAATCAAATGGCTTCTCTAAATTTAGTCTTCATCAGAATCACAGTTCACACAAACGTATGAAACAGGATCGCCTTTTACACATTTACCGTGTGACCACAATTTGCAAATCAAACATTCGAGCCACTCTTCTCAGTCAGATCTGCTGCATTCTTCTCCGCAAATCAAACGGAACCACTCTTCTGTTTTTGAATCTGATTCGTCATTCAAAACCCTTTTCTTCATTTTATAAATCTTTTGTTTTTGGTCGATTTTCCTGTTGCTATTCCTTTACCATTTCCCTTACCTTTTCCTTTATTTTTTCTTTATCTTCTTGCTTCTGTTTCATTTTCATTTTCTCTTCGAATTCTTTTTCTAAGACTTCTTTTTCTGGAGTATCAGTCAATATAGTTTGCGTCCACCTCTGTTAGATTCTTTCCTAGGTGGAGCTTTAGGTAGTGGTCTGATTTTTGAGGTAGAAATATCTATTGATCTATTTTGGATCCCTGACGGTCATGGAACTGGTTCACTAGATTTTTCACCTGTCAGCTGGTTAATAACATCAGTGACGCGTATGTCCAACTCCGGAGCAGATTGTAGCAATTCGGGGTCTTCGAGATCAAATGTCAAGACTCCTTCACTTTGCATCGAAGTAGCTTTTTTGCGACGGTTTCTGTAGCAGGCATTTGGTAAGGCATTTGGCCAGCAGTGGAATATTATAATGCTATTAAAAAAATCTATTTGTACCTGCCTATGTATTAGGTCTGTTTAATGAACTCGAAGAAAGTTCAGAGCAGAGCAGAGCAGGCAGCTCAGCTTAGGTTAACTGTCAAATTAAAAATAGAGCGAAAAATAGCAGAAACGTGCATGCAGCTCACAAATTTTCTGATATCTGTCACCAAAAAGAACAATTATTTGAATTAATGCATGATTAATGCAATGAAATCTTATTTTCACTTACTAAAACACAATTATTACTTAAATTAATCCACTAGAATAGTCCAGATTTTATTTTTTCCACAAAAAATGGTATCATTTGAATTGTTATCAGAACACACAGAACAAAATTTGCAGTTAGTAAAAGCCTGCTCTAAGTTAATCCTTCGAAAAAGGTAGAGCAGGAAAATCTTGCTCTAGGTTACTCCAATTCACTTTAGAACAGACTCACTGAGTACAGTTCAGTTCACTTTGGAGTACTTTATAGCAGTGCTCTGAATTCATCAAACACGGTTTTCTGCTCTTTTCTGCTCATTAAACAGACCTAATGACAAACATAGGTAGGCAGTCACATAAAAATATGAAGGGGCAAGTTGTAACATGTTACAATGTACCATGGAGTTTCGTTACAACTAGCCCCATGAGAAAATTTTAAACATTTTGGTTTATTGAAAAAAAAGTTTATGTTATTGTCAAATGAAAGTAGTTATATATGATAACTAAGTATATTGTCTACACAAATTAATAGATACTCATTTCAAAAAGACACTGCAGTAACTTAGAATCAAACTTTACGAACTTAATTTTGTTATGTTACCTGGCAAAAATAGTGCGCCTGCTCACAACCACTCACTGCGCACTCCCGCCCCACACTGGCTGTGTTTATGTCATAGGCACTGTTATAAGGAGGAGATTAAGTGTAAATTGAAAAACAAAATATTCGAAACCTGCTGAGCAGTGTTGGGCGTAATCAACTACATTTGTAATCAGATTGATAATCATGATTAAATCAATCATGATTACACATCAATCATGATTATCCATCAATCATTAATCATGATTACATCGAGTAATCTTAGGAAAATGTAACCGTAATCATGATTACATGATTACATTTTTTTTGATTACAAATGAAACTTTTCAAGAGATTTTAAAACTTAATTCTAAGAAAACAAACAATTTGTGATCGTAAGAATTTTTATTGTAGAAAACTCCCAGACACTGTTGGATTATGTATTAATTGGAGTCAGTGTAAAGAATGTAAGTGCATCTTTTGATAGAGACTAACAAATGTCTGATTATCAACTCAAATTCAAGATTTGCTGATTATCTGTGCAAAAAAATTAGATTTTTGGGGCGTATAAGAAAGTCGCTGAGCACGGAAAATGTAATAATGTTTTTTAACGCTCGATTTTGTCATACTTATTATATTGCTCCCACATTGTTATATGCTAGTTCGAATGAATTCAAGGAGAGACTGCAACTGTTGCAGAATAATGCAATTCGAGTTATTCTGAAATGTAGCATATATACACTAATTAGAAGAATGCCTGAAGCGCTTCAGGGACGTCTAATGCTGTGATTTATATATTCAAAATGAAAAATTCTTTGCTACCGAATTATTTAAAAGACAACCTTGATTTTGTTGGAGATGTTCAGTTGTATGCATTATTATGCCAAGCAAAAATGTATATACTGAATTATTTTATTTTAAATATAAAAATATACATACACATATATATGGTTTCATGAACTGATATCTGTTAAATAAAAATAATATATTCTTCTTCTTGATGTCCAGATTTACATATCGTTATAATTTAAGTTCGACTTCAACACAACTCTTTTTTCGAACAGTTCGTCTGAAAGTCTATGTGACTTAGGTACATTTGTCATCGTCGCAAAAGAAAAAAGTCTCTCCACTTTGCCTGATGAAGGTAGAGGCGTGTTGTATCTACTAAAAACATTTTTTATTTCGGGATATCTGCTTAATATACTGATATCTCGATCTTTTCGGCCAAATAGTGAGAGATTATGATGTCTGCCTTCGATCGCGTAATGTGGTGAAGAGTTTGTGACTCAGATCCTGAAGAATCTGTATCGAACTCGAAAAATTCATCTCCTTCATTCCCTTTGTTGTGTGTGGCGTCCTGGCTCGTTTCAGCTATCTCATGAATTTCCTTTGCAATTACTGCTTTGAAAAGAGATCTTAGTTTTGCATGATACTCAGTACCAACACAAGAAAACCATTTATCCTTAAATCTCGGATACGAAATCGCTGCAATAACCGCATTTTCAGCCATCGATGTGAAGTTGGAGAAATTCAAAAACACTGTGAATCTGAGTACTATACTTTCCAGATAACTATTGGCCAGCAGATTGCAGTAAATGAAATTTTCTTTAGTTAATTTTTCAATTTTTTTTCTTAATGACAGTAGACACGGAAGTACTAAACCATAAAACATGTCTTTTTCGCCCTGTAAAATATCGAGAGCCTCTGCTATTGGTCTTGAACACTTTATGTACTCGTTTAAGTAATCGAATTCGCTGTCACGCAAAGCATTTTTCAACCCTAATGCTCTATATGCAACTGCACACTTTTTTCGCGAACTGCAGCAATCTGTCTTAAAGAATCATACAGACTATTCCACCTCGTGGCTACCGGTCTACTTAAAGTGTGTCCGATGACACTTTGTATGATTTCCGCTGATTTTGGGCGCCCGGCTGCGTTCCATAACTTGTTACATTTGATAATTACTTGCTCATGCATTTCGGAAAGACTTGTATTGTTATTCCGCAATATTTGATTGGCATCGGAAGTCGCACATACAACATCTTAAGTGGGATGGCAACTGAATAGCTGTGGTCCTTGGAAGGATAACATTACTACTCACCGAAGAGCCAACTTTATTTACACTTTCGATGTCAGAATCAGAAGCAGATCCTTCTTTATCATTAATTGTAAAATCGGAAAAACTTTTTTCTTCCACACCAAACTCTTTAAAAGCTTTTACAAAGTTACTGCCATTGTCAGTAACAGTAGCTAAAACTTTTGAGCAGTCTAGATCAAATTCAGCATGTATACCTTCTAGTAGATAGCCAATCTTGTCGTAGCTATGCATACCTGCAAATCTTCTGCACGCTAATGTCATCGATTTCCGTTTTAATTTCGAGTCAATCCAATGCGCCGTAACGCCCATGAAACTTCGTTTTCGTGCAGACCAGATATCCGCTGTGGTACACACATTTTTAACGTTTTCCAACTGAATTTTCAAATCAGTTATTTGTTTCACATAAAAATCATCAATTAAACGTCCTAAAGATCTTCTACTCATCATTTGTATTCTTTTTGCAGATATATCCAGGTCTTTAAATATATTTATAAAATAGGGGTTTTCCACTGAATGTAATGGTATCTTAGAATGTATGAAATATTTTACAACATTTTCATTAAACTTTGCTTGAGACATGTCCGACACTTTTAAAACGCTGGTATTTATTCGCGATGCCACACACAAATTTCAAGATTTTCTAATTTTTTTATTGTTTTTCACATTCTGCAAGTGTTTTTTCACCATGTTTTCTTTTTAGATGTGTAACAAAATTCGATGTCGAATTGTTAAACCCACTTATTTTCACTTCTTTTGGACCACACAATACGCAAATCCCAACTTTTTTGGAAGCGGTGGATTCTGCTGGAGCATACTTAAAATATTTGCCGTCAAGAATGCTTAGACGTTGTCCATCTGCTTCAACTTCGGAGCTATTTAAAATTAATGATGAAGAACTCGTTGACGCCTCAACACCATCAAATTTGCAGGATAACAATGTTGCATCTGCTTCACTAGTATCACCAGCCATATTTTATAGTACTCAGAAAATCAGAACTATGATTATTCTCAAAACCACGTAGTGTGACGTAAAAAGTAGCTAAATGTCTCTGAAATAACGTATGCGTTCTTTTCCATGCACTTTAGAATTTAAACTGACTGAAAATCTACATTGATGTACGTATGTGGCACGAACAATATTATGTTTATAGATTAAGATCTAACTGTACTGAAGCACGCATTGGCGAACTAAGCCATGTGCTTGAACTTATGTTCATTACCAAAGCGCATTATTTGATCTTTTGCATGGCAATTGTTTTCCACCAACAAACTTTTAAAGTTTCCATAAACCTTTGGCAGACACATATTTCGCATTTATTGCCTGTAATAAAAATTTCGTAAAGACATGGAGGCAAGGCAACAACTAACAAGGCTAAACAGGTAAGGGATAAACTAAGGGATCCGAGAAAGGTTCTACGGCAGGATGATAAAATATCATTTAAGAAAATGGCAAGAAATAACCCTCGGGAAAAACCCTTGCAAAACTCTTGCAAATTTGTAATCAAAAAATGTAATCATGTAATCATGATTACGGTTACGATTGATCAATCATTAATCGCCAAAAATGATTACTTTTCTGATTACTATTATCAATCTGTAATCATGATTACAGATTACAGATTGTAATCGTAATCATTAATCATCAATCAGATTGCATTTTGTCCAACACTGCTGCTGAGTAATTAAGCTGTTACTGCTTACGCCTGTTACTACTAGCTCCCCGCTCCCCTATTACTTAACTGCAGCAGGTGATCAACTTAACTATATGTATGCCACCATCGTTACACTGTGTATAAGTGACAACCCCACAGTAAGTTCCACTTCTTATCATTAAGAAGTTTGATATAGGCCTTTTCAATAAGATACTCTAAATTCTGAAGTCTAATTATAGCTGATCTTTCATAAATTCTTTTAAGTATGAACAATTTTTGAAGACTGAAAAGAAAATTTGATTTTGATTTATTAAGTGTCGAACAAATTACCGACAGATGGCACTGTAATCGTCAGCGTTTTTCATAATAAAGACATACCATTTCTTTCACTATCAGTTACTCGCTAGTATATTCTTGTTACAATCTTCACAATACCTAATAACAATTCTATATTCACTTTGGAAGATCAAAAAAACTAGAATTGGGCTAAACCATCAGAGAAATTAGCAATAAAGCATCAACTTGAAGGTAAGTAATTGTTTTTATACCACTCCCTTGCCTCTTTGCATAGAGTGTTTGCAATAAATGGTCTCATCCTGATATTATACGAGATATTCTCTTGAAAGTCAGTGACCGACTGAAAAAATCTCCTAAAACTCCACCCACCACACCCTAAATAGCATAATTATTTAATTTTTATGGAAATTTCTCAAATTACATTTTCCTTGTTATCAAACGCAACCACATATACTCTGTGTCGGTATACGGTAGAATTGGCAAAGTTGTTTAAGAAGATCCTCCCCATGCTATAGGAGTGGCGCATAGAATCACTAATGCTGTCAAGCTAAGAAGGGAAAACCTTCAGAAGCTTTTACCACATTATCGTCGTTAACAATGCAAGCGAATTGCCATTGAAGGCACTCAAATACTGTTTTTTCTTCTGGAACAGTTCTTCCAAGCTTCTATATACATATACAAATTTGTATGTATTCGTGTATATATAGGTATATACAAATAAAAAGCATTTCGGGGATGCTTCGGAGTTCCTCTGCACAAACTATTGCTATGCCATCACTTAAAACATTTCATCCGCGACCGACCGCAACGCAAAAAATTTCCATAAAATTTCGAACCACAAAATAAATTATGTGTTCGCAACTTGAGATGTGCGGGGGGGGGGGGGGTTGGTTGAAACACTTTTCCAAAACGAAGAAAATTATTTTCTTACTGGATAAAGTTGTACATAACCTCTCTACTGCTCACCGGCCGGGACGTAAATATATCTTATGATTTATGTATGTAGGACTGCTGTATTCCGTTCCCTAGCACATAAGTTCATGTTCCCACCTACAAAGCTGGCTAGATTCTAGAAATCTTTTGTGAGGGAAAGAAAACTTCTTCTCTGTCCTAATTCTCCGATGAATGTTTGCATTTAAAAGACAGTTTTGCATTTTTCAAACTAACAACGAGGTTGGACTGTGATTCGAACCAAGTCTGTGTTTGAACAAGCTGCAAATTCTGCAGCCTATTATTGCCTGGTGAAAATTAAACACAAACTGCGTTTAGCTTGAGAAGCCAGTTGCCTAGCCATTTTCTTCTTTCAGTCATTGAGCGAATTGAGGAGCGAGTAGTATGGAATATAGAGTCTAAAGCAAGTCTCATTCTATGCCGCCTTAGGATAAATGAGCCGCATCCTCTCAACAACGACAGCATTAATTATATCAGCCGCAAAGTGAAAGCACAAAAACAAAGGACATAATTAAAATTGGATAAAACTCTGAAAACTAGGTCATCCGGACAGATAACTTTCAACCAGGAGATGAATAGCGCGGCAGCAACATCTGAGGATGGGAAAGATAAACGCCAGAGATGACAAGTTTGATATGGTGTGAAACAGACGGAAACACTAGCGGCAATCAGGCGGGTATATGCTACTCAACAAAAGTATTTCAAACACTGCCCCCCTCCCCCCTTACCTCAAAACCTCCCTCACAATTTATATATTTATGTATATCCTTAGAATGAGGATGGAGATGACAGGGTGGTCGACAACAGTATCCGTCCGTTACATATATGTATAACTTTATGCATATACGGATGAACATTTACATAACCAACACGGCATATACATATAGGACGGTAATTAATTGAGTGCAAGTAGGCTTGTGATGGGCTTACATGAACAGCTCCAAAAAGTGTAACGTAAAAGGGTTGAAAGTAAACGAACACATAACAACGTCTACCGAGGATGGTAAAAAGTGGAAGGGGGAGGACGAAGAATAACATGAGAAAGGACCTGATTTACGTTTCCTCCAACGACACGTTACAAAGCCATCTTGCGGCGCAGATACTTGCTACGCTAAACAATGACTTATTAGGTGCCATGGGAGACATAAATCACATTATTTATTCATAACTTGGATTCCAGGCCGCACCTTGCAGGTTTATGTTCATAGAACCTAGGTATTAAGAACACCCCCCCCCCCCTCCCTTCCTCTCCTTCCAGGATCGAACTGATTTCAATTACTAACTCTAATTTCATTTCACCTAAAGTTAAAATATATTATTCCATGCAGGAATTAAAGGACACTCATGACCAGGACTTCAATTAAAGAATTTATACAGTCAATTTTCTGACCAAAAAAAAAGCTGAGTAACCAATACCACGTCATGCAACAACAAAAATGAGAAGGCTTTTTGTTTCATCATCTATTATTAACATTCGTCTGATTGTGAAAATAAGAGGCATCGCTTCCATTTCCAGGTTATTATTGAAAACTTCCGCCCAAACGTGCTATTATTATTCGCATCACTTGCTAGACAAAACAAAAAAAAAACAACGAAAAAAACACAGTAAAAAAGAAAAATCCTTTTCCTCTGGGGCTTTCCTACTTCATTTCTTTTTCATTTTCCTGCATGCTATTTCTATGCTATATTTCCTTGGAATGTACCACAAATATCTTGAGATGTCTTTGGAGCGGAGGGCTTTTCCGTCTCCAATCTTCTGTTTTTACGTTGCTGAACTTGTTCTAAAATAGATAAAAAAGCAATTTTCCCATTCCTCATGTCTGACTGCCTGGCGATACATTGATCGGTGGGTTGAATTCAAAGCTCCTGCGAGCAGATAAGCGGATTTCATAATCATTCAGCGAACACAGCCACATACAAAATATGAATTCGATAGCTGCTGCTGCTACTGACGAGTAAGCTTTGAAAATGAAACGAATTCAAGGAAGAAATATAGAGAAATTGACAACCAATGTTTCTCGGTGGATGATCAAAATTTAATTTTTTTTTTTTGTACTTGGAGGCTTTACACACTTAAATCGGAAACTCGTGAACTTTATCTCTGCTGTGGTTTTTTTTTTTTGATATCACAGTTAAATTTTACAAATTCCAATGGATTTAGATTTAGAGTTTTAGTTAAAAAAAAAGCCGTTTGAGTAAGAGATATTTTTTATGTGGCAAAAATTTTGCTTAATATGATTCACACATAGAATTTTTGTATGTATATTTTTTTATAAATTCTCAATTTTATTATATAACTCCTGAGATATACTTGAAATCTAGCCAAGAATCTACATATTTCTTAAAAGTAGCAGTGGTAATGTTAAATATATGAATGAAAAGAATAAACAGCGCCATCTACTGCTTAAAAACTACCCCAACATCTCAATTTTCGTCCATTCAAAATATTATCAAATATTCTAAATGTAATTTTTCTGTGTGCGTTCAATCTAATATCCCTAACACATATTATTATCGAAATTCGATTTCAATGAAGATTTTTATCTCAATTTGGAAATTTTCTTTGCACAAAGAAAGGGGAATACCCATTTTAGCCCCGACAACTCCAGACATGAGAGATCTTCTTAAACTATGCTTTATGACACTCTGAACATTTTTTATTAACAATGTTTATGCGGGGGAAAGATGAGGTGAGGGGGGGGGGGGGGGGGGTGGTCAAAATTTGATCTAGTACATTTTGGAAAATCTAGTACAGAATCGAACTCATTGGGTCCTGAGAAGAAGATTGAGTACCCACATTCCTATACTCGGAGGCTTAAATAGCTATTCATAGCCATTTATAGGCCTCGCCTCTAACTTGGTAGGGTTATGTCCGATCTGAAAACTGGTTTCACTGTTCGTCTCAGCTCATTACCAGCTAGCTACAATTCGTAGAATAAAAATTTTTCTCTGCATTCTTTTAGAGTAGGAGATATGAACCTCTGGCAGGCGGGTCGTTCCAATACCGCATTTTCCATATCAAATTAAAGATCTCGCCGAGTACTATTGCGTGGTGTATGTTTTTCCCGATTCAGAAAACCTTCTCGAAACGTTTTTTGCCGCCGGAAACCCCATTTTCATGCACTTGGATTATATACATCCCAGCTACTACATTTCGCATATATTTTTGCATTTCTTTCTTCCATAGACATTAGTGCACTGTTGTCTCATAGGAAATCATTTTCCACGACGCACCAATTCCGCACAATCACGATAAGTAGAAAAGTTCAGTTTTTCACCCAAGAAAGTCGCTCAAGCTAGTTCCGATCGCCAATGCTTTCCCCGCTAGATAGAAATAAAAAGATTGTTAATAGAATATGTTGAAAGTATCACATTGCATGTCTGGAGGTGTCGGGCTTAAGGTTGTATGAATAGTGGGCATTCACCTTTCAAATTAAATCAAGAATTAAGCTTGCTTTTTGAGAAATAGATGGCGTTCATTCGTGTTGTATATGTACATATAAGGAAACGTGTTTTTTTTTCTCTGCAATCTTCGAATACCTTCTCAGTCTGAATCCAAGAAGAATTTTGAAAATAAAAACAAAAATTTCCTTTTCATGTATGAAAGCTTTTTTGAAATCTGACATCTCAAAATTCAAAAACGTTATTATGTGTCATGGGTGGTTCTCGACATTGACATTGAAATTTGAAATTCTAAATTTCTAGTTCTGTATGGTAATTAATTTTTAATTTTATTTATGTATATTTATATTGTCCAGTAAATAAATGAATTATGAATGTGTGCAGATGGAAGACAGTCAATATTTCCAGTAAGTTTTTTTCTAATGCGATTAAGATAAATCATTTACTGTCATCTAAACTAAATAAAAATGTTTATTTTACTTTTTCCTTACAAAACAATACAGGAAACATCTTGTAATTTTTACTCACACACATACACACACACACACACCCACACCCAAATACATAACCATAAAAAGTTCTACCGACTTCATCAATTTTTCTAAACGAACTGTCAGCTTTCGTGTTCAAGTAAAAGTTCCGCATTAAAGGGAAAACTTTGAACCACTTGAAATCGTTTCTTGGTATTTCATAGGAAATCCAATTTAATATGTTTCCCTTATAAAGTTTCCTGTTGTGTGAGCAATTTTTCACAGAATGTTACCATTTACCGCACTTTTCCTTTTTAATTTCTTCCATTTCACACGAACTCCCATAACCCCTCATTCGGTTCTACACAATATAGAATTAATAGGGGCAGAGGTGGGTGATGTGATGGGTTATATAGCCGACAATCCCCCACTACTTCTCATACCTACTATATATTACCGCTCGCTCCATGTAATTACATTCATGCTATATAGTAAAACTCAGGACTTCTTTGCGTGTTATTATAGGATTCACCTTGAATTTGGCAAGTATGAGGTGACTTCTTCGCTTTTTTTTTTTTTCATTTTGTGCTAAAAGCCTAAAGAAACCTTGGTAGAAGAAATATTATGATTACATACATACATGCATATGCATGCTTTTGGTAGTAAAAAGGTAGGTCTCCAATTTTATATGATCACATTTACTTTACCAAAAAATATAACATTTGGCACGATATCATGTAAAAGAATTTTCATTTATACATACATATGCAAAACCTCCCAAAAAGAAAAAAAAAATATAAATAAAACCTTTCCAGGCCCCCACTTCAAATCCACGATAAAAGTGAATTCGGGAAGAAATGTGTTTGAATAAAAAATAAAAAACCGTCTCCCTCTTACCTGATTTATCATCAGATGGAGATTTCCTTTCAAGCTCATGTTACGGTAACTAGATTTTAAGGGAAATGACCCTTCTGGCCTCTGGCCATCAAATCCTTCTCAAATTGTAGTAAGGGTTTTTCTGACGAATTTCACTATTCTCTTCTGACTTCAGTGTTATCTATTTTTATCGCAGTGAAAGAAAATCAAGGCACAAGATTTCTTTGGAACTAATTGAGCATGAAATGGAAGAAGACTTCTCTCTCTGCTTTTTATAGATAAATCGGTTCATATCATGGAGTAAAAATGTTGGTTAGGACATGGGTTCTTCTGTAATATTAGAAGTTTTGAAAAAGGTTCGTGTGGAGGGTTGGCGAGATGAATCCTTTACATAAGAACGAACAAACCGATGACAAATTTAAAGAGGACGAATTCAATTGCAAGACAAGAACAACAATAAAATTCGGGTTTTAAGGTTTTTTCATGAATATTTTATTCTTAAATCGTCTTTTGTTCTTAGTACAAGTTGAAAATTTCATTTTTATATCGTTGCTAGATGATGAAATTTGGCAACATGTTTGAACAAAATTTCGATTTTCACACTGAGAAAACGTTGAGCTAGACAGCTAAAATTTTCTATAATATTATGAAAAAATTTAAACTCAGCTTTGAATATGGACAAAATCAGGCAACCCCTTTCTAATATTGAAATAGAAAAATTTTGGTTTTAAACCCTATTTTAAATACTGTCGAGTATGCCTTGATTTTTAACTGCGGCTGGAATTTTGCATACGTTGACAAACTTAAGCGATAAGTCGATCATGGGTAAAATTACACAACTTCCTTTTAGTGTTGCCATATGAACATTTTATTTATGTCCTATTTGAAATCATAGGGCTACATTTAATTTGTTTTTACGTACAATGCATTTGTGTAAGCAAATGAAAGCAAAAAAAATTTAATTAGATGCACAGTGTTTATCCTTTGAACTAAAACTCGCAGCGCCATCTAACATCTAAACGATGGACTAAATTTTGTAATAAGAATAATCCCCGATCATGATGAAAATTTGTACAAAAGCAAATTAGGTTATTTTGACAACGCCGAAAAAGTAAATAAATTTTATGGTAAGCGCCACCTAGTGGCCGTAAATCACACTCCAACGATTTCTTAATATCATTCTCCTTTTTTGATCTACATGTGAAATTTGTAACGAGATGTAACCAGATGTCCTTCACAATTCTATTTTGGAACCTCTTTTCTTAAAATTGTCTAAATTACTCGTGCGACATGGGACTGAATAATGAAAATTTATACTTTTCTTGATAAAAAAAAATTATGTAATTCGCATATTACACCATCCTAATGGCTTGTTAGTTACAAAATTACAAAACTTAGCTATATGAATAGAACTCTTAAATAATTTTTGAATGCCAGTAGGACTTGAACCAAGACCTCTACAAAAATAAATTCTCCTTTGCACTTTTTGATTTTAATTAATGCTTTCATACCTAGCTATAGTGAAACATTTAGACATACCTAAACAGAATATCCAAATTGAATATCACAAAGGCTCCTACACTAAAATATGGTATGTACATATCTCAGAATTTCCTTTCAAATTCAATAAAATATATTAACAACGTGCAGCAATATGGTTGCGTAATCAATGAAATGTCTAAAGTCCATTAAAAGGTTTCCATCAGAGACCTTTAAGCTCGTTTGATTGATTGCAGTGCGTACAACAACTTTCGCTTGCATTTCAATTTATTAATGGCGATGCGATGATGGGAAAATATTTTTTCCTGTACCTATGCATAGCTAAGATATGTAGTTAGATAGATAGGCATAGAGGCGTGTAGACAATGCAGTCCATGTACATAAGTATACTGGTGCCGTTGCTTTTGTACTGTAAATCATTGGCGTATCTTTACAAGTTACTGACAACCGATAAAACAGCTACAGATAATATAATCGATTGGCGCCGCTTGTATTGGACATTAATAATGTATGTGCATTTTATGTAATTTTTTATCAGACACAGCATAAATTTGTAGCTATGATGCATGCTTTGAAAAATTGATTTCCCTTGCATTTTATGGTTTAGTTATTGTGGAAACTATTTAGAGGCTTTTATGCATTGCATTTGGTTAACAAATTTTGTAAATTTTGGCTTGATACGGCTAACAAAAAACCTCATCATAAAATTTACCACACCCACACCTCCATGAATTATGTGAAGTGAAAAGGTTATTGTTTTTTTTAGGTGGAGTGTGGAAAATATTTTACAATTTTTTGGTATGCCTAATATGTTTTTTTGAGAATAAAGTAATGACGTCACTGCGGGTAACTTTACGTATAGACAGAGAAAAAAAGGCATAGGAATAAAAAAAAATATATATAAAAAGTTTATTTGAATGAAAAGAACATGACGACTGGATGCTTTTACACCTGCTTCGTCAAAAAATTCTTAAAAAGAACTAAGGCAATCTCAGTCGAAATGCGTACTGCTATTACCAAGGACAAGTATCAAAATAAAATTGAAATCAATACTTATAAAATAAATATAGGAGCTACAGGAGGCGCGCTTTCAGGGCATTTTGAGAGAAGGCGAAAAGTTGTTTCTATTACGGTCAAAAGAAGTAAATAACAACTAAAACTGTTTTGTTTGTTCCCTTTCTATCCATTATCCTATGAATAAGCGCCATAATATGTGAAATACCCTACTTATGAGGACTGCCCAGCAATAATTTTTTTTCCATCATACATTGTGCTTCAATCTAGGTGGTTCATACAATCTAGGTGGTCCACAGAACAGGAAGTGATAGCACTCACCTAGACAAAAAAAAAATTGTATGGCAGGTGGGGGCGGGCCATATCAACTATTTCCAAATTACACGGTGATTAAGAAAATGCTAGGTTCCCAAGTAACAATTTTTCCAATTTTTGGTGACTGAAGGTGATGGGTAGTTTTATTAGGGGTATATAATGGTTACTCGGTTATATAAGAATTTCAGTGGTTATATAAGAGTTTTTTAATATTACCAATTGGTGATGTAGTTATATTAGAGTTATTTAGGTTACTAATGGTTATCGTGGAAGTAAGTTACTAAAGGTTTTATAAGTTGGTGATGGAAATGTTTCAATCACCGGTCTATATAACGTAGAGTAACCATTACTAGAAGGTATATAAGAAAGTTTTATAATTGTTTTGATCACCACGCTACAAACTTATTGGTAATAAGTGTTTATTGCGGTATCCGTGGTTACCTTTATATAACTCGACAACTTTCAGTAATTTAGGTGACTTTAATAAAAATTGGGAACTTTCGGTATTACATATACCCACTATAAAATATCGTAAAATTTTTTGGTGGCCCTTTAGTAACTACGGTGATCGTTATAAAAACAAATTACTTTTAGTGTCGAATAGAGCCATTATAAAACTGTTTTTATTTATATAACATAATATAACCAAAAGGTATATAAGAACAATAACGTCTGTTTTTTGTGAAGGACCATTTTCGAAGCATGGTAGTGCCTTTCGTTTATATAATATGTCTGGAAGTTTTATAAGGGTCATTCAGTTTATACAAAAATCGTTGAAGTTTTATAATGGTAATTTATTCATTTAAGTACAAGCCGCCATTTTTCATCTGTCCATTGCAGATAAAAAAGAAAATGTCGGTTAAGCCAATTTTTTTTAAATTGCAGATATTTGGCTTCCGTTTTATTTTTATATGAAGAAAATACATCTTTTTAGGTACATAACATTTCTAAAGTATCTTTTGTAATTTTTCTGAATTAATGTCACATAAGTGAAAATCTTAAATTTTGTCATATTTAATTAAAATTATTAAATATTGCTTATTTTTGGAGCGGTCTGTATTTTTTGGAAGTATCTGTGATGATATTCACAGTAAAATTTCAATTTCAGCTAAATTTCACCACATATGCCGCAAAATTGTACTTCTAAAATGTAAAAATATTAAAACCTTACATTATAAAAATACAATACAAAAAAAAAAATCGAAATTCTATGTCAAGATAGGTTTCGTAAATATTTGCTTATTATTGTTATATAAAGGTAACGAAAAATAATTTCCCTAACATTTCAATCACCGAAAGTAATCAGTCTGAGAATTCCAAGCGTTGTGGAAACGTTAGCATCACCATTATAAACAAAGTTTATAAAGGTAACCGAAACATTACCGCAACCACTGCTATGCCCAAAATAAATTAATCGAGAGCACCTTGGGTTATATAAGGGTTATATAAGAAGTTATATTAATATAACCAGAATATTTTGGTTACTCATTTTATAAAACTTTTAGTTATATAACGTTACCTAAATCAAGTCACGGTAACTGTATATAATCCTCCATTTAAGCTCTATAAGGGGTTTATAGTGGTTACAAAAACGTGTCGAGAACCAGTCTATATAACTCAAGTCATATAATTTGGTAATGGAAACTTTACGGTTACTACTATATGAAAAAAATTGTTTCTTGGGTTAGCACCAAGCACCCTATATCTTAAAAAGTACAGGGCGTACGGTCACCGTCAAGGGCTGATTGTATGCAGAACTTCATTGTCCTTCTAACGACTCCTCAATCGGCCTCGTACTCCTCTCCTTTCTCTTTCCTCTCAAGAATTATGGTGATCCAAACTAAAAATTCCGAATATTTTTATCTTTTTGTTTTTTAGTTTGACCCCTTTTGTTTTACAATAGGTAGTTAACATGATTATTTTAATTAAAACTGTGAACTCTCTCCTTTTCAGCTATGTTCTATCTGTAGCCGTTAAAGTGTAAGTCCGAAATTGTTAGTTTAGGCTACCATAACTCCTGAGAGGAGAAAGAGGTGAAGGGTACGGGGTTGGTTGGAAAATCGTTGGAAGTGTCATAAAGTTCAGCATACACTGAGCCCTCAACGTTGACCGTACACCCTGTATTATTTAAGATACAAGGTATTTTGCGAAAACTCAGCATATTTTCTTAATAATCCCCAAGCAACATTACCCTCTTTTTCAGGTCGAATTTACGTCTATTAAATTAGAGCAGCGACTAATTGTGGTTAAGTTGAGATTACCTAATATTTCCGTCCGATTTATGTAAGTGGAGAATGAGAGGACGTCGTCGTATCGATGTAAATATTAGGGAAATTATGGAATATTTCCCTATAGGGCAGAGGACACATTTCTTTGATTTGGTAAATTTAATGTAAATTTCACGTCGATTTTACGTACATTTTCCTTAATCTCGACCAATTTTCTACCTAGTTTAATTCATTTTAACGTCTGTGTTAATGTAGAAGAATATCCTTTTCAGTTTCTCATCTACAGCTATCTCTCTTACCAAAAATTGTCTCCTCTGCCTTAGCCAATCGGTTAAGACTCAATCAGCTTCATCTCCCTTAACTCTTTACTGCGGTATACCCCAGGGTTCTATTCTCGGCCCTCTTCTCTTCTGTCTATACGTAAATGATCTATCCACGATTTTATATTAATGACGTACAAATTTATCTAGATAAGCCAATTGGCTTAAGCGAGGACGGCGATATTCGGCTTAACAATGATCTTGATAGGATCTGGGACTGGGCCAGTCGAAATCAACCAATTCTAAATCCAAACAAGTCAAATTGTCTATTTGTGAGGTGGTGCAAAGGGCAAGTGAAGCGCAGAGCTGCCAAGGGAGGATAACTGGTTGTGAAAAGCCATATATGTGCACCGTGCTTCCTTGTGCTGAGGACATAGCTTTCTGATTTCTAATGATTGTGCGTGTACCTAGTGAAGCCTAGCGCGTATATGACCTAGTATGCAGCCTGGTATTTGTACCTTGGTATGCTTTAAGACTACTGGCGTTAGTCTCAAGCCTCTCCTAGCCTAAAGGGCGGATCATAACCTTCTCGTGGTCCACTACTGTCACTTTTTAAGTGCTAATATGATTAAGCCCGAACGGAGGTACCAGTAACGTATAAGAGTCTGCATGTAAGATTCACTGGGAGTCCCATGATCGTATGATCATGCGATTCGAAGCCATATTAATTGGGTAGCCGACATTGCTAACTTGGTACTACGTGGTTGAGGAGCCCCGAATAGAGTAATATTCGCCTCAACATGGGAAGGCCCCCTTGTGGGAGCATCGTAGTGGTTGTGGTGGTCCATATCGCGGGCAGAGTGAGATCATCTGAGTCTGCATGACTTAGGCGAACATTCTTCTCTAAACAGAGTAATTTGTTCTTTTGTATAATTGCATACTGCGTCCTGAGGATTTTAAGGATGGTCGCTTATAATTGTATGCTTAGAGAATTGGCTCTCGGCGTGGAGTTACGCTAAATCAACCGGGTGCCGTGACCCACAGATCGGAATAGATTTTAGATAGGTCTCGCTTCGACCAGTAAGTCCAATGTCAAGCATGCACTGACATAAACTGGTACTCCTGAAACAGAATATAATATATTCTGCCGCTTGAGGGCGTTGATTGTCGCTTGTCTACTAATCCGTGCATTTAGAGTGCCGTGAGATTAAGCCATAATGGCAGGTGCTCACGTAAAACCATGACAGCTTTCTGTCTATTTGTGAATATGAGAGATTATGACGTAAATGATCTACCAGAAGTTAAGATCAACGGTATTGTCATACCATATGCTAGGTCGGTTAAAAACCTGAGCGTCGTGCTAAGTACCACTTGTTGTGATGATTATATATCTAATACAGTTGGAAAGGTGTATTCTTCCCTGAGAATGTTAGCAATGTCTGCGAATATATTGTTACAAGGCATGCGCATGAAGCTTGCAAAGGCTCTCATGCTTGCTACCGCACTTTATCTTGAAGAGTCTAATTTTTCCAAAACTGGATTCTTACTGTCAGCGGAAATTAAGGGTAGCTTTCAATGACACGATTCGATTTATATTTGGCTTGCCCAGATTTTCTCATATTTCATCCTGTGTCGAATTCTTTCTTGGATGCTCTCTTGACACATTCCTCATGAACAGAAAGCTGAAATTTTTGAACAACCTGCTCTATGTGAAAGACCCAGCTTATCTCCAGGACCGTATTCAATTTCTAGCTTACTTACTGAAATTGGTGAGCGATCTTACTTTGTACAGGTCATTAATAAATGGAATGGCTTACCTGACAGCCTTCAGCCATCTGGCTCCATTGGGACATTCGGTCGGCTCTTGGCTTCGACCCACTTACCTTAATACGCATTGAGTGATGCTATGCACTGTATTGTGCTGCACCCCTTCGATTTCTCGGATATATTTTTGTAAACATTATTATTTACATTTGTTTCTTTTTTTTCTTGTTGCTTCCTTAAATCTAGTTTAATTTTTGTTCTTCTACTAAATAGTCCAATTTACCTTGAGGTCAACTTTTTCGGGAATTCGGACTTTAAGGGAAACACAATCGAATATAGAATTATTTGTCTTAAACTTTGGGAATAGATCCAACTACAAAGTCCATGCATATCCTTAAATTTGACGTCAAAGTTAAGTAAAATTTAGGTAAAACTAAGAAAATTTACATTAGATTTAGGAAATTTTCCTTATTTATTTCCTTATTTTTTCCTCATTCCTATGAGGTATATTAAAAATGAATTCTAATGTTTATTTTTCCCTAATAATTTAACTACAAAGTCAAGATTACTTTGAAGGCCTAATTTTAGGAATTATTAAGTAAAATTTCCTTCCTAATTTACCTTAAAGAAGAGTGGCCTTTAAGAATAAATTCTTAAGTCTAGTTTATGTAAGTTTAACCAAAATTGGTCGATCGGCCCTCGATGATAGGAAATTCAACCTTCAATATCACTTGGGCCTGTAACTCCAAAACGGCTGATATGCCCCCCCCCCCCTCTGCCATAAAACTTTTTTGCTTGATAAGGTGAGTACTATCCCCAGCTACTATATGGACCATTTACGTGGAAACACCCTGTATATACTGATGTTTAACATCGTTATAGAGGAACGATGAGACTTAACATGTTCCACATTCCATAAAGGAAATAGAAGTTAATTTGTATCACAATTAGAGCTGAAAGTATTCGGATAATTTGCTTTCCGGATTATCAGGAATAATTAGGATCCGATTTCTCAAATCCGGGTATCCGGATAATCCGAATTCTATCCGAAGAAATGCAATTTGAATGAAATATTGAACGTCTTTTGCTTAATCTGGATCCGGATAGTTTGGATCCGAATTTGGATAGCTCGAATCCAGATCCGAATAGTTTGAATCCGGATTCGGATAGCTCGAATCCGAATTCGGATAGCTCGAATCCAAATTCGGATAGCTCGAATCCGAATTCGTATAGCTCGAATCCGAATTCGGATATCTCGAGTCCAGATCCGAATAGTTTGAATCCGGATTCGGATAGCTCGAATCCAGATCCGAATAGTTTGAATCCGAATTCGGATAGCTCGAATCCAAATTCGGATAGCTTGGATCCGGATTTCAGGCATCGGATAGTTTGCAGACCTGGGTATCCGGATATCCAGATATTAGAAAATCCGGATTCAATTTTCAGCTCTAATCACAATTATAGTGTCAGTGGTGTCGGAAAGAAAGGAGAACTTTGTTGTACTAACACATGGATTGAAATCCGTCCTTAGAATGAGCTTGTAGAATCATGATCTTCATACTTTTATTTCTTCTTGCCCCCTACTAAGTAGACTACAGCGCGCCTATGCCAATTTCTTCATTTAACTTCAATTTTGTCATGCAGAAGTTTCGAATTCAAATGGCTATGGAAAACATATGAAAAATAAATACGGAAATCTAAGTTTTCTTTAAAAAATTCTATAGAAAATGAAAAGCAAGAGACGTCTTTAACACATCTTACGACTGAACAATAATTATAAAACTCTAGCACTTGATAATTACCAACAATAATTTATACACTACTTTCTCTTTCACACTCACCCAATTTACTATTAATTGTTAATTAGTGCGCTTTGTTGACAGAAAAAAGTATGTCAAAAATAGAAATTAGAATGTCTTTTAAATTGACATTTATATCCACACGCAAATGCAAGTGTTGGTGATTTTCAATTATTTTGATCAATGTGAAGTCTCCCATTTCAATTAAATTTTCATCCTATACTTGTTATATAGTTGCGTGAATAGCCGACACAAACAACAAAAACAGCTATTTAAAACGATAGCATTGTTACACTTTTGATGAATTATGTTTTCGTTAAAACGACACGCAATTGATTCATGAAATTGTGTCATTAACCCTGTTCCATCTAAACTAAACAATCGCACGGAATGGCATCATTAGCTTTCATAGTTAAATAATAGCCACAAATTCCTTGAATCATATTTGCAACTCAAATAAAGTTTTTTTTTTTATGTCGAAGTTTTCTTTTTTTCGTTTTAATTTGTTAAAGAAAGAATTTTTCCTCTGAGGTTTCGTGACTCGCGATTTTGCCAGAAGCATGTGCATGGGCGTATTTAGGTTTCTGGTGCTCATAAATTTATTGGGTGCGGCGGCATATTGTAATTTTTTTTACAGTATTTTCGTTAATTATTTGTGCAATCATAATAAAGAGAGGGAGAAAAAACAACGAAAATGTTGTTATCACTGAATTACAATTGTCATCCGATTATTGAACTCTGAATTATTGCACACCCTCGAATGGATCTAGGGGTGCGATTTTTGTTCTTTTTTAACTTATTTGTCGAGGTTTACACCAGAACTTCCTTAGTATCGAAGAAGTACGTTTTAGGTGACTCGGCTATCAAGTGGAGTGTTTTTCACATGACATTTACTCCTCCTGATGCCATTCCTGCAAATTTTTGGATAATTTTTAGGATGAATTTAGTTCGTATTTTATGTAATTTAAACCATGGAAACTTTTTTGTGTTTTAATTTTCAATAAAATTGCGATGAACGAAAAATTAAGAAAAAAACATTCGTTGCAAAAGTTTTAAGACACAACATTTTATTGGAATTCAGATTAATTAAAATTGTTGACAACCAATCGACAAGGATCAAGGTCATCAGATTTCCATTCAATTTCTAATTTGGTCATCGTTCATTAAGGGTAGCTACTGCAAATTTTGATTGACGTATTTCCCCTCATTTTGTTCACAATCCACTGTTCGGCATTTATTGCAAATTCTGTTTTAATTTCCGACAAATTTAACCACGATTATTCGTTTTTTAATAGTCGAAAGCTGTTCACATTATTCGTCGCAATTGTATTTATGCCATTTTATTCCATTTCTTAAGAATTTCAATAAATTTGAGATCAATTTATTCATACAGATCCGTGGCTAATTTTTACTAAGATTGCAATTAAGATTTTCGGATTTCCATTCTTGACTGAGAATAACGTAGAAATAGAATAGAAATAGAAATATTTATTTAGGAAACTTGTAAACAAGAGTTAATAATCTTTTTTTCGTACATTATATTTAAGTAGAGATTACTTTTTAGGATTTTTTTACCGGGTAAACTTATATTTGTTCAAGAAGGAATTTATTTGGATTCTTCGGTATATAGCAAAAGCTAAAAAATGTTTTTAAATTGTTATTTCATCACACAACTCATTATATTTTGGGTGACAATTTTCAAGTCTTGGTTTTACTCATCAACAGCTCCCTAATAGCAAAATTGAGTGACTTGAAAAAGAAATGAAAAAATAGAACAAAGAAAAGAAATGAAAAATTTTTAAAAATTGAGAAAAATAAAAAAAAAATTTATTAAAAAAATTTAAAAAAATTAAAAAAAAAACCAGATTCATTCGAAACAAATCGAACCTGTATTCGCCCGCAATGGGCTGAAAAATAAAAATAAAAAGGAAGAAGAAGAAGCGTTTCGTGTTAGCCCATTGCGGGCGAATACAGGTACGATTCGTTTCGAATGAATCTGGGTTTTTTTAAATTTTTTTAATAAATTTTTTTTTAAATTTTTTAATTTTTATTAATAATTTTTTTTTCTATTTTTCTCAATTTTTTTTCATTTTTTTATTTCTTTTCTTTGTTCTATTTTTTCATTTGTTTTTCAAGTCACTCAATTTCGGTATTTGGGACCTGTTGATGAGTCAAACCAAGACTTGAAACTTGTCACCCAAAATATAATGAGTTGTGTGATGAAATAACAATTTAAAAACATTTTTTAGCTCTTGCTATATACCGGAGAATCCAAATAAATTCCTTCTTGAACAAATATAATTATATTTAAGGGTGCTAGATACTGAGTTTTCAAGGCTAACAGAAGAAACAAATATACAGATACAATTTTTCTAAATTATAAAACAAGTTAGAAAAAAAAGAAAATTGAATATAATAAGTTTAAAAATTCTGCTATGGAGATCATGAATATAATTCACAATAGCAAAGGAGTAATAAATATTATACCTACTATAAGTATTTCAATGTGCCTCTTAAATGTACCGACAGTGCCTACAGTTTGGACACTCAAGAAGAAAGGTTATTCCATAGACGGTCAATTTGGACAAGATAAGAACTATCCATGTAAGATTTATAGAAACGTGGAAGCAAAATATTCCTATTACGTCATGCTAGTGTGAACTGGAAAAATTCTCATAAGTATCTAGATCGATCATAATTTTAATTAGATTATATACGAAAGCTAGAGAACGTCACCGCAATTTGGGAAACAGTGGCGAGACATGATCAAACCTTCGAAGTCCATAAACAAAGCGGATGCAGTCGTAGTTTTTAGTAGTTTATTTCTAATTTATTTAGTAATATATGAGGAGTGCCATAAGGTAGCCATATTAGGCCCCTATTATTTCTATTATTTACATTAACTATGTATTTACTATTCTAAACAACTTCAGAATCCCGTTAATTTTCTTTTCAACAATTATACTTCAAAGGAAAAATATGCATATAATAAATTTGCCACGATAAAAGGGATTTGACGAGATTGTAAGAATCCATAGATGTAAGGCCATCGAACACTCGCGCTGTAGTTTATTTATTCAAAATAATGGTTTACATCAATTCACGATCGGCTTAGACCTAAATGACCAGGACTATTTCATGATTAGTCCCCCTCCCAATCATCCACCACTAATACCATCAGAATAAAAAAATTCTGTCGAACAGCGTTGCCTTAGCCTATTAAAAGAACGAAACGTATCACCAGTGATTGTAAATGTTTTGTTTAGTATGTGAACTGAGCCTTGCTTAACCCGCATAATTGAGGCTCGAAAACAATTCATTAGCCAAACATTTTTGTTTATTAGTCTTGTCTTATTGTCCAGCCTTCGTAGTGCAAAGATAACATACAACTCCAAGTTCGTCAAACTTCCTTATACCCATTCTGTTTAAAAAAAAACAAAAAAAAGTCGTGCATTTCATGAAACCTTAACTACATCAAAACCTTGATTGGAAATAAAATCTGCCTCTCATTCCAAAACTGTATCCGTTTTGTGAAGACATTGCTGTGGACACGTGCCCATACCTTTCAAAATGCATCAGTCATAAATTTTCATCTTTCTATCATAAAAAAAAAAAAATTTAACATGCCCATTAACATATTTGTCAACTTCAATTAATCTTCCAGAAATGGAAATGGACCCCAACGACCGTTGGCTATCTTAAATCTTCGTCCGTTAATCTTACACACATTCCAGAAAGACGTGAAAAAATATGTTTTTTTTTGCTTTTTTTTTATAATCTGCTAAAATATTTCCTTTCGTTGTTCTCCTTTCGAAACATAATTCATACTGCATGGTTTCGTGACAGTGATATCTTTGGGCGCTGATTAACACCAATATTTTCTCTGTTTATACCTGTGGTGGTGTAGCCTTTTATTAAAAAGGTTGAGAAAAAACAAATTTACTTCTGAGAATTTGAATTGATGCAATCAGCAAAGCACGTAATCCCAATGTCTTTAAAAAATCCCTGGCACCACCAGATCAGACCAGGTCCAGACTTGTTTGCACGACCCAAATGTCGGAAGGTAAAGCATTTTATATAAAAAAAAAACAAAAAAAAATGCGAAATGATAACCTTTTGTCGGGTTCGTCAGGGAAAAGCAAGGAACCGAGACTCTTGGCGTCACAGTCCTGCTGCCCAAGATTTTTGTGACTTTTTATATAGATGGACTGGACACTCACCAAAGGCTAAGGGAAAATTCATTTCTTCTTAATAAAAAAAAAAACAAAACATTTTTTCTCTCAAAAGAATACACGAAATCAGCGCGAGATTTTTTCATTGTTATTGTTGTTGTTGTTGGCAGAGTTAAACGTAGGTAGGTCCATAATAATTCTCATGCTGTCCTCCTTCTATTTATGATTCAAATGGTGAATTACATCTGAACGAAAGAATGGAAAGAGACTCTAACTTGGTATATACACCTATATATCTTACGCTATGTCCGCCAACGTGTACAGGATAAATTATGAGTACAAGACAAGAAGGTACTTGAAATTAAGAAAAATAGCTTGAAACGTCGCTTCCTTTATCTTTCTCTTCATGTTCTAAAAAAAAATACAACCGTAACCAGAGTTTCTGCAAAGCTCATAACTTTCAACAAAAGATTAAGTGGAAAACCTGGAGATAACCGAACAAGTTCCTTTGTTGGAAGTTGGAGTATTCTGAGACCATTTTTTTATAATATTTCGCTGCATTGCAGAAATATGTTTATCTTAAACGGGTGGGCGAATATGGGCTGGCGGGTGTTAAGACCAAACTTGGATAGATACGCGAACTTCAACAGAATTTTTCTATTCAAAAAATGTTTGAACTAAAAGCCTGTAGGGGTATCTATAGGTAACGTGGTTAAATTCTTATTAAAATGCAAAATTCATAATCCGAATACTAGAAAAAAATGTTAACAGCAGAAATGTACTGGCATAAATCAACACACTATAATTAAAGAATGTTTTTTGAAGTTCTTTGCAAACCTCAACTTTGCAACTTCTACCCAAGCACTACTAGAATTGGTCCTGGTTTTAAGTCTCTGTGAAGGATTTTTACTCGGAAAACTTTCTTGGGGGTTTAGGATCATCTAATTTTTTCGCTTAGGAATATTAGTCTTTTACGAAGTATAACAAGTAAAAATTCGTTCAGGAAATTGCTTACTTTATATTTTGTAAACAGATCTTTCAATGTTTATTTGACATTTCTTTGATATTCATTTAACACGTTGACGCTCACTTTGAAATCGGTAATGGACGACAAAAACGACTTTTTATTTTTTTTTTTTGTTAATTAGTTGGTTCTTGGGGAGTTCGATCAAGATATCATACTTACAGAATAAAATTTATTTATTTTCCACCAAATATTCCTAAAAAAATTTGGACGTCTATAGCTGTCATTTGTTTTTAATAGCTGCGATTTCACTGATACACAAAAGACGTCTATAGACGTCTTGGTAGCTGTAAAGACCATAACGATATTTGTTGAGAATAATTTAGTAAAAATGAAATAAATATATTTTTATAAACACAAAACTATCCGTCACATAAAACTGTTGGGCAGGCCCGACGCCTACTAGGTATGGCGGGATGGTATCAACTATTCATTCCGAACTTAGAATTAGAGATACTCTGAAAAATCCCAGTCAGTTCCAATTGACACCTGAAACCCAGACGTCTCTGGAATTGTCAAAACAGAAACTTACCTCTGCTCCTCTCCAAAAAGTTGAATTCAGCACAGCGAAATTACACAGTCACAGAGCAGGAATGCTTAGCAGCGATCTTAAGTGTACAGAAGTTTCGGCCCGTCATAAAACTTATGCCGTTTTTTAATATAGTGACTGATAATGCGAGCTTGAAATGGCTGATGTCTCAAATGGACCTCAGCGATAGACTTGTACGGTGGAGTTTGAAGCTTCAAGGTTTCGACTTCACCATCGAACACAGAAGAGGAAGCTTGAGCGTCGTCCCGGATGCTCTGTCACAAATCCACTGTGACAGCTTCTCACCATCTGAAGATCCTGGTCCGGAAGTTGAACTTAGCTCACCATATTTCAACTCGTTGGAATACGAGGAGTTGAGGTAGCAAGTTAAATCAACTTCTGTGTCAGGGATGGCTTCGTCTATATTCAGACTGTTCCGAAAATAGGCGATCCGATTCAGGACGGAGAAGCCCACTTTTAGACCACCTATGGGAGTTCAGTCTGTGACAGAAAGACCATGGCAAAAGCTGTACGTCGACTTTCTAAGTCCATATCCCACGTCTGCGCAAGAAAATATTTGCATACTACTAATTCTTGACCACTTTTCTAAATTCCCGATTCTCAAACCAATGAGAAAGGCATCTATTCTTATTGTATGTCAATTCATCGAGACAGAAATATTTCATGTACTCGGAGTTCCGGAGACGATAGTCTCTAACAATGGAGTCCAGTTTTGCTCGGCTCAGTTCGCCAAATTGCTGGATAGGTATGGGGTCAAACACTTGCGAACGGCAGTCTACTCGCCGCAAGCAAACGCCTCAGAGCAGGGATTAGGGCATACATCCAGAGGGGTCACACTAAGTGGGATGAGAAGCTAAGCCACATAGCTAGCTCCCTCAGGAGCTCAATCCACCAAGCAACCGGCTTCTCACCCTACCGGATACTTTTCGGTCAGCAGATGATTGGAACTCCTAATGAACCTCTAAGAGTAGGTGCTGAAGACAAACTAGGATTGATCCGTACGAGAGTGCTGGAAAATATGAACTATGCGTTTGAATAGAGTTCAAAAGCTTATAATCTTAGTGCGAAGCCTGTTAGTTTCAAAGTGGGTCAAGAAGTGTACAGACGGAATTTTGCCCGAAGCAATTTCCAGCAGCAGACCAGTGCTAAATTAGGACGTAAATTTGTGAAGTGTCGGGTTAAGTCAAAGAAAGGAAACTCCTTATATGAGCTTGAAGATCTTCAGGGAAGAACGTTAGAAGTCTATCACGCCAAGGGCATGAGGCCGTGATATCCATATTTCTGGGACGCTGTAGGTCTAGTGCAAATTTCAATCCTGGTAACCCTTATAAGGCATCCAGCCAGGTTAACTGGTAAACTGCAGGATGCCAATGTGCCGCTTAGGACCCTCTCAGCCTAGCGGTCGGCATACCTTTTGGAAATAAGCCACGTTTTACCCCAATCCCTCTCTTGACAATGCGCCAGAACTTCTCCTACATGGTACCCTACGGCAGATAGTTTGTCGTAGGAATTCCACTTCCATAAAACCTTTGCAAATTTAAGGAAGAAAATCTGGCACGTCGCTACCTCAACGACGCCTTGGAGACACACCCTTGAACAAGCGTCGGTCGTAGATCAGAGTGAGATGTTAGGGCTGGGAAAGCTTTGCGATCAGTTGGTTAGGTTACTGACCGCGGGGTTCCCTCGGCTAATCTCGGTGAAAGAAGGCAGACGGGTACTGGCCGACTAGCTTTTTTAGGTTACCAGCTTGTCGGTACACCTCTGACTTCCGGCACGGAAAATTATGTCGAGGTCTGATCAAAGATTGATGAGACTTCATGGATGTGTCTCCGATTCGGCAAATTTCAAGTAGATCAAATCGGCCTGGACAATCCCGCTCATTCGCTGGCATTATTGATAGGAAATGCTTTCATGGGTCGTAGGTCCAGTCACATATTGGGCGCCTGCAGCGATGAGGCCTATATTTTAAGACCGGCTAGCTAGAATCCAGTGCCACAGTGGAACCTCTCAGAGACGCCTCGGGGAGGGATCCTCATCAACAAAATTCATGTAAGTTGCTGCCAAATGTTTGTTTGATTATCTTATAAACCCTTTTTGCAATCTCTTTCTAATTATTATTCTAATTATTCAGAAATATTTCGTGATTCATTTTGTTTCTGTTGACAACGCTACCAACTTAATTATTCTAGTAAATTCAGTTTCACACTTGAAAAGAGACTGAGATGAAATGTATGAAATGTTTGCGGCTATGCACGTCGTTAAATTCTACGAGCACCTTTTTCGCAATCTTTTTCTATATCTGAGAAGAACTGAAAAGGACGACTATATTAATTATTAACAAATATTTCATGATTCATTCTTAGAACAAGATTGAAGAAATATGAAACAAATGGATTTAACACTGATATAATCATTTATTTAGACTGCTAAGAATATAGGACGACTATAGCAGTCATTTGCGTCTGTAAGCACTAGCGTTGGACGGCTATAGACGTCATTTACGTCAACTTAAAAGAATGCAAAAAAAATTAGCGAAAGTGAGCGAAACTCAGCGAAAGAGGGCGAAACTCAGCGAAAGTAAAGTTAATTCATCATACGTCAATTACAGTTGAACTCGTCTTACCTACTACACTGATTTTAGTCTATTATAGTTAAGAACTCTGACGTTACCATTATTGTGTACTTTCTTCTGAGGTACAACCTCAAAAAGGTGAGACAATTTTTTGACAAAGATTTTAGATTCTGAATAAATAGCAGTTCATACACTTTACAATTTCGAAGCCCTTGGATGCCTAATAAAAACTAGAGCGACCAGCATTTATGAAAATTAGAGTTTCATTTCATATCACAACAGACCCAAGACTTCAACCTCTGCCGCACCTTTATATTCATATGATACGTAATGCTGCAGAACATAAGCTTTTCTTCTTCTTTCTTTTATTTGTTTGACCTCTCACAACGTTTGAATAACGATTTTTGGTTTTTTTTTTTTTTAATTACATTTCCTTCAAAAAATCTTTACATGACAATTGGCTCATTCATAATTCACTCATAAATTACGATTCTTTGAACATTAAAAACACAAAAAGGCAATCTTTAAAGACATGAATATTTCTCCAGTAGCCCCTTTTCCTCGCCCCCTCCCCCTCTTCAATCTCTTAAATACTTATGTTTGAATATTATTTAATTAGCATTTCTGACAGCAACAGAGGATTCTGTGTTAAGGTCCCCAAAAATTTCATATTCTGGTCTTGAATCGGCCTGGGAATAATCTCATTTCCTTCTCGTAATGGAAAATCAGAGTCAACAATGGAGAACCAAGACACTCATCACATTTCATTTAGAGGCAAGTCGAATAATAAATCAGCATTTAACCGACGACGATTATTGGATTTCGAATTGGAAACGTCGTCGTAGTCGATAGCATGCAGCAGCAGAGCAGCAGACTAAGAAGATTCATAAACAAGAAGACTCTTGATCCTGGGCTATTCAAGAGGAACATTAATAAGGTTGACATCAGTGTGGACGGAGGAGGGGAACAATAATTATCAGTAAGCTTCGATATAATCATGGAATTATACAAAACGAGTTTTCACTTCATTCACCTGTGATTAAAGACCGCAGCTCATTTGGGACTAATTTGAATTTCCACAACTGCATTTCGTTTAATGATTTTGAATGGTGCCCAATATATACATCCGGTCAACATTCCTCCATGTGAGAGCATCGTGACTTCTTCTTGTTGATTGGGTATATACATAGATTTACAGATGTCATCCAAAAGCCCAGATGTTATGCATACGTTGAGTTCTTATCAATGGGAACATTTTGTACACCGATCAGCCACATGAATTGAGCTTCTTTTTAATGGATGAATTGGACCTTCACTCTTCTGAGAAGAGGGAATCAATTTAATACGAACGTGATTTACTGTCAATAAAACACTTTTCGTTAATGGTTTTACTATACACACTACCTGGACAGGGCTGAGAATATAGCTAGATTTACCTCGAGCGGAAAACTTTTCTCTATAATTCTAAAGGTGGCACTTATCTTAATTGCTGGCAATTTATCTTGCGTACCAGAATACCTGCATAGGGTCTTTAGGTTTTGTGCAAGATCTGATCTGATAGCACCTTTTATCCGTGACACATGCTTCGTGCGCTAATAAGGCTGCTAATTGACACCGCTTTAGGCGCACGTGATAAATGTGGCTCATCACTTTTTTCTGCTTATATATATTTTATCCATGCAAGAAAAGTAGAAATCAACAATGTTGGTGAGAGGTTTAATTTTTCAAAAAAAAATTTTCTTAGTCTGTGAAGATCAATAAATTCGATTTTCGTTTTTGTACGTTTTTTTTCTTTCTTTTTTTTTGGTGAGAGTAGCCCTTTTTTGCTTTACTTTTCCGATCTCATGACTAAGCAGTTTATTCGATTTGAACTCTTGAACTAACTGGTTAAGTGATGTACGTTACAATTTTCTTATATCTGTATGTATGTTGGTAAGTACTGAAGTACTCTGAACCCTTTCTGAAAATAAAAATAATACAAAACCATGGCAAACATGAAAGGCTTGGAGCCTGGAATATGAAACCCAAGTAGGTAACCAACCGGTTAAGATCTATAAATAACAAGCCGAGGACTGCAATTAATGTCCATTACGCCGTCAGGCGTTATTCACACTTCGAATATATCGAGATGCAATGTGTCATCTCATATCTAATAACAAAACGGCGGCATTCCTGTTCAAGTCTGGGCATAAGCAAAAGATTGTAAGAGTAGTAGAAAATTATTTAAAGAAATCTTTTTTTAGAATTACAGAAGTTTTCGAAATTCTAAATGAATTTTGTGGTCAATTGTAATTAATTTGAGTATAATCTGTCCCAGTAGTAATAATTTGTTGATATAGAATGAAAATTAACTTTGTTAAGAATAGAAGAAAAATCGTGGTAACTCAACATGGGAAAATGAAAATATTTTCGAAAATATTCGAAATTCAGAAATAATCTTGTTTTAGTTGTGTTACTAACGTAATTTTGGAATTCTGTTTTAGTTATGTTTATTTTGTTACACAATATTTTTTGCATCCCTATTGAAATTGAACAGGATAAAGTGGAATGTAGTTTTCCACAATTTCTAAATCCGTCTATTCTCAGCTTTTGGTCAATTTGGATAATGATTTTTTTTTAACCCTTTGCACTCCGAACATATTTTAATATGACCTATCTGCAACTCCGAAACATTTTTACTATTGGCTACCAGCTACTCCGGAATATAATCGTCCGTATGTCGTCGATCTTTTGTATGTGTTGAATGTGAGCTTATAACGCCAGATTTGGATGAAACTTTTATAGTTTGTATAGGATACCAAAATAGCTGATACGTATTTTTTTGTTTCCCCTTACCATGCCCCACCTCTCCGCTAGAGAGGGTAGAAACTACGTGATTTTACAATGAAACGTCATTTTCAAAAAATCATATCTCGAGAACGAAGCAACCGATTTTTCTTATATAAATGTCGAATTAAGCATAATGCTTTGTAAAAGATGTACTTTTACAAAAGAATATAGTAGCACTGAACGAAAATAAATATTGTTAATAATAGTACTTCGGGATTTTACGGTATACAGTGATTTAAAAATTCATAAAAAAAAATAACTTTACGTGGGATGGCCATAGAGGAATGCTGTTTTTTAGTTGAATTTGTAGTATTCGGTAGAAGAAGATAGATGAAGAAAAATTTGTCTTGGAGTTTGAGGGTGGGGGGCATGTACTCCCGAGGGGTTGTCCGAAATGGGGCATAAGGGGAATCAAATTAAGGAGGGAAGAGAGTGTAATCGAGTGGAGGTTCTTGTTTTTATCCTGTAAATTTCATATGGACGTTTTTACTGTTTAAAAAGGATTTTTTGGGACTTGGACCATATACACCCCCTTCCTACATTTTGCATATATATGTATATATATATTCTTTCTTGCGAATTATACGAAGAAGATTTCTCGTCTAACAGACTGAAATTTATTGAAAATAATTTCAATAAATTTACAAAATGCATTTAAGTGCAAAAAAAATGATTGAACTTTTCGACCCAGCGATCAGAGAGATCTCATCAGTATGGTTATCTCTGATCGCCTACCATAGAAGTTCAATGATGGAGGTCACACCAATTGCCCATATAAATACTTTTTATAAAAAGTAAGTGTGAATTATATGGTCGCAAGATTTCTCATTGCACTTTTCAAATTGGGTGATTGTTCCCTTTTTTGCCTGGCGGCACATGGATAAACCAAGTAGAAATTATACGAAGAAGATTTCTCGTCTAACAGACTAAAATTTATTGAATTTATTCCATTCTTGCGAATGCATTAGCAGTCTGTTGTGAACGTTTTTTGTTTGGGTGGCAAATTTCGTCGACGTAGCGGTTCTTCGCCAACACGAGATTAAAATAAAGCTATTTTTTCACCCCAACCCACTTCGTCTTTTCGTAGAAAGCTATCTCCTCCTACGCTTTTTAACCAACAAACTATGATTCTTATATGATTGGATTCACAACTTAATTTATTGTTCCATAGGGTACTTTCGATTTCGGATTTCGAAAATGGAGGGGATAATTTCGAAAAAAACACTTTTACTAAACTTGGTATTTGCATACTTCTGGTTTGCACGCTTCTTTCCCCTATCCATTTTATCGGGAGACGTAAGCTCTCGTAGGGGCGAGACGGCAAGGTTTCAACTTCAAATGCTTATGCTTCATGAATGCGTAGCTCGAAGTTTGTGATCTTAAATGAAAGTTCCCAGCGGGAGCTATCATTGGTATAAATTTCAAGTCCACGATGGGAAGGGGGCGGAGTCTACGGTGGTGTCGGGATCACGATTTTTTCCGCCATACATATGCAAAAATGGAAAACCCTGAAGCTCGCACAAAAAGAAACCGATTTAATTTTACTGAAAACGGTTCTCCGAACTTTACATCCTGCGTCGATTATATACTATGTTTTTCGATCGGGGGGTGGAGGAAATAATGGCCATTTTACTCTGGCCGCTTTAACTAAGCCATTTCGCTTCGCCGCATAGGCATGTGGGTACTGAAACTGCATTAAAAAAATACATATTTGAAAAAGACTTAGATTAGTCACATCTGGATTTTTTTCAGGCCCTAAAAAACTCTATTCTATTCTATTTAAGTGTGTATAAGTGAATAAATCCATATCCACCCCATAATTCAGCTAAATATACTAAAATTTCCAAAATTCCTTTTGATTATTTTTTGAGTGAAAAATTTGCTGGAAATTTTCTCTTTATAAATTTTATGCATATTCGAGGCAGACAACAATGCCTCGATCCAATATAAAATCAACGATGCCTCGACCTGATTTCAAGCTTTTCATGGAAAAATTTACTGGGCTCAACGTGTGTATGTACTTAGTTTTTGCGTGACCTAGCTGTATGAAAATGGGTTCTTAGGCGGAAAAACGTCTCGATGAAGTTTTTTTAATTGGAAAAAAATAAACCCACTCGACAATACTCACTGAGACCTTTCATTTGATATGCGATATGCCAAATTGGAAGAACACCCTCCGGGGGTACCTACCTTCCACCCTTAAAAGTAACCCTGCAAAAGAAATCTTCAACGAATTGTAGCTGGCACGAAGTTGAAATGAACAGTGGAATCGATTTTCCAATAGGACTTAACCTTAACAAGTTATAGGTGATTTACCGTGCAAAAGTCTAGTACCTAATTTAGAAAAAAAGGTAACGTACTAAAAAAGTGGGTATGGAGATCGAAGGAGAATTGAAAACAAAGAATTATGGCGGTTTTAGAAAAAGTTTAGAAAGTTTAATGTGCTCCCTGCAGAGGGGTAAATAGTTATCATAGTATGTTTTCGGAAAATCTAGTACAAATTATAATATGTTTTTATATCGATTTTGAGTACCCACACCGATATGGTCCGAGCTGACATGGCTGAGTTATTAGCGTAAAACTAAATATCCCCACCGTTTCCCCTCCCCCTCCAAAAAACGTAGTACCCTACTTGTCCTTCTAGGCGATTATCTAAAAACCGCTTTGAAATCAAGTAAATCAAATGGGTGTCTTCGGAGATTACTCCTGCAAACTTTTTTGAACATGTATAGGACGATAAATTGAGATTTAGGCTCCCTCCATTCCGCCCCTTCGCCTACCAGCGACCCCACCCTAACCACCTCTTAGCGACCACTTGTAGCCCCCGATATGGTAGCTTTCATTTAAGTCCTTAATGAGCTCTGTGCGCGTTTTCGATAAGGAGTTATAAGCAAAAGAAGTTGAAACTTTCCCTCCTGCCCCGCCGGATGCGAGCCCCTCTCCTAAAAACCAATACCATTAAAAGATGTGCGAAATCAAGACGAACACTACCACAAAAAATGGTAAAAAAATATTTATATTTAAATAAAAAAACAATGTTTTTTTTAGATGTCGCCGCTGCGGCGACAACGGAGTAGTAACTCATCTTACTATGTCGCTTTAGCGGCGACAACGGAGTGCAAAAGGTTTATCTTCAATAAATTTTATAAAAATTTTGAATTTCGAAATTTTTCGAAAATAAGTAAGCCGATATTTGATTGTCAAATACTTACAAGTACTAGGTACCAAATTTCTCAGGTAGGTACCTATCTTTTGAAAGACTTTTACTCGAATCTTTGACTAGACAATCTTTGTTGATTCTTGCAAAATTTAAAGTGAACTGGAAGGAACATATGGTTGTGTACAGTGCCATCTGTACGAATGGACACCGCGATACATGGGGCTCCCTAGCCCTTGCGAATGTATACCTACCAATGATCAATTCTTCACCCAGTACGACAACTTATTATAAGTTAGTTTAGCCATTAGAGTTTGGCTACTGAAAGTGAACCGTGGGATTTATTCGTACTTCTATAGATGGCAACAAATTTTCATACAAGGTAACGTATAGTGACTATGCTTCCAGCCCTAGTATTTTCTAAATTTCCGGCATTTGGTACGCCCTCAACATAGTTGGTAATTAGGGAAAATTTTATACTGTTGTTTCATTTAGATAACAGTGAAGATTAAGTTTGTAATAAAATAAGTGAAGGAAAATGGAGAAATTTGAGTAGGCATTTATAATAAAGACAAGGGATTTCAACAAACTCAACAATAATTCGAACACTGGTAATATCCCGTAGCGTTTCTAGTTATAAACTGTAAATTCAACAGAGTTTTATAATTTTCTTCATAATTTTTCAACTCAATTTTGGCCCAAACTTCGCAATCCATTGTAAGCAACCAGCGCTCACTACTATTTTGCTGCGTAAATTTGACATTTATCTCCGTTCCATTGCGTTGCGTTGTTTAAATTGTACTTCAGCCTTAAGTTACTTCCAAGCTCTACAAAGTCTCTCAAAACAAATGCCAATCAAGCAGCAACAAAAATTTTACCAGTGCGTGGACATTCATGACGTAACCCTGCACCAAAGTGTCATTTGTTTCCCAAGTATTGAACTCCGTGTTCGAATTTATTATTATTCTGCATCTGATGGTTTTGCTTTCCGCTGTGTTACTGACGATGAGACGTTGATTGTTATTAATTCGATTAAGTCGAGTGCCATTGGTCCAGACGACATTCCTCTTCACTTCTTAAAGCTACTCGTACCTGTGGTGCTTCCTGTAATAACTCACATCTTTAATACAATTTTAAAATCTGCTAATTTTCCTATTAATTGGAGGAAAGGTTTTGTTATTGCTATTCCTAAAAATAACTCTCCGAGCCGTTTATCTGATTACCGTCCTATCAGTTTGCTGTGTTTTCTTTCCACGGCTAGTGAAAAACTTATTGCCTCCCAAATGCTTAACTATATTGACGAATTCCATTACTATCGCCTTTGCGAAATCACAGTTGTGAAACTGCTTTTTTAAAAGTAAGCTCAGATATACGTATGGCGCTTGATAAAGATGATATGAGTATTCTTGTTCTACTAGACATCTCCAAAGCATTTGATAGTGTAAGTCATAATAATCTAAAATCTAAGTTAGCTAATAAATTTGGCTTCTCTACCTCTGCTATCAACACTTTAAATAGCTTCCTGGTGGAACGTTCCCAGCAGTTTAAACTTGGAAATCTAGTTTCTGAGCCGATACAGCTTAGATGCGGTGTACCGCAAGGATCAATCTTAGGTCCGTTATTATTCAGTCTGTACATAAATGGCCTACCTAATGTTATGCATGATGCTAAAGTGCATCTGTATGCAGATGATGTGCAGGTTTTCCTGAGCTGCCCCACTGGTATGTCGGAGGATGGTTTTTGTCGATTAAATATGGACCTTGAACGTGTATACGTGAATGTTCTGTTGCTAGCAATTTATTATTAAATACCGGGAAATCTAGTTATACAAAAGCATATACAGGAGGGAGTTGAGCCTACTGACTTTCCCCCGGTTGTTATGAATTCATCTGATATACCACACTCTTAATGTGTTAGGAATCTTGGTGTGATGCTTAACTCACATATGTCATGCTGCGACAATGTCAAGAAAATATTAAATATTGTTTATGGTGCCTTGAGAAGACTCTGGCTTTCGGGATATCTCCTCTCAATCAGTGCTAAACTTAGGATAGTAAAAACACTGCGCAAGAAATCTTACTGCCTTCAGTAAAATAGAAAAAAACATTAGCGCAATATTTAAGTAACAGCAGGACAAAAATTGACATTCTGAATTGATATCATTTATTGAAAAGGTTGGTCTCTTCTTCCGCACATGTGGAGCGTTGATTTTTATTTGCAGGTCTTGTAAATGCTACGTAAAGGCAATTATAATCTGATGTGACATTTGTTTTTCTAAAAGCAAACTCAAATACGGTATGAACAGCTTCCAAAATTAGAAATTAAAACTGCAAAAGCTTATACAATTCTGCTTATTTCCTATGTTTTTGCAACATATTTAATGATATTTCGCAAATCGGAAGCTCGTCTAGTAGTTCAGCTGGCTACAGATTTTTTTAAATTTCTGATCTCAGTTTTCGAAAGCTCTTGAACCTTATAAATACCACTACAAGTACCTTGTACTTAAAAATTTTTAAGTACCAGTACCGGAACTTGTATTTGTACTTAAAAGATTTGAAGTATGGGTCCTGGTACTGATACTTGGAATAAATACTGTGCATTAGGCAAGGCGTCACTATCATATCAGATTCGTGTATAGAACTTGAGGATTTTGATTTATTTTCCTGAATACGAATGAGAAGGAAAGGAGGGGATGTGTTAAACTAAAGTATCTGTTTCGTGCACGAATTTGTCTGTCTACCTATATATTTCTTTTATACTATTTTCCAGCGAGCTGAAATTTGGCACACAAGTTCATGTCGCGTGACAATTGAATCTGTCAAAATTTGAACCTGAAATTTCCATGGAAAACCCGACAAATCGAGAAAAAGCATTTGAAAATTTGGTACAAATTTGATTAGTGATAAATCCGTTTCAGGGAAAATGCAGAGTTTTCCGATTTTTCCGAAAAAAATTTCCGTAATTTTCCGACTTTTCCGGAAAATTTTCCGGTAAAAAAGTTTTCTAAATTATGCAGGATCAAAATCCCTATCAACTGGCATCATTACTTTCTCCCCTACAATGGTGAAAGCTTGCAGAAAAAATCGAGGAAAATTCATATAAAACGCTTTTCCGGAGTTTTTCCGACCAAGGAAGCGTTTGAGCGTTTTGCAACCTAAGACAAAGTTGTAGAGCGAAATGAGTTGCATAAAGTTGCTTTGTGGAATATTCCATGGAAAACCCGGAAAAGCGGCAAAATCATCGGAAAAATTTTCATCGATATGATTAGCGATAAATCTGTTTCAGGAAAAGTGCAGAATTTTCCAATTTTTCTGGAATTTCCGGAATTTTCCGACTTTTCCGGAAAAGTTTTCTAAGCTATGCGGAATCATTTTTTTCCGTCCTACTGGCATCAATACTTTCTCTTCAACAATCATGAAAACTTGCATGAAAAATCGAGGAAAATTCTTGTAAATTTTTAAAAAAAAATCATAGTAATAGGAAAAGTCTGTGAAAAACGTGGAAAATCGGGAAAATTCAGTAAATCAGTGTGTTTTCAGCCGTCATAAAATTGTTTTAAAATATCTCCATGCAGCACGTAATAACAATTTAGTTAACGTGAAAAAGGCAGAAAATAAAATAAGTAAAAAACGAGTTTTCAAACAATTCTGACGTCAAGCCGCATGAAAAAGTAGAAAATAAACTTTTCTTCACACACAGAGGTGGACTCAGATTTTATTCGCTGACAATCACAGAAAAATTTCAGTTTGATCAATCAGAGGTAATAAGTGATTTGATTCATGAAGGGAAAGAATATTCAAGAGAAATGTCCCAATCAAAAAATCTGAGTCCACCTCGTTCAAATTTTATTTAATTTTTCAAGCTGCTTCCTATGTTTTAAGATAAATTTAAATCGCATCGGATGGTTGGAGTGGACTGTATGGAATAGATGAGTGTCGCTTGGGTTAATTTGGATTAAAGAAAAGAATGCACTTTCACTCAATTCGCCAATTACATTTTGTACTAATCTATTTTCACAATAATTTGATTGTCTGACTGAAACTATTTCATAAATACTCGTCGCCGTTGGTCTCGATAGCCGAATGTTGTTTGATTAGTTATCCCAACATTCATTGAATGCTGATGAGTTATACTAACTGACAAGCGATGCACCATGCTTTCTCTCGAGAATTATAATAAAGAATGCGAAACAATTGAAAACTGTTCGTTATTCGTCTGACCTCTAACATCGGAACCTCGACAAAGACTGCCATATCTCAAAAGCTTTTCTTATAAAAATCGCCCCAAATGGGCACACGTACCTGCATTTGTAGTAGATTAAAAGTGCTAGCTGATCTAGTCTTTTTTTTTCTTTCTTAGGAGCGGAGTTAAGGTTTCACGTAGGAAAACTAAATGTTAAAAAAATAGTGACGCTGTCTGCGACTTGTAAAATGAGAATAATTTTATGAAGTTCTTGGGTGTAGCAGAGTTATTTTAGCGGAAATCATGTTTTAGAATTTAGATTATGTTTCTGACGGATTCTGTGACTACTCTCAGAAACTTTATGGATTTTTTGGCTCTAGGCAATTTCACTGGGTCTAGGTATTATTAGCAATGAATTAAAAATGACGGTCAATAGCTGGGAATACTCATGAGCTGGTATACTTCGCAAGCAAAATGTTTGTTAAAGCCGAAAGTACGAAAGTTGTGGGACCTGGCCCACCCCAGAAAAAAGTCTTAGTTACGCCAATGTCAATTCACATGTTTCACTTTGTAATAAGAAAATGTCTCCACTGAGATTAATTGTTGGCACTTCTATATAGCATTTGCTGCAAATTGCTATGTACGTAAAGTTAGCACCATAACTTCGCCTGATATAGCTCGCAACTATCTCATAATTTTTCGTTAATTTTTCGTTAATTTGTCGTGAAAACCATAAATTTGCCGTGTGTTTTTTTTTTTTGTACAGGAAACTGGATGTGGTCCTAAGTTGACGTCAAGTCAGCACCACATCCAGTTTTCTTTAAAAAAAAAAAGGACACGACCAATTTATGGTTTCACGACAAATTAACGACAAATTCCAAGATGTGAAATTTGCCAATACAATAAGGTCTGGCCGACTTCCAATGAGTTGCGGTGCTAACTTGACGTCAACTTGGCACCATATCCAGTCTCCTTTAGGTAAAAGCACACGACAAATTTATGGATTTCATGACAAATGAACGACAAATTAACGACAAATTATGAGATAGTTCCGAACTAAATCAGACGAAGTTGCGGTGCTAACTTTACGTACGTCAACTTGCTGTCATCGTCTGTAAAAGATACTATTAATTAAATTAAAAAACATCAGTTCACATCAATATCGATTTTGTCAAAATAGATGTGACAGACAATTTCAAAATGACAATTCAGAGATTAAGATATAGGCAATAATTACATTGGATTAGTATAGCTATAGCTGCCAATCATCAGAGTAGCAGCTGTCAGAGCTAACATCAAGGAGCAAATGTGTCATGACTCCAAGACTGGCACCGCTAACTCGAACACGTAATTGCTTCTTCAAAGAGCAGGAGTTAGGCCCGAAGCAAAAACGTAAAAGTTGCTAGCCTCAGCTACCAAAAAGTCACCTTGCTGTCACGTCATTGCATGCGTGCATTTGCATTAGAGCCTATTTATATGGGCAATTGGGTGACCTCTATAAACGAACTACTGTCGTAGGTGTCCAGAGATAACCACACGGATGAGATCTCTCTGATCGCTGGGTCGAAAAGTTCGATATTTTTTCTGCATCTCAATGAATTTTGTAAATTCATTGGGAAAAAAAAATATTATTTTTTCCAATTACTTTCAGTCCTAATAAAGACGAAAAATTTCCTGATTAGAACCTATGGAATTGACGGTGGTGACAAAATAGTTACGTGGGAAAAGGTCACCAGTGCGCAGTAAGACTTAATAATTCCTGTTGATAAACCAAAGCATTTTAGAAAATTATTTTTGTTAGGGGTGCCCCCATATCCTAAAGTGCCCAGGCACCTCACTGGTTGTGTATATTTCTTAACTCATTATATACACATACATACTTATTTATGTCCTATCTAAAAATCTTGAAGAAAATGGATTAACATTTATCCTGGATTGTGGATTTTATAAAATTTATATATACATATATTTTTATATTTCGAAAAATTTCGAACATACTCGAAATCTCCCTTCAACGAACTTCTCCTTTTTGATTTATAATCAGTTGAAATTCCTTATGTAGATGGATATTGTGGACTTTATAAAATTTCTGTATATTTCGAAAATTTTCGAACATATTCCAAATTTTTCGAAGATATTCGAAATTTTTGTTCAACGAATCTCCAATTTATGACAGTTGGTAAACTTTGTTTTCCAACAACCTTGGAAAAACCAACGAATTATGTTTTTATAAGTTCCTTCGCAAACTCTCCAATTCTCCTATTTTGCATTCAAATAAATCTTTTCATAATAAATCAAATTTGAAAAATATTTTGTCTACTGAAACAGAAGGACTTAAGGGAAAATTTATTAAAATGAAGCCATTCACCTATGTAAACGTTCGAAAGTCCTTCTTCCTTCACAACCTAAGTACATACACATACATACATACATACATACATACAAACATCCTTCTTAAAGCTATTCCAGGAATTTCTCATTTTCACATAATACAAAATGCAAAATCTTTTCAGGAATATTTGTTATAAGATGCCTTTCGGTGTGTCGTAAATTTTTACAATTTCACAAAATATTTTTACATTCATACATACATACGAGCATATACTTGTCACATATATAAGACAGTTAAAGACTTAGGAATCAGAGGATAACATTTTTATTTATTTAATTTTTTTTATATCTATTTCAGTGCTCGACTGCCAGGTTAGTGAATGGGGACCGTGGAGTGAGTGTGATACAACATGTGGAACTGGTATGATGTCACGTACCAGAACTGTACTGCAAGCACCACAAAACGGTGGAAAGCACTGTCCATCATTGGTACAAAAACGAGGATGCCAAGGATATCGGTGTCATGGACACAAAGACCGAAAAGTCCTTAGAGGTAGGTTGTTTTATTAAATGTCATATTTTCGTCCTTTTAGTTTAGTTTTGATCTTTTATTCTCTCTATTTTCTTCCTTTATTTTATTTGACTTCATTTTATTTTTTATTTTTTTTTGCTATCCCTATAGATATATAAAAATTCAAACATTCACTCTTTAATTGGAGCAGCACAATATTTTCAAAGTCCTGGTAGTCCCTTTGATGGTTTTGTTGTTGTTGTTATTATTGCTGCTGCTCGTTCTTTTTTTTATTTTTAAAGAGCTGTAGAGAGGGGAGAAAAAAAGCTCATAACTTTTAAATCCAATGGAGCGTGACTTTCACAGAAAGTCATCCACTGGGAAATTGCCTGTCGTTAAATTACTTCTTTTTTTAAAGTTTTTTTTTAACGTTTTGTAGTGCATACATACGGACGGAGCTTATGGGACCACCTAATGAGGTGCAAATGGTCGGAAATGCAAATGGAATTGTTCCCGTTCTATTGAAAATGATTGCAACAGAAGGCAATGACTGTAGGTGAAAAAGCGATTTATGAGATCGCGTTTCCTTTGCATATATAGTAAAACTGGAAAAGTACCATTTAACTGTTAGGAAATATTCCCCCTCCTAAGCATTTTGATCAGAATTGCGATAGTTGTTGGAATCTATTACGACTTTAGACCAAATTGACCGTCTTTTATTAATAATGCCCACTTGGCAGAGATTCTACTAATTTTTCTTTTGTTGTGAAATTAAAATACTTAAAAGAAAAGGACATTTTAGTATAGTTCCACCATGTTTAATCAGTTCAACTAAAACTTTAAGTGAGAGATTATTAGAATTTTTTGGTTGATTGAATTGAGGATATTGAATTGATTTTCTATGATTAAACAGCATCAACTTCACGTGAACCGAGTTCTCAAGAAAATCAGTTTTTAATTCCAAGTTTCACATATAGATGTCGCTTTTCTTATGCCTGGTTTTTTTTTAAGAAAGTAGAATTTATCTCAGTTATAACTGATGAATTTCATAGAAAATAAAATAAATTCTAGCAATTTTTAAACTTCCGATTTCTACTGTACATTTCCCTTGTAATAGAATCAGGAGAACTGAATCGTTCATTTTACACGTTCAACTGAACCATTTTAGGTCGCAATGAATAGTGAACACAGCTAGCATAAAATGAAAACAAAAGTAAAATTGTTATCAGATAAGGTTCAGTCGTAGCGACTATGTAGAATGACAGAAACTTTACATGTATCGGTAAAAGTTTTATTTCAATCCGATCAAACAGATCACTCACATTTTCAATCTCTCTATGTTCGCCGGAAGAGATCTTATCTTCCTATAGCCCAATGCTACTACAACCCCAACGCTGGAAATACGTCTGGATGGAAATTTGATCCAAAAACGATTCTTGACTTCATCAGCAGTTTCAAGTATCAACCTGGAAATTCACAATTGGTTTTTTAGATCGAAGTAATTGATTGATAGATTGATTGATTTAAGAGGTTTGGGGCCTTTTTCAGATCCCCTGAACGAAGGCCAAGTCAAGGCCCATTGTTCACCCTCTAGACACATGAGTGATCGCTCATAAGTCCCAACCGGACGCTCTTATATACTTCAGTATTGGCTCCCAGCCCTCCTTGCCGGCATCATGTAACTCTTCCAGGAGGTGTGAACCAAGAATTCTGTAACGTATTCCTGAGAGTCCCGGGCAGTGACATAGAAAGTGGGTCACTGTTTCGGACTCCTCTCCGCAATCCCTGCATATAGGATCATCAACAAGCCTCATCCTGTGAAGATGGCGCCTGAGAGAGGAATGCTCAGTAAGAATGGACACCAGAGTTCTCAGGATTGGCTTGTTGAGGTTTAGGAGCTTACTCGTTTGATTTGTGTACCCTACAGTTCCTTTGTTGTTCTACCCGTGGGATCTTCTAACCAAAGGCGACTGTGTTGGCGGTCAGCCCAGCTTGAAAAGATTTAGACAAGCAAGTTCGTCTGCCCTTTCATTCCCGCTGATGTTGCTGTGCCCCAGCACCCACTACACTATCACCCTGTTATTCCGAGAAAGGGAATTCATGGTGGTTTTGCACTCCATTAATAATTTGGAGGTTATAAAGGGTTTAGACAAAGCTTTAACAGCGGCTTGGCTGTCCGAGCAGATGACTATCTCCTTGTCCTCAGTGTCTGAGTTAAGAAGGTGTCTTCCCGCTTCAAGAATGGCCTTGACTTCTGACTGGAAAATCGTGGAGTGGTTTTCAAGGTGCATGAAGAACTCAATTTCAGGCTCCTCACAGAAAACTCCCGCTCCGGTGCCTTCATCGGACTTAGAACCATCAGTATATATTATAATTGGGTTTGTCAATGGTTGAAACACGGAATGTGATTCCTATTCTGCCCTGGATGGATAGACTGCACGAACTCATAAATAGATTCATGTGAAACTCTTGTTCCCCCATGAAGCCAGCTAAGGTTAAGATCCAGCCTTAGCGCTGTAGTCGACGCTCTCTGCTTGATATGTATTTGCACCGGGTGTATATTGAGGCGCTGAGAAGGCTCAGCCTTTGAATCTTCTCCAGCATCTTGCGATGGTTGGCGAAGTCCATTGCTTTCCACCACACCGTTGAACCGTAGGTTAACATGGATCGAATAACACTGGTGTATATCCATAGGATCATCCGCGGTTTGAGTCCCCACTTCTTCCCTACCGCTCTACGGCACTTTGAAACACTCTAAGAGATTTGTTCGGTCTGTCTTCGAGGTGTGGTTTCCAGTTTAACTTTTTATCTCCAAGCGTGTGGAGCCAATCAGGGTCAGGTTTAAACTGGGGATATTCCTTTTCATGGTGAATAGGCATGGGGCAGTTTTCAGTGGATTGATGCTCAGCCTGCAATCCGTGGCCCAGCGCGCCTTGCACCAATCCACAGAGTACAGGTTCATAACTCCCGGTGACTAAAATTGTCAAGTCGTCCGCGTAGAGATCGAAGTAATTCCTAATGCTAATCAAAAAGCCGATCAGTTCCACCAAATCAAAAAAAAAGAACAAAAACACTTAGAAACATCAAAATAAGGGAAAAAATTATTATCACAAACTGGATGACATTTAGTTTCAAAAGATCTCAGATGCCTTTTCAATTTTCCCAAGTTTATTACTATACTAAAGACATACATACATACCCAGTTTGGTCGTACCTACTCCCTGCTGATAAAATCTCTGCAACAAACAGAAAGCATGAAAAGTTCAGGGTGCTAAAGTGTTTACCGGTGGTACGACGAGGGCAGACAAACAAACAAACAAACAAACACTGCTCCACAGACAGTTGTTAACTCTTTTCAATGACTTTACTCATATTCACACTTGTCCGGGACAGTTTTTGTAATTCCCCTAGGACATCATAAACCGGGAATGAATTTTGCAATTCAAATTCACTCAATTTACAGGTCCATTTAATTCGCAAACATTCTCCTCCATATTTTCGCCGCTGAACAATGGCTCCATGAATGTATGTGAGTAGAGGGAGTGCACGTTTTATTCAAATGACGCAATCGTTTTATTTTAATTCTCACGTTATAACATTCAGCCAAAGAATTATTAGGCCAATCTGGGGCGTAAACAAAGAACAGAATTTTCACTAGTAATATAGCTGTCTGAGCCTCCCTCCAGCCCACCATTGGTGAATGAAAAAAGTTTCGAGTAGCAATAAAAGTACTCCTCCACCCGGCCCAGGCCATCTATATCTCGTATCTTGATGCTTTTCATCCGATGATATCGTAATATAAAAACAGAACACAGAAAAGAAAATATTATAAGAGCGCACATCTTCAAATGAAAAAAAAAGTTCCTCGGCAACATAAAAATTGTAAATTTAATTTTTATTCACCACATTCCGTCCGTATTGAGTTAGAAGTTTTGAGCTGGTACGGTGGCGGGTAGGTAACACAACCGAAAGATATCCAATGATGCTGGGCATCATCATCCCTGCCATCCCTGTAATAGGATATTGCTCTCCAGAAATAAATCAGTCCGCGATTATATTTAAAATGCAAATTAAATTTTCGAGTCACCTTTGTAATAATTTTGCCATATTTTTTTCTTATTTATTTTTTTTTCTTTTACAGAAATGGCTCTCCTACTTCCAGCGGCTCTATCAAAGGATCGGCACGCAAACGACAGCAGCGACATTCGAAGAAATTTACGACTTCGCTACCGGGACTCATTCAAACATAATCGGGAGCATGAGTAAGTATCCTGTGGAATATTTTTCGTTCAAGAGCCAACAACAATAACCACCATCGCCGACGACGACCCTTCATTTTGTACACACCTTTTATAACTGTTCTGCTAAAAATATGGAAAGCACGTAGCTCAGGTGAAATTATGTGGTGCCATATGTGACGACATACACTCATCTACCCTCTACCTTCAGCTCAAAGGTTTTACGATATATACTACATATATAAACATATACAAGTTCCCCAATTTCTGTGGTATATGTACTATGTTCCCAACTTTAAAGAGGGATCTTTCCGTCTATTTGGGTTTTAAATTTTCTTACCTTTTCCTAAGTGCCACGGTTTTGCAGTATTTAATCCTACACCTAAAAATTTAAGAAGGAAAACCATTTATATGTGAAAAAGTTAATTCAACTCTCATAGTATGGTGCAGCATCGCTTCCTATATAAGCCTTACTTTTCCTAACCAACTACGAAGAGTCTATGTATGAGGACCTCTAATCCTTTCAGGTAGGTGGCAAAAGTGGGGGGATTCATGTATAGTCAGGAAATTACTTAGCACTGAGAAATTTGTTTTAAATACCACGGCGAACTGAAGTCAATTTCCTTGTCGTCGTCATAAGTATCATACCCAGCCCCCTGTATTCAAGAAAGTTTTGACACTTTGATGTCAGGACCAGTCGACTGATGTAGCCAGGAACCGGCTGGCGGATTCCCTTTGCTACGCATAATAAAACAATTTTCCGTTTAAGTTTACAGCTCGCTTTGCAGGAGAGGTTTCATGTAAACTTTCTTGTGTAACAAGCAGCTTATATTTACATGAAATCACTTTGAGGGCGGCTGTCATTGATCAGTCAAGGAGAACTTATCGAGTTATGGTAAAGTTATGGAAAAACTTTCAGGGTATATAGGTTTGAACAAAAGGTTTGAGAAACTTTCAATGAATTTGAATAAATTTCCATAGAACAGAAATATGTAAATAAAAGAGCTGCTGATGGAGTAATAGATATCAAATTGTATCTGGATACAAATGCGGATAAATTCTGAATACAAATTTCTTCAGCGTCAATCAATGTTTCGAGGCTTTTTTTCTGATGATAGTAATGTTAAGAACTACACCCAAAAATATTTCTTCTTGTGCACTAAAATGTTACTATTAAAACACAACAGAAATATGCTTTGCAATAAAAAAGTTCCGGCAAGAATTTTCGATATAAAATTCATAAGATAAATAAAAAATGATTTTTTAATGGGATTCCTCAAGGATCAATACTTGGACCATTACTTTTTTTTTTAATTTTCGTTAGTCTTAACTACGGTGATGATATATAACTAAAATGTATTCACATTGCATTGATTCTTTGATTTCGACCAAAGATTTCAGTGTGTTTTTGGCAATACTCTTGTCATAAATCTCACCAATCCCAACGGTATTATTGTTTATTCCCAGCGGGAAAAAATGGCAATGTCTGACTTAGATGATAACATTTACTGTCAACATTACCTGGAATGCGATGCCCATCGGGGAAAATGGGAACGGCTGATTTAGACAAAATTTATTGTCAACATTACCTGGAATGCATTAGTAATGAACATACCTTACGTTTACCTGGTTTAGGAAGGCAGGCGTAATGTAATGATGCGTCATATTTTTATGTACGTTTCAGGGAATACTTAGAGAAGACAGAGGGCAGAGGTAATTTATTTATTAAGAATTTCATCAAAGATCTGATTACTGAGATTACAAAAGTATAAAAGAATACATAACAATGTAATACAGAAAGTATACATAACAAAATAATAAAAAGAAATGTAACTCGAACTAAGCTGATCTTTTATTTGACGTTTTGAAAGATGAAAGTCAATGCAATCAAAGTGACGGTTAAGGAGACGAGACATTGATGAAATCGGTTCGTGCATGCCATAGTTAGTACTATGCTGGGGAACATCGAAGAAGTCGTAGTTCCTCAAGGAGCGCACAGGAACAGATATATCAAGAGTATTTAAGAGCTCAAGGGAATTTATCGCTCCCTGTATACACTGTAACGCACAAACAACTCTGGAAGTTTTTCGTCTATTCTCGAGAGAATCCAAAGGAAAGAGTTTAAGCCCGTCGACATATGGAGGTAGAATAACAGGGTTATCCCAGTGAAGCCCATACAGGGCAAAACGAACGAATCTCCGCTGCACTGCCTCGATGCGATTTATGTATATAGCATAGAAGGGAGACCAGATCGGACTGGCATACTCCAAAATAGGTCTAACGAATGTGCAGTAAAGGACCTTCGGTATGAATGGATCATTAAACTCCTTTGACCATCTCTTTACAAACCCCAGAGTAGCATTAGCCTGTGGCAACGATTGTGTCAATATGATCCTCGAAAGATAAGCATCCATCTAAAGTATAACCAAAGTCGAGAAGCCTCCTTTACGAGAAAAGGACATAGCGGTGCATTTGCTGATATTGAGAGGAGGACAGTTAATAGCACACCATTTATGAAAGTTGTCTAAGTCCAAGTTTCAAATTCTACACTCGTTTTCATTAGAAACAATGCGGAAGATTTTGGCATCGTCAGCATAGCAAAGTATTCTTGAATTGTCCAAAATCAGAGAAACATCATTAATGTAAATTATAAAAAGAAGTGGTCCAAGATGCCTACCTTGAGGAACGCCAGTAGTATTAAGAGCTGCACGAAATATAACTCGCTGCGTGCGATCAGATAAATAAGAACGAAGCCAATTGACAAAGACAGTAGGAAAACCAAAAACGGTCAACTTGTGAATTAAGATTTTGTGATTGATTCGGTCGAAAGCTTTACTAAAATCCGTGAAAATACAAACGACTTGCTTTCTGCTTTCAATAGCAGAAATGCAGAAATTATTAAACTCTAATAACGTAGTGATTTACCTTTCAAAAAGCCATGCTGATAGGAGCGCAGGAAAGGCTTGCTGTGGAAATACATAACATCACAAACCAGAGCTTCAAATATCTTACCAATACAACTTAAATTAGCGACAGGTCTGTAGTTAGAAATGTCGCACTTGTTGCACTTCTTGTGCAAAGGAATATTCAAAGAAAGCTTCCACTGTTTTGGGAAAATACCACAAGCTGAAGACAAATTAAATAAATAACAAAAAACAAAAACGATGGACGTAGCACATTGTTTTATGAGCGTGGAAGGGATACCATCCGGACCACTAGAAAAACTATCAGCTATGCTTTAAATATGCTTGGAGATAGACGCTTCGTCGAGCAACAGGTCGTTAGGTTGAAGAGAAGTCAGCGGAAGCTTCGTCAAATGGGTAAAATCGTTATAACTAATATCACAGGGACTATCACAGAAGGCAGTCTTAAAAAAGTCAGCAAAGAGATTGGCAGTTGCCAAGGAATCAACACTGTCTATGTTTCCGAGTCGCAACGATGAAGGGTATCCATCACAGTTGCGCTTAGAGTTCACAAACTTCCAAAACTGTTTAAGTTCAGTACGCAAGGACGAGCTCATTCTATATACATATTCGTTGTATGATTCAGTTAAACACGAAGTGTACTGAGTATACGCAAATTAGAATAAGTTAAGTAATCAGCATCACTCCTTGAGGAACAGAACCATCTCCTAGCCTTATTTTTCAAATTTTTAGGATGCTTTAAAGAGCTATTGAACCACGGTTGACAATTCGAAGTACGATTCGAGCTAACAAGTGGCACACAGTGAGTAAAACAAAGAAATAGTATGTCATAAAACGAGTTCACAGCTTTATCAATGTCACGTTCATCCAAAACACTTGTCCAGTTACAAGAGGATAGCCATTCATTTATTTTATTAAAATCAGCTTTTTTAAATTTATAACAATACTCGTGGTTACTGGAAGCACTAGATGATGAAGTAACAGGATCAAAAAACAAAACTATATGTATTGCTGGATGATGACATATTTCAGGAACCAAAGGAGTTAACGCTTGACGAGAGTTCCATTGGGATCGGAAGAAAATACCAGGTCAAGAGATCTTCCAGAGTCATTAGTCACGCTGCTAGACTGCATTAGGCCTGCAGAAATAATGTTGTCAATAAAAGAAATGGCATGTTGAGTAGTTGCCGAAAAAGAAGGTAGCAAGCCCTCATCATCCTGCGAGTGCAGCCAGTCAACAGTAGGCAAATTAAAATCACCAAAAAGCAGCAATTCATCTGCAGGTAGCAAAACTTCAGTAAGCCTATCTATACAAGAAGCCAGCAAGTCAAATATCTCAGCTGATGGGCATGGAGGGATATAAACTGTAGCAATATATACGTTTTCGTGTGAAAGCCTGTGAGCCACACATATAAACTCCAGATCGCCGGACTCAACAAAGTCGATCAACATGCATGGAAGGTCGCAACGAACGGCGCAAAGCACTCCGCCACCAACAGGAGCATCCAGAGACAGACGATGGCGGTCACGGCGAAATACCAAGATCTCGGGACCAAAAAGCTCTCCATCTGCAATCTTTCCACAGAGCCAAGTCTCCGTAAAGCAGACCACGTCGAAACAGGAATTAGTCGCACTTGTAAAAAGCCGAGTCGTCTTGGAGCGAAGACCAGTTACATTGACATAGTAGACGGAGGAGGGAGGAGTTGAAACATGCGAATCCTGCTGAATAGGAGAAGACTGTTGGGGCTCAGGCTGTAGAGTTTCAGAGGTGCGAGACTCCTTTAAAGCTAAATTCCCAATGTCGTGAACCAGAGAACCGAAAAGCGTAGAATTCTTTAGTACGGTCGATGAACAAGACTCAATATCGCCCTTGACCTGCTTAATAGCGCCCCTGATATCTTCTATGATCGGTAAAGCTAGGCCGTTGTTAGCGCTGGACGTTAAAGGCGCATCACATGATATTACCACAGAGTGAAGATCGTCTAAGGTGCTCGATACAAGTGAAATTTTTGATGAGATGTCATGATTCTTTTCCAGTATCGCAACCGAATTGGAATTCAGCGTGTCAGTCTAGCTGAGAAGACTCTCCATTTTAGAGTTCAAGAGGTAAACGTCATCATAAATTTGTTGGAAGAGGGACATAAATTTGTAGAGGCTAGTTCGAGGGAGTACGTACAGGTCGAAAATGAGTAATTCTAAGAGCAATGAAGTGTGGAAAAGTGCGTGCAGATGGAAAATATTCTGATTTGTGAATTATTTTAGAAGAAGTGTATTATTTTCATTTAAGTACGATATTCGAATAAGTGTAGACGTGTTTCTTTCGTACACCTTTCTAAGAAAACAGGAAAAAGTTCTTCCGTTCTCCTCTCAGTGAAAACAGAGTGCGTTCCTCCACCTTTCTGAGAGTATAAATTGAATGGTTCTATCCAAACTTTCGGAAAATTCATGCTTAATGGTTCCATACACTTTTCTTAAATGGCAGAATGAATACTTCCACTGAATTTAAAAGAACTTAAAGGAAATGTTTCTTTTAACCTTCCTAGCCCTTTCGACCCGGATGGTACACATATGTACCATTTGGTTGAAAAGTGTACCATTTGGTTGAAAAGTGTACCATTTCGTCCGAGAATAATTTGTTTTGACATTTAAATGTCATTGTTGAAGTAATGTGCTCTCTTTCTAGAGAATTTTTGGCATTTGTAATCTGACCTTATCGAAGACGCACGTATTTTGCAACAATTCTTAAGTTTATCTAAAGCTTTTAGTGGTGAATACACAAAAAAATATTTTTATATTATACAGTTTTTGCTAAAAAATAGTTTCCAATAGTTTCGGTAAGATAATTTCTGTAATAAGTAGTTTTTTTTTACATTTTATTTGAAATGGTACATTTTTGTACCACTCGTCTTTTATGTAACCTCATCTTGGTGCTAAATTGTACCATTCCGTCCGCTAGAAAAAATTTATGCTGTGAATATTTTTCCAGATAAAAATGAATTATGAAGATATTCGAAAATTTTTGGGAGATGAATTTAGTGATAGTGAAGAAGAGTTCACTTCTGGACGCGAAGAAGAATATTCTGACTCTGGTTCCAAGTCGTCTGAAGAAAATGCTGAGGAAGAGGTTGATGTTGAAATGGAAAAGTTGAATGAAATTCAGTCAGATTTTGATTGGTATACACCTGATTATAATTTTTCTCCTAAAAAGTTGCTAAGAGAAGTGTAATCCTGCTCAATATCGCCGGACATACAAATCACTGATTCAATTTATGATATTTTTCATATATATAAACGGTTTTCCAATAAGAGGTGTTATTTTGATATTCAAAGAAAAATGCCATTTTTTGAGATAAATGATCGGATCTTTACTTCATTATAAAGAGGAAGGTATGCCGTTAATAATGGAAAATAACATCAGCCAAATAACCACCACGACCACGCCTACAGGACCATATCCTTTTCATGAAATTTTCCATAACCAAATCGCAAAGTGGCTGCCCTATGTCCTCGATAGCCTCACGAATTCCATCTTTGAGGTCTTGAATCGACGCTGGACTGTTGGCGTAGACCTTCCCTTTCACGTGGCCCCAAAGGAAGAAGTCGCAAGGTGTTAAGTCACAAGATCTCGGTGGCCAATTGTGATCACCTCTTCGAGAGATAACACGGTCCGGAAACTTTTCCCGTAAAAGATCAATGGTTTCGTTGCTTGTATGGCACGTAGCGCCATCTTGTTGAAAGTAAACATTGTCCAGATCAATACCATCCAATTCCGGTCATAACAAATCATTAATCATCTGTCGATAGCGCAATCCATTCACCGTAACTGTTGCTCCAGCCTCATTTTCGAAAAGGTAAGGTCCAATGACCCCGTGGGACCATAAACCGCACCAAACAGTCACACGTTGAGGATAGAGAGGCTTTTCAACAATAACTCTTGGGTTTTCCGAGCCCCAGATGCGACAATTTTGCTTGTTGACGAAGCCATCGAGGTGGAAATGGGCCTCATCACTCAAGATGAGTTTTCGATGGAACTCCGGATCATTTTCATGCATTTCAAGGACCCAATCAGCAAAGACTCGACATTGTTGATGATCGGCCGGCTTGAGTTCTTGTGTTAACTGAACTTTGTAAGCCTTAAGACCAAAATCTTTATGCAAAATACGGTGTAATGACGTTTGTGGAATTCCTAATTCCAAAGAACGACGAGGAGTGGACAAACCTGGGTTTTCTTCAACACTTTCGCTACAGCAGCAATATTCTCGGCTGTTCTTGAGCAACGTGCACGGGTTTTATTCTTCACATCACTAACTTGTCCCGACAGATCGAATTTTTCTACCAATTTCTGTGCTTTCTGTGCTTCACGACGACCCAAAAATGTTCGAGTTTTACGAACTGTCTCCGCCACATTTTCACCATTTTTATAGTGAATTTTAATAATTTCAATGCGTTGTTAAATCGTGTATCGTTCCATTTTTATTAATGGCGTTGTTTCTACTTGTCAAATGTCAAAAAATGACAGCTCCAAAAGTGACATCTACCGAAATAGCGGGCTAATTAAAATAACACCTCTTATTGGAAAACGCTTTACCTCAATCCACGAAGGAAAGAATTAATATTTACAACACTAAAAATAAAAAAATAAATCGTCGATACAAATGCTGGTGAAATAGAGTTAGTCATTGGCTGCATGTTTGTAATGTGCTATAACCGATTGCCTTCCATCAAAGATTATTGGTCTTGTCAGAAATCAAATTGGTAACCAATCAATACAAACGGCAATAGTTCGAGATCGTTTCGCAGAAATAAGTTCCAAATTATATTTCACATGTCCACAGAAACCAATTCAGGCTGTTAGGAAGACATATTATGTTGATGATTTGGTAGAATGCCTAAAAAATACATTGCAAAAATATAGGCAAGATAGCTCATTTCAAAGTATTGACGAATCAATGACTAAGTTCGAAGGGCGCAGCACACTCAAGCAGTGCATGCCACTCAAGCCTACAAAAAGGGGTTTAAAATGTAGCTACTGTGTGATTCAATAAGTGGTAACACTTATGACTCCAACAGCTATTCCGGTAAAGAACTTCAAGGTATATCTGGAACTCTTGGAGAAAGATTTGTCAACACATTAATTAGTACAATTCAAGCACACCATGTAGTTGTCTGTTTCGATCATTTTTTTACATCAGTAAATTTATTAGAAAGTATGCGATTTCCACCTCTTGGCACTGTCATGGCAAACAGAAAAAATTTGCCTAAATTTACTGCGAAAAAAATTAAACGGGGAGATGCTGAAACTTATGTAACTGGAAGTTCTATTGTCAAAAAAACATTAAAAACTGGCGAAAAGGTAGAAATACCAGGGATGTAAATGACTCACATTTTGACTCAACTCATCGCTCAACTCAAGCAGTGAGTCCGCTCAATCACTGAGTCCGCTCAATCACTGAGTCCGCTCAACAGTTGAGCGGTGGTTCATCGCTCGAAATTTGAGCGGACTCACTGGTTGAGCGGACTCAATCGTGAGAGGACTCAGTCTTGAGCTGACTCATTGCTTGAATGGACTTGAGCGGACTCAAGTCTTGAGCAGACTCACTGCCTGAGCGGACTCATCATTTGAGTTGAGCGGACTCAAATCATATTTTAAATAAGGAAGTAAGGAGGAAGAAGAAATGTTGGCTAAGAAAATTAGCAAAAGCTAAATTAATAAAATATACTTTTTTATAAGCTTTTCTTATTTTATTGAAATTTCAGTTTCAATTTTAATTAAATCCGATTCTCTTTATGTTATTTAAAATATGATTTGAGTCCGCTCGACTCAAATGATGAGTCCGCTCAGGCAGTGAGTCCGCTCAAGACTTGAGTCTGCTCAAGTTCATTCAAGCAATGAGTCCGCTCAAGAGTGAGTCCGCTCACGATTGAGTCCGCTCAACCAGTGAGTCCGCTCAAATTTCGAACGATGAACCACCGCTCAACTGTTGAGCGGACTCAATGATTGAGCGGACTCAAATCCTGAGTTGAGCGATGAGTTGATATGATAAATGAGTCCGCTCATTTACAACCCTGAGAAATACCCTGCCCCAATGCCATACATGTTTTTGAGCGGTCTGTATACTGCACCATCGATCCTTGTTGGAGGGACGGTTTAGTGGAGCGCCATTGTTGTCGGTCTCCAAGAACCACTTGGAATGGTCTTACAAAATCCACTCTGGGTGTGATTATATTAGATATTATCGTCACTTGCTCGAAGCATATCTGTTTTAAGATACTTAAATGACCAACCAGATCGCCTGGCTTTAACTGTTTCTCCGTTTGTACTCTAATAGCACTGGAGATCGCTTCCTTTTTCACCTGCAAATGCAGGGGTGCAAAGTTTAATAAGGCTTCCATGGCTGCTGTAGGACAGGTTCTCATGGCACCTGTTATTCCTAGACAGGCAAGCCGCTGGGTTTTTTGAAGCAGAGCCTCAGCCGTCTTTTGATTAGTTTTTGGCCACCATGCGAGGGCCGCATAGGTGACCATGGGTCTAATAACCGTGGTGTACGTCCAGTACATCATTTTTGGCTTCAGACCCCATGTTCTGCCAATGAAGCGACGACACGTATAGAGAGATCGCATCGCTCTATCCGTCACTCTGGACAGATGCTAATTCCAGGTAAGTTTCTTATCTAGGGTTATCCCCAGATATTTGACTTCGTCTGAAAATATCAATTCCGTATTATCAAGAAGAGGAGCCGTTAGTGAAAGCTTCGATCTTCTTGTGAATGGAACGATAACCGTCTTGTTGGGGTTTTTGCTAAGGCCTTTGTTTAATCACCACGTGCGGACTTTGGAGATGAAATTTTTCATGAGGTCGGATATGGATTGATAATGCGTGCCCCTTATTGTGAATACTAGGTCATCCGCGTAGCCTTGAACATTAAAACCCGAACTGGTCAACTTTTCTAGCAGATCATCAATCACGATCGACCATAAGAGTGAAGAGAGAACTCCTCCTTGTGGGCAGCCTTTTGCTGCGGTGATCGTGACTGAGCAGTTCCCTAGAGATGTGGCTATCCTCTTGCTTCTAAGCATGGAGTCTATCCAGTTTACCGTGGGGGGCTCAAAGCCTTTATCCTCGGCAGCTGATTTAATTGCATCGAAGGAGGTATTATCGAAGGCTCCTTCTGTGTCCACCGCAAATGCACATAAAGCCACCTCTTTTGCTTCGAGCGCTTTTTCGAGGTCTTTGACTAATGTGTGAATGGCAGTCTCAGTAGACTTGCCAGCTTGATAAGCGAACTGCTTAGAATGAAGTGATGATTTAATCAGTATTTCACTTCGAATGGTTAGGTCTAGGATTTTTTCCATGGACTTAAGCAGGAATGAGGAGAGGCTGATGGGTCGGAACGATTTAGCTAGAGAACTAGCTCTTTTTCATGCTTTAGGTATAAATACCACCCTGACGTCTCTCCAACATTGGGGAACGTGCCCTAGAGCGTAACTGGCTCGACAAATTTTTTGTAGTGGAAAGAGTATTTCTTCAACACCTTGCTGTAGTAAGGCGGGAAAAATTCCGTCTTCTCCAGCAGATTTAAAAGGCTTAAATGTGCCAATGGCCCATCTAACCTTGTTAGGAGTGAAGATTCTTCCTGCAAGGCTTTTGATCCTGTTAGAGACTCCGTACTTGTCCACCTCAATCGGATCTGGAGCTACTATTCCTTGATCGGGAGTGAGAGAGTCGGGAAAGTGAGTTTCTAATAAGAGCCTGACTGTTTCCCCGCAACTCGCGGTGTAGTTCCCATCTTCTTCTTTTCACCTTACAGGTCATACAGAGTTAGGGTGTGCAGCCACCTTAAATACTTTCCCGTCGTAGGACATCAATGCATTAAAAGAAATGAACTGGGTATCAGAGCGTATTGCTTCCATACCTTTCACAGAATGTTTTCGGAGTGCCTCCCGAATGCTTCCGTTTCCCGCTGGGTGTTCGTAATTTTGATTTTATCTCCTTTTTTTTATCAAAATACTGAACTGGTCTTAAACAAAGATATACTATTACTCAGATCTATCCGATGGAATGGAAAATCCCGTTCTTTTTGTTATCTGAGAATTATCTTCAACCACTCTTGATGAACACCTGAAGGCCTGTATATTCTCCTTTATCTATTCTTACTATGGATGGTAAGATAAACTTCACCAAAAACCAAAAATATTGTAAAGCTTGCCTAAAACTGAAAAGTTCTTGTTCTATGTACCTACAAAATTAAAGTTCATAAAATTGCTATTTACGAAAAGTAAAACAAAAAAAATATTTAAAGCCTTTAAAGCTGGGATTAGCTAGGAGAAACCAACCTATATGCATTTGCAAGCTTTAAACAACTAAAAATTTTCCATGTACATAGTATAGACACTTTTTTCAAGGTCACGTAATTTGTACGCCAAAGTACATTCCCGAAATTCTTAAAATAAAATAAAATTACGAAACTTCATTACATCACAAAAACAATCACTTCTTTTTCGCTCAAACATTGAGTTGAAGTCCTTATCATCCATCCGTCCATCCGTCCGCCTATCCATCCGTCGTTTTTTTACAAAATGCTAAACTTTCTAAGCTTTGTTCACATTTCATTCAGTAATTTCCTGGCTTCCCTAGAGGGCATTTATTTTTTAAGCAACTAACTAAGAGGCATGCTCTCTTTAAGAACGACAAATGACTCTACCTCGTATAGCTACTGCGGACGACATTTCCCTTTAGAGGCGACATTTTTTATTTTTTTTTTTTTGCTTTCATAAATTTTCCCTAGTTGTTCATCCTTGTTTAAAAGGAGGATTGAGTTTTCTCCTTTTCCGAGCATCATCCTGCTTAACGAGAAAAGCAAAAGAAACAGAATGAATTGTCAAAATGCGGAAAATGGAGAGATCTGCACAAAGAGGGAAAATATTAAATAATTTTTCTTTTTGTTGTTTTTTTTTTGTGTAAGTATCCTTCGTACTTTAACTAGACTTGAATCGAAAGTAAATGAAGGAGAGTTGCAAGTTTCGTAATTCGAGAAGTGAATAAATACTAAAGTCATATCGCACAGATGTATATAAATGTGGAGAACATGAGGAAAAATAACATAAATTTTCGCGACGAAAAATAATTGAAATTGTGTAATTTCCTTTATTGGTTGGTGTGTGCGAAGGGGCTTTAATAAAAATGTAAGACTTGCCAACTTTATTGTTTCTTTGACAATTAAAGCCAGGATCAGGAAGGACATTTATTATAAAGAGAAGTACGAGTGTAAAAAGGTAATTTGAGGAATTAAGCAGTCTTGAACAATGTTTGTTTATGAATTAATAAATTTCGACTTCGTGTCAAATAATGCCATAATCCTGCTATATATACGTATTTGAATTCAGAGTTGGTCTGATGTTTTTAGAAGATCGAGAGAAAATAATCCTGATAGCTTTCATGCTCTTAAAATTCCCAACAATTATTATTAGCGCCGAAGTCCATCAACGTGTTTACTTTAAGGAAATTACCATTTTATTATCCTCTCAAATTTTATGGGAATTTATATACACCAACACCAAATTTTCTGGTCCTTTGAATCGGACAAAATTTTTAATTAATTCCGCTCAAGAAAGTGTTAATAAAAACTTTTTTCATTAATTTTTGTTAGTTGTTCATTTCGTAATTAGTTCTTTAAGATTATTTTTATTATACAGGTATTTGATATTTATGTACTTAAGTATGATTGAAATTGTACATATTTTCACCTTATGTATTGAAAGGAGGTTCAGTCATAACATTCTATCACGAAATAAATAGGTACTTAAAATAGGCTGGGCATATCTTTGGTTTCTACTTCGCAAAAGAGCGTATAAAAAAATTAAAGCATTCAATAATAAAAAAAAAAACAGAGAGAAATATCCCCTCTCCAAAAATCCACATTTGGAGAAATTCACGTTTTATCAACCTTTTTCACTTATTTAGAATTTCTGGGGGTTGGGGTCTTTACTTTGTCTTAGTTGTCATTTCCCTTTTATTTTAGTCTAATTTATTCCTAATGCACTTTTCGTGGTAGGCTATCAAAAGCACTACCTATCCAGACATTTGCTCTATAGGCGGGAGTGGGAGGGGGGGGGGGGGGTATTCCTGACCGATAATAATTTGAAGCTAAATAAAATAATTAAAAAACGAGTTTTCAAACAAATCTGAGGCCAAGCCACATGAAAAAGTAGAAAATAAACTTTTCTACACACACAGAGGTGGACTCAGATTTTTTGATTGGGACATTTCTCTTGAATATTCTTTCTCTTCATGAATCAAATCACTTATTACCTCTGATTGATCATACTGAAATATATCGGTGATTGTCAGCGAATAAAATCTGAGTCCACCTCTGTATGTGAAGAAAAGTTTATTTTCTACTTTTTCATGCGGCTTGGCCTCAGTTTTGTTTGAAAACTCGTTTTTTACTTATTTTATTTTCTGCCTTTTCACGTTAACTAAATTGTTATTACGTGCTGCATGGAGATATTTTATTTTATGACGGCTGAAAAGACACTGATTTACTGAATTTTCCCGATTTTCCATGTTTTCCACAGAGTTTCCTATTACTATGATTTTTTTTTTAAAAAATTTACATGAATTTTCCTCGATTTTTCATGCAAGTTTTCATGATTGTTGCAGAGAAATTATTGATGCCAGTACGACGGAAAAAAAATGATTCCGCATAGCTTATGTCGGATAAATTTCCGGAATAGTCGGAAAATTCCGGAAATTCCAGAAAAATTCGAAAATTCTGCAGTTTTCCTGAAACAGATTTATTACTAATCATATCGATGAAAATTTTTCCGATGATTTTTCCGCTTTTCCGGGTTTTCCATGGAATTTTCCACAAAAGCAACTTTATGCACCACATTTCGCTCTACAACTTTGTCTTAGGTTGCAAAACGCTCAAACGCTTCCTTGGTCGGAAAAACTCCGGAAAAGCGTTTTACATGAATTTTCCTCGATTTTTTCTCCAAGTTTTCACCATTTTCGGAGGGAAAGTAATGATGCCAGTTGATAGGGAACTTGATCCTGCATAATTAAGAAAACTTTTTTACCGGAAAAGACGAAAAAAATTTTCGGAAAAATCGGAATAGTCTGTATTTTTCCTGAAACGGATTTATCACTAATCAAATTTTCAAATGATTTTTCCCGCTTTCCGAGTTTTCCATCGAAATTTTGATAGATTCAATTGTCACGCGACATGAACTTGTGTGCCAAATTTCAGCTCGCTGTGATGACGAAAATTGGGCCTACGAGAGCGTCGAAAATAGTAAAAAAGAAATATACAGACAGACAAATTCGTGTACGAGTTAAAGGGACGGGCTCTCAAAAAACTAAGCTGGGGCAAGATGTTATAACTGCGAAAGATTCGACGTTCGACAATTTATCGATAGTCGGTATGTTGTAACACTTTCGACAAGCGATAATTTCCATTGAATATCACTAAGCTTTGCTAAAAGTGATAGGACAAGCGAAGATTAAAAAATGTATGTAAATTTAAGAAATTAGATTTCAATGCGGCATTTTTTTTTAAATATATTCAATATAAATGATTTTATATATTAATTAGGTATATAGATTCTTCAAACTTGAAGTTATAAAACTTGTAAGAATATTTCTTAAATTCAAAAATTAATAAGGAAGAACATTTTGTTAGGCTTGTTGCTTTTGTCCCGGTAATTAATTATTTCTTATCCTCCACAAATAAAGCCACAAGTAGAAAAAGAAAAAAATCGGAAATAGTTTCGAAACAAGCAAAATCGCCTGTCGAACGAAAATGTTATAACATACCGCCAGATCGAAATCTTCGCTTCGATGATCGCTTTCGATACGAAATTATAACATGTCGTTTTTTATTTTATCAGACAAAAATAAAAAGCCAGCTTGGCTGAAAGAAATAAAAAGCCGAGCTCGATTTTTATATAATTTACCAAAAAAAAAAAGTTTCAAGCCGTTGCGCTTGCTTTTCTAGCTTCACAACTATTACCGGTCAGGAATTTAACAAGTAAATTAAGCTTTTTTCGTAAAAATTCATAACTGATTTGATCCCTAAAAATAAGAAGCCAACTTGGATTTTCATACTTCCGGCTTCAAAACCTGATATTTCCAGCTCGAAAAAATAAAAAGTCAAGCTGGCTTTTTATTTTTGCCAGATAAAATAAAAAACATTTCCAGCTTAGGTTTTTTTTAGATTTTTTTTTTATATAAAAAGTTAAGTTTTCCAAAGCTTTACAGGAATTGAAACGGGTTTCACGAGACATTTTTTGGTATATTCCACTAAATTCCACGAGCATGATTTATCCCAAGTTTTTTTATTTGAAATTTTCAAAACACCAGTTATTTTCGGTCCCTTATTTTAATACTAGAATTGAAAATAAGAAAGAATTCGATTACATATATTATATTACTTAGCGACAGCTTACATTTATGTTATCATAAGCCCAGTCTTAATAATGTGATGAAATATAAGAGTGATTGAATTTGAGGCAATGAAAAATTTGATACACCTGTAGATAATTTTAAAAAATATTCAACTTAATTATGTGGTGCGTACATAAAATAGTATTGGACACAAACTAAGTCACACTTAATATTATAATAAGAAATAAATTGGGGAAAACTTAGTTAATTCCAACACTCAGCAAAAAAAAAAGATTCGTAAAGTAGTTACAAAAGCTGTTGTAAAATCTCAATCTGAAAGTTTTGGAGAAAACTAATTTATTGAAATTTTGTAGAATTTATAATACATTTTAATAAACATTGTAAAAATCTATAAAAAGTTTCGTAAAAAGAACCCACGTACTCTTGTGATCTGCATCAGTCAGATCAGTGCTGACTGAAAAATTTTGAAATTTCCAAAAGTTACCAACACTCCTCACGACACTTTTCGATATAGGAAAAGAACATTTTTTCTATTATATGATCTTTGATAAAACACATAGTGAAGGCAAGTGACAGAGTTGAAGGAAAAGCTCAGAGAATTAAATGCGCCATCGTCAGGTGCAAAAGCGGATCTTGTGGGCAGATTACGCGAATTGATGAATAGCGATACAGTCGAAATGGAAACTGTAAACCAAGACGGTGGAATTGAGGAGTTGAGGGACCAGATAGGAAAACTCTCTGCGTTAATGCAGAAACTATCTAACGAGGTCATGCAAACTACGGTACCTAGAGGTACTGACTTTTCCGTCGCTACATCTTTTCTAATTACGAAAGCTACAACTCCCGTTCAACGAAACAAAACGCTGTTAAATACTGAACAAATAAATTATTCTTCGAGGACAACGTCAACGTTTCAAAATATACGTGATATTATGGATATTTTGCCGACGTTCAGTCCAACAAGTGAAGAATCGCTTACGTCGGTCCAATTTATAAAACGGATAAAACAATTGCAAGACGCTTATGGTTGGGACGAAAAAGCACTCTTACTTGCAGTGCAAACGAGACTCCAAGGTCTAGCAAAAATGTGGATTGACAGTGTACCGGAAATCTATAGAACTTGGTACACGTTTTCCAACGATTTTCTGAAAGCTTTTCCAACAAAGCTCGATGAAGCCGATATTCATATCGCTATGGTTAATTCCAAACGTAAAAACAACGAATCTGTTGAAGATTAATTTTACAGAACGTTAGCATAGGGAACAAAAGGTTGTTTAGACAAAAGCATGATCATAAAATATATTCGGCGCGGACTGAATCACATTGGCCTTCAAAATGCTATAGCAACTATGCAATTTTCTACCACGAACGAAATGTTAGCGACGATTAGACAATATTTTGAGAATAGTTATTCTCGACCGAAGGAACGCGCTCCTGTAACTCAGCAAGTACGAAGTAATCTCGAAAATATAAAAAGTAACAAACCAAAGACGAACCTGAATAGGATGGAGCCAACTTGCTTTGACTGCTCGGAACGGGGCCATTTATCGATTAATTGCCGAAAACCACAAAGACGACCGCGTTGTTCCAGATGCCAAAAATCTGGTCACTCGAGACGAGAGAGGATTGTCCTGGCAACACACGTGATGCACCCAATACAGTACGTCGTATGTTCATTCAAAGTAAACCGAAAACTGTTATTAAACAGTTAAAAGTAAATGGCGTGAGCACAACTGCACCGGTGGACAGTGGTAGCGATTGTTCACTTATTCAAGAACCGTCCGCCTCTTTAATGAAAACTACAAAACTAAATAATCCATACAATTTAACGGGCCTTGAAGTAAAAGTAGAAAGTTTCTAGTGTGCTCGAGATGGATGGTGAAAATTATAATGTTGATCTACTCGTGGTTGGAAATCAAACTATTTCGGAACCTGTGTTATTAGGAATTAGGATTAATTATTAAATCGAGAGATTGCCGTATCGAAAGGAAACCTTTGAAAATTAAGACCGGACGGAATCATAACGAAAATGAGCTAGAATTGCTCGAACACACACTTCAACGATACCCCGAATGTCTCGCAGAAGATTTATCGCAGCTAGGCAGATGTCGATTACGGTAAATGAGGTGCAGGGAACAAGTATTTTACAACACTAGATTTAATGTCTGGATATTATCAGATTCCCATCAGTGAATCATCTAAGCAGTACACAGCATTCGTAACCCATGACGGGCATTACGAATTCAATTGTATGCCATTTGGTCTCGTGAATGCGCCCAGCATTTTTCAGAGGACAATGAACGAAATTGCTCAACGTATGGAGCCAAGGGAGATTTTAGTATATACTTGGATGACAGTTCTTAAAAAAACTTAGTGAATTGGGCTTGACATTGAGATTGGACAAATGTGTTTTCCTTTCTGAAGAGATTTCTTTCCTAGAACACCGAATAAGCAAAGATGGAATAATTCCAGGTGAGAAAAAGTTGTATGCCGTGAAATACTTTCCAGAGCCAACAAATGTCCACAACGTCAGACGCTTTCTCGGTTTAACGGGATTTTTCAGGAAATTTGTGCAAAACTACGCAGCCATCTCCCGCCCAATTACGAAGCTGCTCAAAACAAAGGATGCTGTGTGAAGCTACAAGAGTACGATTATACTCTTAGTCATCGATCTTCGGCACGAATGCCTCATGCCGACACTTTAAGTAGAGCACCTGTTGAATCAGCGAGGGAACCAGAAATCGTCGAAAATCATATTAACCAAATCAAGATATCAGATGAAAACTGGTTATTAAGCATGCAGCAGCAAGATCTGAAGTTAACTCGAATTATAGAAGTATTACGTGGTGAAAGTCAGGACGAGCAGGTCCGACAATTTCGAAACGATTACTACTTAACGCATAACCTCTTACCTTACGATAGGTTGGAGAGCAGCGAAGATTTGTAGTCCCATCGTCCGTTGGGTGGAGAATTTTGAAATCATGCCACGACAATGCAGGACATTTTGGCCTTGAAAAAACAATGCAGCGAGTGGAAAGGATTTTCTGGTTTCCACGGATATGAAAATATACCAAGGATTATATTTCATCATGTATTCCTTTATAGTGTTTTTCGAATAAAAGTACTTTGGATTTAAGTTCAAATAACATAATTTCCATAAATTTGTTGTACGCGTTATATATACTATTAGAAAGAAAACACATTGAGCTTGACTGAAATATTGTTGGAAATTAACGGAAAAATTAAAAAAAAAATTTCCAATTTGTATTCAAATCAACACTTCGTTAGGGAAATTTTCGAGGAGTTCTAATTTGATAGTGTTAATATATAGTATAACCTCATTTTCTTTAAATTAAATATTTGCAGAAACAACTGAATCTGATATTAATTACCCCCCGTCTATGATTATTTTCCCAACATATTACTTTTCATCGAATACCCCGGTTTTTGTAAGCTTTCATTTTTCTTATCCTGAAAATTCCTTTATGATATAATTTTAAGTTTTTTGAGAATAATTTAAGCCTAAAAAAGAATATATACTTGAAAAATATAAAAAAAAATCTTTAAAAAAATCTTGCTTCAAAATTCGCACTAAAAAATAGAAAATAATTTTCACTTCTCTATGATGAATACCCACATCACAAAAGTTCTCTAAAATTTCCCACAATTTTGCATTTAATTAAATTTTTAAATTATATTAAATTTTGTAAATAAATTTTAAAATTTTCAAGGTACACACAGAAAGAAAAGTCTGGGTATTAAACTGTATTTTTTTAAGTATTTTGATAAATATTAGGAGATCGAAAATTCAATTTCGGGAAATTGTTATTTTCTATAGTGTTAAAATTTGAACTGTCTAGATCCTGATTTCGTCTTATACCGTGAAAATTTCAAAATTTATACACAAATGTAAGATAATTTCATAATTAATTAAATGCAAATTAAAGGTGTAGGAAGAAATTATTTTCTTTTTTTTAGGCCATTCCCTTTAACTCGTACACGAATTTGTCTGTCTATTTATATATTTCTTTTTTACTATTTTCGACACTCTTGTAGACCCACTTTTCGTCATCACAGCCAGCTGAAATTTGGCACACAGGTTCATGTCACGTGACAATTGAATCAATCAAAATTTGAACCGGAAATTTCCATAGAAAACCCGGAAAATCGGGAAAAATCATTTGAAAATTTGGTCCAAATTTGATTAGTGATAAATCCTTTTCAGGAAAAATGCAGTTTTCCAACTTTTCCGGAATTTTCCCTATCAACTGGCATCATTACTTTCTCACCGACAATGGTGAAAACTTGCAGAAAAAATCGAGGAAAATTCATGTAAAACGCTTTTCCGGAGATTTTCAGACCAAGGAAGCGTGTGAGCGTTTTGCAACCTAAGACAAAGTTGTAGAGCGAAATGAGTTGCATATAGTTGCTTTTGTGGAAAACTCCGTGGAAACCCCGGAAAAGCGGGAAAATCATCGGACAAATTTTCATCGATATTATTAGTGATAAATCTGTTTCAGGAAAATTTTCCGAAAATTTCCGGAATTTTCCGACTTTTCCGGAAAATTTTCCGACAAAAAAGTTTTATAAGCTATGCAGAATCATTTTTTTTCCATTCTACTGACATCAATACTTTCTCTTCAACAATCATGAAAACTTGCATGAAAAATCGATGAAAATTCATGTAAATTTTTAAAAAAAAAATCATAGTTATAGGAAAAGTCTGTGGAAAACATGGAAAATCGGGAAAATTCATATTTATGGGATCAAGTTGCAATACAGCTAAAAAGCAATGTTTAAAACATAATTTGAATTTCAGAAAACTGTTGCAGTACTTCAACGATTTGATACTCGAAAAATTTTTGTTTTCGAATCAGCACCAAACATGACTTAAAAATTGTTTTAAAATATCTCCATGCAGCACGTAATAAAAATTTAGTTAACGTGAAAAAGGCAGAAAATAAAATAAGTAAAAAACGACTTTCAAACAAAACTGAGGCCAAGCCGCATGAAAAAGTAGAAAATAACCTTTTTTCACACACAGAGCTGGACTCAGATTTTATTCGCTGACAATCCCCGATATATTTCAGTATAATCAAGCCAGAGATAATAAGTGATTTGATTCATGAAGAGAAAGAATATTCAAGAGAAATGGCCCAATCAAAAAATCTGAGTCCACCTCTGTGTGTGAAGAAAAGTTTATTTTTTACTTTTTTATGCGGCTTGGCCTCAGTTTTGTTTGAAAACTCGTTTTTAACTTATTTTTTAAGTGCAAATTTAAAAGCAGTCTTTTTTAAAAAGATTTGTTTTTTTTTTTATATTTTTAACTTAATTTAATTAGAGCGGAAATTTTTAGAGTATTCATTTTGATTTTATTAAAGCTCCAGGCCGGGAGGGGGGGGGGGGGTGGATCCGCCCTGGTTTAGAAGGGAGTTTTTTTCAAAAAAGATATACAAAAATTTCTGGAAATAACAAGCAAAATGAAAGTAGCGACATCTTCTTTCTAAAACGTCAACAATTCTGGAAACATCTATAAGTAAATAATCAATGCCTAAGTTTTTATTTTCCCAACAAAAGCCAAAAAATATACAATTTTCTTCGTTTTATGAAATTTCAAGCAATTTTTAAGTAATTTAATTTTACATAGATTATAAAGACTCCTTCATTTCTTTACATAGTTCCGACATGTAACCCAGTTCATATGCATGTCTCTATAGTCACCAAACTCTTGCGACATTCATCAAGCTATATTATAAAAATTCCAGGCTATTTATGTAAAAAATCAAAGGTTTTTTTTTTTTGATTTTCTTAAACAAATTGCCGCAACTTTCGTATGGAATTTTTTGAAATTCTTAAATCGTCTTAGAACAATACTTATTCCTAACAAAATGGCACTTTTATTACCCCCACATAAAAATTAAAAGGAAATTTATTTACCTCAATTTCTCCTCTCTGTTTTCTATTCCGCAAATTTAATCTAAAGATTACGTGAACGCATAAAACGTAGACTTTGCCTGCCAATAAAATTTAAGGAGGCAATAGAGCTTTCAAAGTGAAATCGTGCTCCATTTCATCCCTTCTATCCCCGAAAATCCTATTTTACCGAAAGAGAAAAAAAAAGAAAGAAGTGGATTTGAAGAAACCAAATCGGGTCTCCACTTAGTGTTGATAAAGGTCTTAGGTCCCCCCGGAAATTACATATAACAACCTACCACCCAATTATAATTGATAGAGGTTTACAGCGCCGGCTAAAGCAATTGAGATGCCATCTATAAACCCCTCGCTTGATATCGATTTAATTGTTGAGCTGGGCGAGTACCAAAAAGAATTTGCCTGCGCGCCACTTTAGTTTTCAAAATTTCAATATGATAAAGTTAGCTTTGATTGAACAATAAAAGGCAGTCTTTGAACTTCAATCTCGCAACACATATCCTGGACAGTATGCTCAAAGAACGCATATACATTAATATAATGCCTTTCGACTACGCACCAATTTATCAACTTTACACGAAGCGAAATATTGATAAGCTCTGACAATCATCAGCTTCAGCTTTTGTGGTTTTAACAGTAGTATGTCCCTGCCCTAAAAGGATATGCCCTCTAGGAATATCATCCAGCCATTTGGGTGGTACACCACATTTTCTGTATGAAGGACTTTCTATGTCCAATTAAACAGATGTCATGAAGGTGTGCAAGGGGAAGAGGGGCGAAAGCATTTGATACTACAACGAAAACCGGAATCTCACTTTCCAAGTCCTTTATACAAGGATTTTACTATTTGACGGCATCTATTAAATCCACTTTGATCTCTGCCTTTGTGGACGTTCTCTTAAAACAATGGCGATTGGCGAGGCGGAAAGCACAATCATTTGTCCTCAGTTCAGGATAGAAATTGTTTGCACAAGGGGACCTGATCGACTGAAACTGCTGGAAGAGCGGAAGGGAGGGGCCGGGAAAAAATCACAAGAATACATTGAACGCTTCTAGCAAAAAACGGGGTAAAACTGGTTGATAACTCTCTCCTTGCCCTGCCGTCTCGTCATAATGAAATTCCTCCTTGGACGATTCCGCAAGACCAGAAAGTCAAAAGTTCAAGGTACTCAGGACTCCTGTCGTATATTTTTCGTCTTGTTTTCCACCACAATAGCAAGCACACTCCTCCATTTTCTCTCTGTAGACAAAATCAAGTTGAATTGAAAGTCAATGAAACTCTCAAGACTGATTTCAAAGGATGGTGGAGAAACGGTGTATGACCGTAACGGTATAGGGTATAGGTAAGTAGGTAGTAGGTAGGGAACTTATGAAATTTCTATGCTAATAATGGCTTTATGAAACGATATAAATTCATTCTTCATTCGAACGCCTCAAGCGAAGCGAAATTAAGTATTCATGGTTTCCCTTCTTAATTTCGAACATCTTCCTCAAATGATTTCTGTATAGATGCTGAGGAGCAGCAATCTTTCTCTATCTCAGGGTTTCATTTGGTAAAATGCTAGCTGGACTAACTTAGGGTGAATGGAAATCAATTTGGAAAGAGAGAAGTATGGATATCCCTTTAAAGAATTCTATGCTGACGCCTACATACCTACTACATAGGTAAATCATTCTCCAGTAGGATTTCAAATTTTATTTTTCTTAGTGGAAAAATATTTTTCTTTTGGGATACGATAAAGTATGAAGTCACCGTGGTGGTGGTGATAAATTTATTCACTAACACAGTCAAGATAAAATCGGGGAGGGAATGGAATGTTAATGCTTTAAAGTTTGTTGCTGCTGAAATCTTTAGGGATACGTCAAGGGAAATATTTTTTTTTATAGCGACACATATTCAAATTCAAATCACAAAAGATTTATTTATTTGAGAAAACCTATCTCTTATGATAAAGGTTATTGCGCACCGTGGTAAACAATGAGATAAATATGATAAAAATAATAAGTCCGAAGATGGTAAAATGTTCCACATTCACAAATTCGGTTCAAGAGTGAATTTAAAAGATGTTTGGTGTTTGCTTTTCACAATAATTGCACAGGTTTTGATTTTTTTGAGGCCATTCCCTTTAACCCATTCACTGCCAGAAAAATTTAGAGTCTCTTGCCCTGGATGCCAAGATTTTATTTTAAAGAAAACACGGAATTCAGCAAAATCTAAGAATATTAAATTAGAGATATAGTATTGAGATGGGATTTACTGTAATTTGAAAATAAAAAAAATCACTACGAGATAACTCGTAGCTGGCGTCGGTGAATAAAATTCCTGTGCTGAGTGCCGCTTACGAGATATCTCGTAGTGTTTTTTTTTTTCAATCAACTTTTTCATATTAAAAGATATTTCCTTTTACTTTGCCTTCACTTATTTGTATCTCGTTATTAGCTGAACATAATCCACTTTTTCTTATAAAATAATGCACAAATCAAAATATTTTCCATCTACGCACTTTTCCCTTCCTTCATTGCTCTTAAGATTACTCATTTTCGACCTGTACGTACGTAGAAAAACATTGTAACTATATGACGCTTTTTCGACCTGAATGCACTCCCTCCATTTCCTGCAAGGTACCTAGCATACATTTACACATCAATGCATAACGCCTGCTTCCTAAGCCAATACAACATAAGGTACGTCCAAGTACTCATTACTCATTACTAAAAACTATGGACCCCGGAAAAATTATAATTAAGGAATTATAAGGGAAAATGTCGAAAAAAGGGGTTAAAATGAAGTTAGTTAAAAAAAAACAAAAACATGTAATAGTACTCGCCAATACCTTTCAAAAAGTACCCACATGCCGGGGTAGGGGTGAAAGTAAAAATCACGAAATATTGATAGGGAAAAAGTCGAAATTTTCGCGGGAGTTGTCGCACTTAAATTGCTATAGAATCTAAACCAAAGGGCCGAATGCTTTTAAACAAAGTGCCAGAGATAGAAGAGATCTGTAGGTAGCGCGTAGTGTAACTATTATGCCCATTAGTTTCGTCAAACTGCCGCTAGATGGCGCAAAGTGCGCCTTAAAAATTCTGACAGTTTTATTTATTTTTAAATAGGTAAATAACACCCTATGTTGCTGTCATTTTGTACAGGTAATCTTATAGTAAGCGAGCATCCATAAAAAATTCATAAATTGGATTTATCTGGAATTCGTAGAAGAAAGTTTCCAAATGAAGTTTTTCGATTAAAATTTTGGCCGTGGAAAAAGAATTTTTGCAACGCAAGACGGAGGGGCTGTGAAATAGGCTCACAAAATCAGAAAATAATCAAAAGGAATTTTTGAAATCGGATTATATTTAGGTGAACTATGGGGTGGGGATGAATTAATACATATGTATAGACATGTAATTTGAAAACTTTGTTTGAACGAAGGTTGCTTAATAAGAAAAAGAGGTACACAGCTCGATAGTACTCGTCAATACATTTCATATAATATGCGGCATGGCATGGTGGAACTTACCCCTCGCCGGGGGTACGTACTCCCTATCCCACAAAATACCCCCGGGAAAAAAGTATGAAAGATAGCTACTAATTAGATGAGTAGAACTGCATACTCAGTTTCCCGATCGGACGCCCTTATACCGAGTTATTATGGAAAAACGATATCCCCCCCCTCGGAAGCGGTGATTATAGCACACAATACGATGGATCATCAGCACTACTCGAAATAAACCTTTGAATCATTAAAATCGGTTAATATTTGACCGATTTATAGATAAAAACGTAAAAGCAATAAATTGAGGTAAAAATGCAGCTTAAAATTTGTACTAAACTTCTGACGAAAAGTTTATCTAAAAAATGACGCCAATGGAAAAAAAAGTTGTTCTACGAATTGTAGCTATTGGCCGTCAAGTGGTAAAAGTGAAAACCGTTCCTCGATCGGACTTAATTTACGGAAGTTATGAAGGTATGTAGAAAAAATCTAGTACTACAATAGGGAAATTCTAAATTTATTAGTAGAGCAAAAGTGTTACTGGGGATCGATAGAAGATGGGTGGAACTGATTTTTAAGACGCTCCGAAAAATTCCACATACTTACAGGGGTGAGGGGGTCGATTTAGTATTTTTGTTCTAGTACAATTTGAAATTTGGAAAGCAGTTTTAAAAAGCCCTGATTTTTTCATGAATTTTAAGTATACACATGACTATGCTGTGAGGTGAAAGAAGGAAGTTATGGCGTATCGAGATTTGAAACTAATTAAATTCCCCCCTCGCCAGAAAAAAAAAATTAAAAAAAAAGTAGTACCCTATACCATGCGGAATCGAAATATCTTCGAGTCTGTAAGAGGACATTTTTTTCCGATCAAATTTGTGGGAGCTAAAGGGTAATGTTTTGAAAAAGTGTCATCTAGCAGTAGAGAAGCGCACTTAATGCTTTTAGAGAATTTAATTATTTATTTTTAATTTTCTAATTGACGATAAATGCTGACGAAGTGAAATTGTACAAATGTTTAGAAAATTCATTCCACAGGAATAATAGGTATAGGAAATTTATTTTTTTCCGATCTCAGCTATTGCCCGGAATTTTGGAAATATTTCCCTACAACTTATTTTTTATAAAAAATTTTACCTTTAGCTTTACAGATCCAAACATGTAATTTTTTTTTTTTGCAAATTACTTATACCTAGACAAAAAGAACGAATTATTTTAATACAGAAATTTTTCTTAACCATTGCAGTAATCTTAACTTAATTATTTTCAATTTGTATTTCGTTTTTGAATTTTTGTTAAATATTTGTTTTTTGAATTCCTTTTGTGAGCAATTGACTGAGTACGGAAAATATTAGCGTCTAGTGAAATTGTTTCTAAATGTTTTCTAAATTTTTCTAATAATATGCAAAAAATTTAATTTAATTAAAAACAAAGAGGCAAGAAACCAATTTTTGAACCTGAGTTTAATTTGGTCCTGGATATGTATAATTTTAGAAAATTAGAAAAGCAATCCACCTGAAAAAAAAATGATAACATATTAAAATCTATCTGAATCAAGTTTTATTATTTTGTGCAAGATACTTACTTACCAGTACCTGGCAGTCATATTACAGGTAGTACACCTCCGAAAAAACATAGAAGAACTCGTCAAAACCAGGAACCTGAAAATAAAACAAATAAAATTAATTTAATTAATTAATTGCTCTAATTTAATTACAAATAAAAAACAGAAAATTACTTTTATCATTCATACCAAAACGTATACAAATTTTTCCAGCAGCATGGAAAAGTACAAAAAATTGACAAATTTAAATTTCTTCTATCAACTGAAAAATAGTAGGGAACCAATTTGATGTGTAAAATGGAAGGAAAAAATTTTCAAAACATAATCCACCTAAAACTATCAAATTTTCAAATGATCATAGAAATTTCGAGGTCGTTTAGTTTTACAGAGAATATTTCTATTCCCTTTAATATTATGATATCAATGTGAAACGGTTGCTATAATAGTGAAAAGCTACAACAGTACTTCGTATGACCACTAGAAGAAATATTTTGATACTGGTCCTTTTAAGCAGATCAAAATTGTGATTTTTTTTTAGAATAATGATTTTTCCCAATTATCTAAACAACCAACGCTCAAAACTAGGGTATTAGAATTTGATACAAATATAAATTTTTAAGAATTTTTATAAGATCAATGAAGAAAAAAAAACGTTCACGAAACGGACATCCGTAATTTTTCGGTATTCTAATTTTATCTGCCATTTTTGTTAGAAGTATTAAAGAAAAATTCATAGTCTTGTCTTAGGGTACGTGCACAACTAGGCGACGCGAGGCGAGGCTATATCAAGAATTTTTTTTTTATGTAGGGGAACAGGAGATCCCATCCCAAGCACGGAGACCATAGCTGCCAATTGTGCTGTCCTGCTAGAAACCCATTCCCCACAACCTTCCTGTCCTCTTAATGAAGCGCATTAGGGCTTGGTGAGGAAGGTTTTTCAGCTCATCTACAGATAGAAGGGCAGACGATAGAGTATCCAGCTTGCTTCAGGCGAAAGCCGCATACGCACACAAAAAGTGTTCGGTTGTCTCAGGTTCTCCCTAAAGGCAGACACTCAGAGCTGTCAACCACTCCCATCCTTGCTAGATGAGCGTGCAGTGAGCTATGGCCGGTGATGATGCCAACCACGGTTCTACATTGTTTCCTTCCGAGACCCATGAGAAAATCGGAGATATTCCCATTGCGCCCATCAAGAAACAGTTTTGTACACCTGCGAGCACTCAGATTTGCCCATTTCTGCTGATGCTTCCTATGAACATCCGCTTTGATGAGAGACCGGTTACTCTAGATGGCAACGCCTCCGTTTGGTTATGGTCCGAGAAACGGAGAATCAGAGCCAGCTCTAGCTAAGAGATCAGCTTGTTCTTTCCCCATGTGAGCAAGAACCCACAGAAGGACACCTTGTTGTGGATACACAACTTATCCAACGACGACCTGCAATCCCCCAGTAACTTAGATGCTATCCTAGGGCCACTTGGAGCCAACAAGGCTACCTGACTATACGACGTAAGGATAGCAATTTCCTTCCCCTTGATTTGCATATCAAGGTCTAATTTCGCTGCCGTTGAGATGGCGAAGGCGTCAATGGCATGTCTTCCAAGTAAGTAGTCCATCCCAATGTCAGGCTCAAGAAAGTAGACACCCGTCCCAGCTCCCTCATTAGTGAGAGAGTCGTCAGGGAAAATTTTGAGAGCGGATCGAGGACAGAGAAGTGACGCCCAAAACGAAGCTCTGGTACCATCGCATCACGTGGCATACTGACCAGAGGGTTTTCCAAGGCCAGCCCATGCGCCATAAAGCAATGAGAAGAACCAGTCCAGCAGTCTTCCCAACATCCCCATAAGCAAAATCTGCACACAGCCTTTTTCGCATCTCCCTGAATGAAAAGATTCAAGGGTGGCAGATTAAGTAGGACCTCAAGAGCACCAGTAGGCGTAGATCGCATGGAGCCCGTAATTCCCACGCAGGCAGGTCTTTGCAGGCCCGCCAGCTTCCGGATCGCAGTCCCCACAAGCTTTCTCGGCCACCATACACTGGAGTCATATGTAAGTATGAGTCTAACGATCGAGGTGTACATTCAATGCACAGCCCTCAGTCTCATCCTCCATGTGCAGTCAAGGGTTCTCCTGCATTAAGCGAAGACCCTCATAGCCGCATTAACCTTTTCCTCTACGTGCAATCCCCATGTCAGCTTCGAGTCAAGCTAGACTCTAAGGTGCTAGACATGTGGAGAGATTTGCAGAGTATGTCCAAAGAGCTTTGGAAGAACAAAGTTCACAAGCTTATGTCTTCTGGAGAAAAGCACCAAGCAGGTCTTTGTTGGGTTCCCTGTCATATCATATGCTTCACATAAGAATCCCACGATTTTCAGCACCCCGTGATGAGTGAGTCAACAACATTCACCAGAGTACTGGGGAATGCACACCACTTTGCGCGCAACCTCTCTCCATCAGCACACTGAAAAGTTCGGCTACAGTGCGGTCAACACCATGCCGACGAGCTGCCTCTCTTAGCGACTCGTGGGTGGCCGTGTCAAAAGCTCCCTCGATATCCAGAGAGGCTCCCAAGGTAAACGGTCCACAATCCAATCGCCGCTCAATGACAGTAACAATTGAATGTAGAGCCGACTCCGTAGATCTGCCTCTCTAGGAAGCGTGTTGTGAGGAGTTTAAGGGAGAAGCCCTTAGCGCTACTCCCTTGATATATTCATCCATAAGCATGCTTGGAGAGGCATTTCAAAAGGAATGAGGAGAGATTTATCGTTCGAAAACTCTTCGGGTCCATGTATGAAGCCAGGCTTTAGAATAAAGGCAACCTATCAAGAGTTTAAGAAATAAAATTATTGCACGCTAGACTATGAGAGTGTTCATAACAACGCTGGGGCAGCGCGGGATACGATGTACCTTCAATTTGCCTCGGTCAACTCTTGATATAGCCTTGCCCCGTCTCTCTTCGTCACTCCCTGCAGAATTTTCTACTAAAATTTTAAAATTAATATTGAAAAGATGCTATTTTCCTTATCAAAAGAATTTTAATAGAGTTTGGTGAAACAGGAGCGTTATATTTTCGTTGTAGCACCTAATTTTAACAGAAATGGCGAACAAAAGTAAATATTGAAAAATTACGAAAATATCCTTGTTTTTCCTTACGTACAGAATTACATTCACGAATTTGTTATCTGTTTTACAGAAAATAACCAAAATTTTACCTCCCTTGCGTTTACCAAATTTTTAAGAAATCTCAAAACCAACCTATTTTGATCTATATGAATTAAATTCCTGTACCTTCCTCAACATATTCATTCTATAGTCTTCATCTAAAGTACAGTTATACCATTATACCCTACAAAACAACCTTTTCGGGGACAATTTTCAGTTATACATATATCTCCATATGTTCCATAGTATATTTCCTTTGATTGAGTATACCTATTGGAGCAAGAATAACAGCTCCAGAAAAGTTCCTATAGCACCATCTTTATAATGCATCCCTTAATGATACATCCGTTCCGTATACATTTGAACTGAAATTTTTAATTAAATCCCAACCTCACCGAACACCTATTCTATACCTTCACGAACTTTTCCATTTAAGTAGTCAACAAGACGGAAAAAAGGGGGGTGGGGGCGTGGAAAACTTGTGTAATTTCAATTCATTTTATATTCACTCAATTTCCAACAACTACGTCAACATTATAATCGTCATCTCATTAAAACTTTTCTCATCCATGGCAGGTCTCCATAGCTCTTTTACTTTCTGTACCCGCGTCATACTCTTTTGGAGTGAGTATCTTTTCGGTTCTGTTTTGTTTTTTTTTTTGCGCCTTTGTTGCACGGGGACGGACGATCGTTTTTCGTCTCTGTAGAAGTATATCAAAAGATGTTAACTAAATTAGGAAAGGAACAGAGAACAGGACGAGAAAACCTTAAAAACCTTAAGCTTCAGTCATGCATAAAATATTGCAGAAAAACAGACTTCTGCCTAGCTGGGCTGGCCTGGTCAAATACATACTTTTTTATAAGAAGATAGATAAATTGTGGAATTACCGACAGTTTGTCTGCATTTAAATTAGACTTTTATTCCGAATGACATAAATTTCGGCTTCGAGATTGCTAGAAACTGGAATTTTTTCATCTGATAGGTAACTGGTCTGGTGGGGTAGCTCGCACGTGTAAATCGTGAAAAGTTTGTTTTTCTGCCCAATTTTGGGTCCAACCAAAAAAACGAAAAAGAAAGGCAAATTGGAAATGATTGATGTAATCCACCTTAAAAAGTTTTCTTGGACTGAGATAATTGTTTTTTTATATGAAGTTATTGTTGCTGCAGTAAAAAAAAATCCGAAGAGTTGGATCGATTTAAAAATAGAAATATAATAGCTGTTTGTAGATCCCACGGTATTATATAGACTACAAATACAAAGCCTTCCTAATAAGTTTTTGACACATGCGTCACTTCGTCTAATTTTACATGCTGGCTTACAGTGAAATAAAATAAGTAAAAAACGAGTTTTCAAACAAAACTGAGGCCAAGCCGCATGACAAAGTAGAAAATAAACTTTTCTTCACACACAGAGGGGGACTCAGAGTTTTTGATTGGAACATTTCTCTTGAATATTCTTTCTCTTCATGAATCAAATCACTTATTACCTCTGATTGATCATACTGAAATATATCGGTGATTGTCAGCGCGAATAAAATCTGAGTCCACCTCTGTGTGTGAAGAAAAGTTTATTTTCTACTTTTTCATGCGGCTTGGTCTCAGTTTTGTTTGAAAACTCGTTTTTTACTTATTTTATTTTCTGCCTTTTTCACGTTAACTAACTTGTTATTACGTGCTGCATGGAGATATTTTAAAACAATTTTATGACATCTGAAAAGACACTGATTTACTGAATTTTCCCGATTTTCCATGTTTTCCACAGACTTTTCCTATTACTATGAAATTTTTTTTAAAAATTTACATGAATTTACCTCGAGTTTTCAGGCAAGTTTTCATGATTGTTGAAGAGAAAGTATTGATGCCAGTAAGACGGAAAAAAATTATTCCGCATAGCTTATAAAACTTTTTTGTCGGAAAATTTTCCGGAAAAGTCGGAAAATTCCGAAAATTCCAGAAAAATTGGAAAATTCTGCACTTTTCCTGAAACAGATTTACCACTAATCATATCGATGAAAATTGTTCCGATGATTTTTCCGCTTTTCCGGGTTTTCCATTGAATTTTCCACAAAAGCAACTTTATTCAACTCATTTCGCTCTACCATTTTGTCTTAGGTTGCAAAACGCTCAAACGATTCCTTGGTCGGAAAAACTCCGGAAAGGCGTTTTACATGAATTTTCCTCGATTTTTTCTGCAAATTTTCACCATTGTCGGAGAGAAAGTAATGATGCCAGTTGATAGGGAACTTGATCCTGAATAATTTAGAAAACTTTTTTACCGGAAAATTTTCCGGTAAAGTCGGAAAATTCCGGAAAAAAATTTTCGGAAAAATCGGAAAACTGAAACGGATTTATCACTAATCAAATTTGTACCAAATTTTCAAATGATTTTTCCCGATTTTCCGGGTTTTCCATAGAAATTTGCGGTTCCAATTTTGCTAGATTCAATTTGTATGTGAAATGAACTTGTGTTCCAAATTTCAGCTCGCTGTGATGACGAAAAGTGGGTCTACGAGAGTGTCGAAAATAGTAAAAAAGAAATATATAGACAGGCAACTTCGTGTACGAGTTAAAGGGTCGGGCTGGCCTCAAAAAGACTTAAATGAATTCACAATAAATCACAGAAATCACACACTTTACGTATATATTTCGCAGGTCCCACTTCGCAGAAAAGTATAAGTGTCTTGAGACATGTTTCCATACTGGCGCAATTACACTCCATATGTATGTAAAAGAAACGAAGAGGGCCGCTTCTGTCCTCGAATTCCCCATCTACTGTAAAAAAATTCAGAATTGTCATACAACGGGCTCAGGTTTATTTACCCATAGCTGTGAGACTATTTAGAATAAGTACTCATACCACCTCCTGATGAGCACCGATCGAATTCGAACCCAAGAACCATGAAAAATTCCGTTTTTATGATCACATAATAAACCAAATTTGCATACATGAATTAAACGTTTCCATAATCAAAAAAATAAACGAAGAACTTTGAAGAAAATTATCGATGGAAGCAAATTTCAAATTCATTGAGAAAATCCAATCAATGGAAGCTCCATTTTTATCAATTTGAGGATTAGTAAATTTCCGATTTTTTTTTTTTGCCAGCAGATATGAGAAACCCTGAAGAAATGATTTTCCGTCATCGAGGAAATGGAGGATGCTTTACAATTTGAGGAACAGAGCTACTATATAGCTCAACAATTCCGCCCAAAATGTATACATCATGGAAGTGTGCCATATTTTTTTAGCATCTCCCCGCTTGAATTAATTTTCTTCTTGATGGAACACAAGAGCACTGTGGAAAGACGTGTCACATTATATTAGCTGTTAAATTTCATCAAGAGAATGAGAAATGAATTTATCTGTCTACACAGCATCCGCAGTGAATATGTATATATGTCCTTCGAGTTCCATCCATCCGTAGAAGCCTATAATCGAAACGCTTTTTATTTTTTTTATTTTGCTTACAATAATTGAATTTCTTCAGGTTTTTTTTCTCTTTCTCTCTGGCGAAGTTAGGTACTTCAATTTTCATGATTTCCTTACATTTGATGAAAGCATTTTTTTTTTTCAAATTTCAAGTAACATCACTCATCTATGAAATACTTGAGTACGGCCTCGTTACTTTTGATGGCTCCTGTTCAAATTGATATCGATTTAGCTTTACTAGGTATATTGGATGGCACACAGGGTTTATTACGGATGACAAGTTTCCCTTGCTGATTAGCCAATTTTAGAAATTGTATCGATTTGTTACTTGGGTGTTTGTTAACGGTTTCATGTGACAACGATCTAATTACCGTCTCTATCATACTAAGGATCGGATGATAATCGTTAGAGAAATCTTATCATGTTTGCCTTTTCAAAGTCCAATTAAATGGAAATGGATTGTGAAGGAACAGTAGACTCGTTTCGTTCTTAGACTGAAAACCAATCCAAATTCATACGCTCATTCATCGAAGGTCAGTGTTCAGTCATCAAACCCGCTACGTACAGAAACATTAGGATATTAAAACTAATTCACCGTGTACATCAATTGTTATAAGTAAAATGTTTTTCATATCATTTTCTTTCTCAAATCTGTTAAACTTTTGCTAGAAATTTGTTTAAATTGAAAAGGGAATACCTTTTCAATGAGAAATTTTTTTAATAAGGACCAAACTACATATTTTGACACTGCTGAAAAATATTTTCTTCCCTCGTGAATAAATGACAAACGAAAATTGATTATGCGAAGAATAGACATACGGGGATTGCTGCTTACATGAAGTTTTGCGAATGACAAAGAAAACTACTTCAGAATTATTTTATTATTTTAATTTTCTATTTTTTTTTTTTATGTTTTTCGAAATATTTTCCTTTAATTTTTACACAATTTTGCATACACTTGATCTAATCCTGAGAATGAGTCGTTTTAATTTTGCGAACACTGCTGTCGTGGCAATTGAGATTGCCCAAATTAAAATCATAAAAATTTATGGTTCGAAAATGTTCACATTTTTTAACGAAATCACTTTTTTTTGTGAACGAAAAAACTCTTTCATGAAATTTTCTCGGAAGTAGCATAGTACAAAAGAGGTCTATGTACAGCACTTAGACTAGCTGCCTACGTTGAAATCAAGAAAGTTACGATTTTAATATATGTATAAATCCAATCCTAACTGTTATTGTAAGACATATTTTTTTTATATTTCAATTTTAACTGTTAAAAAAATACTTATATTATTTTACAGCGATATAAAACTCTTTGCCAGAGTTTTACATATTTCGTCTATTATAAGAATTAAAATTGAGTTTTATTTTTTTCCGCAAGAAATAAAACTCATAATTCGAGTTTTATATTTTCCTCAGGAAATAAAACTTATCAATGGACGTTTTCTAATTTTGTTGTCATATATTTGTTACAAGATAAAATTTGTCAATTTTTTTAAAAAAATATGCATATCAACCTTACGAAGAAGTTGCCCGATTGGTCTATGTTTGAGGCTATTCCCTTTAACTCGTACACGAATTTATCTGTCTATTTATTTATATATTTCTTTTTTACTATTTTCGACACTCTCGTAGACCCACTTTTCGTCATCACAGCGAGCTGACATTTGGCACACAAGTTCATGTCGCATGACAATTGAATCTATCAAAATTTGAAAGGGAAATTTCCATGGCAAACCCGGAAAATCGGGAAAAATCATTTGAAAATTTGGTACAAATTTGATTAGTGATAAATCCGTATCAGGAAAAATGCAGAGTTTCCGATTTTTCCGAAAAATTTTCCGGAACTTTCCGACTTTAAAAGTTTTCTAAATTATGCAGGATCAAGTTCCCTATCAACTGGCATCATTACTTTCTCTCCGACAATGGTGAAAACTTGCAGAAAAAATCGAGGAAAATTCATGTAAAACGCTTTTCCGAAGTTTTTCAGACCAAGGAAGCGTTTGAGCGTTTTGCAACCTAAGACAAAGTTGTAGAGCGAAATGAGTTGCATAAAGTTGCTTTTGTGGAAAACTCCGTGGAAAACCCGGAAAAGCGGGGAAATCATCGGACAAATTTTCATCGATATAATTAGTGATAAATCTGTTTCAGGAAAAGTGCAGAATTTTCCAATTTTTCTGGAATTTCCGGAATTTTCCGACTTTTCCTGAAAATTTTCCGAAAAAAAAAGTTTTATAAGCTATGCAGAATCATTTTTTTCCGTCCTACTGGCATCAATACTGTCTCTTCAACAATCATGAAAACTTGCATGAAAAATCGAGGAAAATTCATGTAAATTTTTAAAAAAAATTCATAGTAATAGAAAAAGTCTGTGGAAAACATGGAAAATCGGGAAAATTCATGTTATATGGGATCAAGTTGGAATACAGCTAAAAAGCGCTGTTTAAAACCTCTGTGTGTGAAGAAAAGTATATTTACTACTTTTTCATGCGGCTTGGCCTCAGTTTTGTTTGAAAACTCGTTTTTTACTTATTTTATTAAACTTAAATTTACGTTTTTTTTTAAAACGCCGTTTACAGTGAAAAACCAAAGCTATGTATGGCAACACCAAGAATGGTTTGCCGATTCCAATTTTCTTTTCCCTAAGAACCTAATTCAGACAGGTTTATTTCTTGAGGAAAAAAATAAATCTCATTTTTAACTGTTAAATAAATGCTGAGAAAAATGAAAAACTCGAATTATGAGTTTTATTTTTTGAGAGAAGAAATAAAAATCATTTTTAAATATTAAACTGAGAGAGAAATATAAAACTTAAGATAAGACTGTTATTTACTCAGAAGAAAATAAAATTCTCTTTTTAACTATTTCATTAGAAGATAAAATATAAAATATTGTTACGAGCGTGGCCTTGGTTTGTTATTTTAAACACAATATTTCAGATATAATTCAAAAGTTCTTTCTTTATTTAACTTTACTGTTTACTCTCACAATTCACAAACAATTATCAAATCAACTCTATAGTTGTAGCTAGTACTGTACTTCTAATAATCACAATCCGAATATTTTACTTCGTTCACTTCACTGTCTGAAATAAGACTCCGCCTCCTGGATATACTAGAACCTTCCTGAATATTCCGTTTTCCGAACCCAAGGTTTACTAAGATGTTACTAGCTGAAAGTTGCTTCCATTTCCAACAGATGTCGCTTGTGACACTTTGTGGCACGTAGAAATATCAATAACTAAGTGTTAAAACCAGACTTTTGAAATACTTCTTATAACTCTTTGCTTTTTTGACCGCAAAACGGCATATCAAGTGAAAACCTAAACCACTCGGCGAAATGTATTAGTGTGCTGTGTTTGTATTCGTATCGTCATGAGAGTAATGAAATCTGACATTTTGAAGGGGGACCTTTTTATTGTTCCGTACCCAAAAGGTAACAACCGGAACCCTATTACTAAGACTTCGCTGTCCGTCCGTCCGTCGCCAGGTTGTATCTCATGAACCGTAATACAGTTGAAATTTTCACAGACTATGTACGTAATCCCCGGATAATAACAACCCGCTTATTACCAAAACTCTTTTATTATCATATATTGTCGAAGCCCGCAACATTTTCCTAGTACTTTCGAATACTTTTACTCTGTTAATAGCAACCCCGCCTATTAACAATACCCCCTTTATAACCTTTAATAACGCAACTTAAATTTTGTATTTTCAATGTAAATTTCCCCTGCATTATTGTAACAGACAGGTTCAATTTTTCTGTTCAGTGCAGTTCGTATATTAAGGCGGCCCAGAAATGTATGTATTTGCAAAAGTGTTAAAATATCTGAATGCTTCAAAATATGTTGGCTAATGTAATCCTAAATTTCTATGCAAAATTTCATTGCAATTCATTACTGTGTAGAGGTCGTTCAAATCGAAAATAGTTTTTTTTAGCTGGTTTGGACTTTCACGAAAACTCTCAACATTTTCTATTATAACTTTTTAATTTGACAATATTTTTCCTTGATTATTTTTTACTATTTATGGAAAGTTAATTATATAAACGTAATGCAGTGGAAGACGTTTTAGAAAATTTAATTTTTGTATTTTTTATAAAAAATTTTAAAATGAAAATTCGGCCCGGAACTCCAATTGTTTAACTTCGCGAAAATTTGTTCCAAGTCGATGCTGAGGTGTAATTTGTAATTAAATTACGATATCGACTTTGCCGATTTCCTTCCACACTTTTTTCTTAACGTGGATATTTCTGAACTGAAGTTGGCCGCAACCGACACCAACTTTGCATTTTGAGTTCAACGTTCAGTTTCAGTCGAAGTCCCAGGTGAAGTCGAAGATGCAATTTAATCTTGCCAAATGCATTTACTATTTGGGCTAAGTCGAAGTAGACTGAGAAGCCGTGTAATTCGAGCGTAAAGAAAGTCATGTATTGTATGACCTGTTCTCAAATTGCGATTTTCAAAGGTTATATAATTGCGTATAGAAGATGGGGAGTTTAACGAGTAGCTGAAATATGATGACAACTTGGAATGTTTTGGAAAATTAACAAACAGACAAAGTGATAGTAGATGATCCTTGAAGCAGATCGTCCAGGCATTGATGAAGAAATATTTGACGTTCTTGAAAGTGATGCCTCTATCAATAAGGTATCGAGCCGGAAGGATGCGATTCTTGCGCTGGACGTTGTACACAAATATTTACTTGCAAATGTTCTTCAATTAATAAAACCTAAATTTACTCAAAGAATAATTTATAGAAATGTCCATAAATTCCAAGGCACAAAAAAGAGATTTCTAATTATTTTAAGTGGATCTAATGTGTATAGGTATATTTTGTCATATACATTATATACAGGGTGTCTCAGGAAATAATGTCAAGCAGAAGACCAGAGGTAGAGCACCCCACGGGTACCCGAATAATCCCATGTACGCTCTGCGATTTTTGTAGTTTATGAGTTATGGTTTTGTCGTCATTTTTTTTTTACCAAACTGCTAATTCGAAGACATTTTTGGTCATAGTGACTGGAATAATACAGACAAATTGTTGGATTTTTTCCCCAATTTAGCTGAGTGTTAGGCCCAATCAATGCAAAAAGATTTGATTCAATAGCTCATACCATTGCACCAAAAGAAATTTTTAAATTACATAAAACTCAAAACAATAAAATGTGCCAAAATCTTTGAGGTCGATTGAAAAAAAAACTTAAAATTTTAAAAAAAATTTAAAAAAAATTTTTTAAATTTTTAAAAAAGTAATTTTTTCCCCCCAAACTTATTTAAAAACTTCATTTCATATGGCATCATTTAGGTATGAAGTATCCAGAGAAAAAAATCTTCGGCAACTTACAGTTGATAATGAGCTGAGCTAAACAATGAAACCCGTTTTCCGATCGGACATAACCCTACCAAGTTAGAGTCAATCTAAGGTGCAAAAAATCTAGCACCCCAGTTCGAATAGATTTAAGACTTAGTACGTTTTAAATAGAGTTTTAGCTATGATGCCAAAGAGGAGATATCACAATAAAATTTACACGGTAAATAGCCAAAAAAATGGGGAAGTATTTAAAATCAGTTTTGTGTGAAAAAGTTATGTGACTGTTTTTTTAATTTGCCCTCAAAGATTTTGGCACATTTTATTATTTTGAACTTTATGGAATTTAAAATTTTCTTTTTTGTTTCTTTTGGCGCAATGGTATGACGTACGGAATTAAATTTTTTTGTATTGGGTCTAGTGGTCAATGTCACAGGGCCTGCTTGGGGAATTCCTTTCGTACCGTCTTGCTGACCAGGAGATGACATCAACACTCAACTATATTGGAAAAAAATCAGTAATTTGTCTTAATTATTCAAGTCACCAGACCAAAAATGAAATGTATTCGAATTAGTAGTTTGGTAAAAAATCATAACTGGTAAACTACAAAAAATCGCAGAACATACATGGAGTTATTCAGGTACATCTAAGAGTGCTCTACCTCAAGACATCCGCTTGATACTATTCCTTGGATACCCTATATACACATTGTTCTTGAATAAAAGTATTTCTTAGCAAATTTATGTTATTTTTTCAAACTTAGGTATAAGCAGCTACTCTATAAGAAATAGTTCGTTTGTTGCATCTTAAATCGCGAACTTTTTATAATAGCATATATCCAAAAATTCGATTATTTTGTGCTTTTATTCGGGGATTTTTATAAAAGAACATTTTGTGTTTATAATCGGGCTTATTGGTTATAAGCAACACCCGCTTAAAATCACAAAAAATTGGGCCCTTGTTCATACGCTTTTATGTGGGGATATAACAATAAATAATAAAAATAAAATTAAATTAAAAATTAAAGGGGGCCCCCATACAAGAAATGTGATTTCTTCAGGGTTTTTTTTTTCGTTTTATTCTCAATCATTATTATCATCATAAGTAGGCATTTTTTTTTCAAATGACAGCATTTTGTTTCACATGACGCCTACTCTCATTTGAAAAAATAAATAAAAGGTACACATAATGTTAAATTTTGTACGATGGTACGGAACCCTTCGTGCGCGGATCCGACTCGCATTTGGCCGGTTATTTTTTTATAATCCAAATTGCTATGTAAAATAAACAAATTTTTAGCGGACCCTTATTTTCAGATAATATTTCTTGGCGTTGCCTTTGTATGACTGACATAATTTAGGCACCAATTACAGTTTCATAAAATATGAAATATCAGAAATGTTGAACTGACACACGATAGTCAATAGGCCCTCTTACTGTTGTCATTCCCCCCCCCCCCAAGGCCAATTATTGGTCATACTGTCGTTGAATTGCTTACACACGTACATTGTATTCGCACGGTACCCCGCTTCCTTATTACTTATTTATTCAATACCGCGAAGGCAAACTTTTTTTTTTGTAATAAATCAAAACTGTCAAAACATAATAAACGTCAAAATATTATAACCTAACATTTCTAAAAGTGACACCTTGTAGGAAATAATCTGACCACAAATTTTTGTCTGATTTGTTTGTACTTTAACACCTCGCAATTGAAGTTATACACGATTTCATTGAACAGTATTATGCTTTACTGCTTAAGGTTCAGTGTAAAATTTAACAGTATAAACCTATTAAATATACCTCCTCTGTCCTCACTCCACTCAACTTCGTTGTACTTTCATCATTCACTGCGTACATAGTAAAATTTTATTGCTCACCATAAATATCATCGCATTTCAATAACAATCAAATGTTATCACTGATAAGCAATAATATAAAATTCAGAAGAAAAAAAAACACAAAATTCCAATCAAATCATTTTACTAACAAATTTCTTTCTATTTTTTTCACCCCTCTTTCAGATATTGTGTAGAATTTGAAGTGCTCAAGGCGTCAAAGGCATGTCATAAACTGCCTCCATACAATTTAATGCTTGAAGGTATTTTCCAATCAATTTTCTAATATCGAATAAAAATAAAGAAGAAAAATAAAAAACTCGAAAAACATAAAAGAAAATAAAAATTCAAATTTCCATTTAATTTCTTTCAATTTAGGGGACAGAATATCAGTTAGATGCGATCTAGAGGCCCTAATACATGACACGAGTAGCAACAGTAATAGCAACAGCAACAACAACAACAGCAATAATAATAAGACAACAGAAATCACCAATAACTCATCAATTCTGGACGAGGATGATACAACAGCAACAAGGACGTCGTCGTCGTCGTCGTCGTCGTCATCATCCACATCTTCAGCATCCCCGAAATATCGTTGTCGAGGAGAGGGACTTCCGGGTCGTACAACACGTTGGAGCGCTCTGGCAGCCCCATCATGTCGAGGAAAATGGATACGACTGACTATAGAACAACCGAAAAAATGCTCTCAATCGCAATTTATTTTTGTTTAAGGAAATTTTACTTTTTCGCTTTTTACTTTAAAATTATTTTTATTTTTTTATTTTTTTATGTAGTTTTAGGAGAAATGAATATTTTTTAAAGTTTTCATTAAAAACATACAAAAAAAAAACAAACAAAAAAGGAAACGATGAGCTTTTGAAAGCAATACTCGAGTTTTACTTAAAATTTTTTTGTTTCATTTTTATAATTTCTCACCTTTTTTTCTTTCTTTTTTTTGTGGTGTATAGGTGTAAGTTACTTACTGGCTACAAGTATTTAGTTAACACTGGCGGTCAAATATTGTTACATTCAATTTAAAATGATGAAAATATTTTAATTTATCATGCGGTGCTTCTCATATTACATATATGTTCCTCCATGATGTAGTAAAAACCAACATCCAATCTAAAAAAAAAACAAAATCTAGAAAAAAAAACAAAATCCCAATAATAATAAAGCGTAACGGTATTTGTCCAGGACAGTATTCTAGTAGCGTTGGTATTAAATCCCAGATAAATTAAAATACTTATTCCAAAATCCTGGAAAGCATAATTCCGTAAAATAAAATTCCGAAGTGGTAAATCGTGATAAATACTGAAATCTTAAAAAATTACGCTGTGCTTTTCCGAGTGGGTTTTGCTATAAATACCTGGATTGCAAAATTTCGTTTAAAAAATCAACAATCGATTTTTTGAAAAAAGCTCACTACCATTTTTCCGAGACACCAGTATTTTCTGGGATTATTATATTTCCTGAGATTTTATCTTCCAAGAATTTCAAAAAATCCGCGATTCAGGAGAGTTTCGAGGTTAAACCCATTTTTAATAAGGAAAAGAGAACTAAATTCGAGAATTCAAAATACCGAAGACAGGAAAAATGACGTTCAAAAGTCTTATAAATGGGGTATGGTACACAATCTCAAAATGAAAATCTCAAAAGATACCCCACCTCACCCAAATCCAGCAAAATCCCGACCAAAAAGCAAAATCCGAAAATAAAATGAAAAATTATTATTAAAGAACCTTGGTTTTCCGTTTTTTTTTTCACATTTTCAAAAAACTCGAAAGCACGTAATCGGAACTGAACCGAAATACAAATTAATCTTTGTTTTCGACTTTAAATATGGCTGCAAAAGTTGGTTATAGAATTAAACAGAGATAGCTGTACGAGCTTAACAGTAGTAGATACTCAATGAAATTAGTAAGCAGAATTAAGGATTAAATACGTCTCATAAGGAAAGCAGTTAATATGTCAAGACAGCAAGTAAATTAGTGAAAATAAATAAACAAATGCGGAGAAAGGATACCTCCTTGAGGAACATCGGATATTATTAATATCGTAGATACACGGCAAAGTATTTCACTAGAACGATTGGAAAAGAAAATAGGTATTAAAGTCTCGGTGATGTAATGGAAATAATAACTTTGATTCTATGGATCTGGGTTCGAGTCCACTGATGCTTACCAGCTGGCGAAGTATTCTGTTAACAGAATTTTAACCTAAAATCTATTGGAGTGCTGTAATATATGAGTTGTATTTTATTCGGTGGTGTAGAACCCATTTATAACTCTCCAATCAATCACAGCACTTCTAAATTGAACTAGAAGAAGAAGAAGAAGAAAATAGTACAAGCTCAATGCTTTTAATACCCTACCAACAATACATAAAATTGTTGCAGAGATTCTTCCAAAAGATTACGAAATACAAATTTACGAATGTCTCTTAAAACACGAGGGCTGGGCATGCGCCAAATTTTGCGCATCTTAAAAAGCGCAGAATCTACCTAATTTTGTTTTGTAGTCAGATAATTTCCTCAACAAAATAAAATAAGTAAAAAACGAGTTTTCAAACAAAACTGAGGCCAAGCCGCATGAATAAGTAGAAAATAAACTTTTCTTCACACACAGAGGTGGATTCAGATTTTTTTTATTGGGACATTTCTCTTGAATATTCTTTCTCTTCATGAATCAAATCACTTATTACCTCTGATTGATCATACTGAAATATATCGGTGATCAGCGAATAAAATCTGAGTCCACCTCTGTGTGTGAAGAAAAGTTTATTTTCTACTTTTTCATGCGGCTTAGCCTCAGTTTTGTTTGAAAACTCGTTTTTTACTTATTTTATTTTCTGCCTTTTTCACGTTAACTAAATTGTTATTACGTGCTGCATGGAGATATTTTAAAACAATTTTTAAGTCATGTTTGGTGCCGATCCGAAAACAAAAATTTTTCGAGTATCAAATCGTTGAAGTACCGCAACGGTTTTCTGAAATGCAAATTATGTTTTAAACAGCGCTTTTTAGCTGTATTCCAACTTGATCCCATATAACATGAATTTTCCCGCTTTTCCATGTTTTCCACAGACTTTTCCTATTACTATGATTTTATTTTAAAAATTTACATGAATTTTCCTCGATTTTTCATGCCAGTTTTCATGATTGTTGAAGAGAAAGTATTGATGCCAGCAGGACGGAAAAAATGATTCCGCATAGCTTGTAAAACTTTTTTTTCGGAAAATTTTCAGGAAAAGTCGGAAAATTCCAGAAAAATTGGAAAATTCTGCACTTTTCCTGAAACAGATTTATCACTAATCATGTCGATGTTTTCCGATGATTTTTCCGCTTTTCCGGGTTTTCCATGGAGTTTTCCACAAAAGCAACTTTATGCAAGTCATTTCGCTCTACAACTTTGTCTTAGGTTGCAAAATGCTCAAACGCTTCCTTGGTCTGAAAAACTCCGGAAAAGCGTTTTACATGAATTTTCCTCGATTTTTTCTGCAAGTTTTCACCATTGTCGGTGAGAAAATAATGATGCCAGTTGATAGGGAGCTTGATCCTGCATAATGTAGAAAACTTTTTTACCGGAAAATTCCGGAAAATTTTTTCGGAAAAATCGGAAAACTCTGCATTTGTCCTGAAACGGATTTATCACTAATCAAATTTGTACCAAATTTTCAAATGATTTTTCCCGATTTTCCGGGTTTTCCATGGAAATTTCCGGTTCAAATTTTGATAGATTCAATTGACACGCGACATGAACTTGTGTGCCAAAGTTCAGCTCGCTGTGATGACGAAAAGTGGGTCTACGAGAGTGTCGAAAATAGTAAAAAAGAAATATATAAATAAATATACAGACAGTCAAATTCGTGTACGAGTTAAAGGGACGGGCTGGCCTCAAAAAAACGAATTTTTTTTTTGTAAATTTCCTGAAATAAATTTGTTAGTACCTATGACTTCTACACGTTTTATAAACGCAAGTTGCACAAAAAATTCGGTAGTCTAAATCCATTTCAATTGTTACCGATTTTTTTTTTCTTCTTTCTGAACAAAGCCAAACATGCTCTGCAGTTTTCATGCTTAGTTAAACAGAAAGTGAATTCAATATTAAAGTGAATCTTTAGTAAAGCATTACCGTTATCCCGGTATAAATTCAAAGTAAAATCAAAGAATTAATTTTAGCATTCATAGCAACTCCTCGTAAAGGATTCATGGAAGAAAACTCAAACAGAATAATTTAGTTGCGACTATGCCAAGATGAAGTTAAAACTTTGCAAGCTTTTTAGTGAAAAGTTTCTTATTCACCCAGGTAAATAAGTTGATAGATAAGGTACCTACTTAGATGACATTTTCTACAGCATCAAATGAAATTAAAACGAAAAAAAAACCATCTGAGAATGGATTTGCAAGGACATAATGCTTTTTATAGAAAACTTAAAAGCTTGTCACAAAGTTTCCTGTTATGAATTTTTGCTCTTTATGCAAATATTTATGAGTCATTCTTATCGTCGTTTACCTATAGGTACAGGTTGTCCCTGAAGCGGTGGAGAGTTTTACAGAATGTAATTACTCGAAGTGACCCCTCACCGTTATGAATGTTTATCCTTTCAACTGTCGTCTGAAATATTGCTCTTGTTGCGTTTTCCTTATGAATGTGTTTTCTACAGGATCTCCTCTCTACAGTCTAAGTGAGTCAGGTCAGCTAGACGGTTACTTCTAATGTTATGAGCATATTTTGTCCAGGCAACCTTAACGCTTGTGTTATACTTAGTGTAAAGGATCCCCTCCATTGTGCTAATAAATTTGATGTCATTAGAGAGATGTATTCTAGCAGCTCTTGAAAAGTCTGATCTAAAATATTAAGATATAGATGGCGCTGTTTAAAGATGAGTTAAAAGATAAGATATTCGATAAATTGATTTCTGAAAGTAGCTGTATTTCCACGTCGAATTCAATGCATCTAAGACCCAAAGCTGTCTCATCTCATTAAAACAAGACCATCACTTAACCACTCCCGTTTCGTTTGATGGAGCATTAATTTCTGATTCACCGTCACTAAGAATTCTTGGCATTAATATTTCCAGTAAGTTAAGCTGGACAGATCACATCTTCTCTGTTGCCAAAGAAGCATCGAAATGTCTTGGATTTCTGAAAAGGTGTAAGAAATATTTCAGCCCGTCAAATATAGCGCTCCTCTACAAGTCCTACATCAGACCTAGAATGGAATACAATTCCCATATCTGGGCCGGGGCTGGTCGCACAGCCTTAGCTTCATTGGATATTGTCCAAAAGAGAGCCTTCAAGCTCATTGGCGATGTGGCAATTACTCGTCATATCGACTCGCTCGAGCACCGTCGCAATGTTGGATGCCTTTCGCTCCTTTATCGCTATATGCATGGTCAATGTTCTGATGAAATATCTAGTCTGATCCCTTGTAGAATAGTTCCTGCACGCAATACTCGCGCTGCATCCCGCGCTCATCCTTTTACCCTTCAAATTTCCTTCGGCAGTACACTAAAATTCCGTGATGCTTTCTTATCCCGAACTATGCGAATGTGGAACAGTCTACCATCTTCTGTCTTTCCTCCGGCATACAACCTGCGAAAGTTTAAGGGCGACATACATAGGCACCTCCGCCGCTCTCCTCATATCCCTAAATCCTTTCCCTATCTCCTTCCTGCCACGCTGTGCTTTGCATCATTGGGTATCCCCTGAGCTTGGCTTAATAATATAAAAAATATATATATATATATATATATCTGCACTAAACTTGTACTTCAAATGTGATTCTTTTTGTATTATGTAATTTTCGTGATCTCAGTGATTTTTGTGCTGGAAATTCAAGCAGTTATTTTTCTACATTGCTCTTATTGAAATTTCAGATAAATTATCCAAAAAATAATATTGCTGGTGGGTCACGGTCAAAAGTGGAGTTTTAGACTGAAGAATAAATGTGCAAAGAAAAGGAGCGGGAGAGGGAAGGGATATAACTCTGCGAATGCAATTTAATTTGCTTATAAATAAGGCAGAACTCTCGAATTGGATTGCAATCTGCATACATATTTTATTATGGGGCCTAATGATGGTTGGGCGTTATTGCTGCTATTATTGTGGGGAACAAATAACGAACCGAAAAACGCCCTCGTTATATACCAAATACAAGGTTTTAACGGGAAGTAAGGGTCATCAAGTAGTTTTTTTTTTTTTGGCAGGGGGACGAATGATCTCAAGTCAAGGCGGCCCATTGTGCTAAACCATCTAGTAGTATAAAATTACTATTTGCTTTTCACAACGTTTTCTTCTATCACAAGATTATTTCATGACGCTTAACAACTAACGATATCGCTAACTTGCATTTATGAAAATTTTACCTACGTCCTAAGTGTGGAACAGGAAAACCCTCTGGCCTGCATGCCACTTGATGCGATGGTTCCAGACTTTCATTTTGGGCTTCGCTTCTCTCTGGATTTTCTTGTAAGAGAATCTTCGGCTGAGGGAAGTGCCTTATCGGGCATTCCCCAGCCCCCTCTAAAAATTTTCACCGACAGCTCTCTCACTAATGGGAGAGCTGGTTCTGGTGTTTACTTTCTTGAACCTGACATTGGGTTGCAGTACTCACTTGTAAGGCATACCACTGTCTTCCAGGCTGAAGATAGCCCTTGATATAGAAATCAAGGGTAAGGTTATTGCTATCCGCTCGGATAGTTAGGCAGCCTTGATGGCACTGAGTGGCCTTCGGATAACATCTACGTTACTGGGGTGACTGCAGGACGTCTATGGATTAGCTGTATATCCACAACAAGGTGTTCCTTCAGTGGGCTCCTGGGCACATAGGGATCATGGGGAATGAAAGGGCTGACCTTCTAGCTACGTCTGGCTCTCCCTTCCTTGCGCCGGAACCAGCTGTAAGCGTTGTAACCTCGATGATGCAAACGGATGTTCGCATGAAATATCAGCAGCGATGGGCAAACTTCAGCATTTGCAGGTGTACAAAACATTTTCTTGATGGGCCTAATAGGAATTTCTCTAACTTTCTTTTGGGGCTCGGAAGAAAACAACACAGAACTGTGGTTGACATCATCCCAGCTCGCTTCACACTCATTAAAGTAGAATGGGAGTTGTTGACAGCTCCTACCTAGGAGGAAACCTTGAAACAACCGAACATTTTCTGTGTGCTTGTCGGGCCTTTGCCCGGAGTAGGCAATGAATACGCTTGGGTTTGTCCTTATATCTGTGGATGAGCTGAAAAACTTACCACTCCTAGACCTGATATATGTGCTTCATTAAGAGGATTTGGTAAGAAGATGTCTAGCAGGTTAGTATAATGAGCCGGCTTGGCTTTCGTGCTTGCGATCTTTCGTCGCCTACCTATAATAATAAAAAAGGCTTTGCAAAGTTTATATAATACCTCTATTGCTCTGACGAAATTTCTAGCCTGATCCCTTGTAGAATTCTTCCCATGCGCACCATACGAGCTGTAACATGAGCTCATCCTCACACCCTTGAAGTCAAATCCGGTCGTACCGTGAATCATTCATAAGCAGAACAGTACGAATGTGGAACAGTTTGCCATCATCTGTCGCACCCCCCCCCCCCCCAACTATGAACCACAAAGATTCAAGCGTAATGCGCACCGTCACCTACTCGACTCAACCCAAGAATCCTCAATTCCCTATACCTTATTCCTTTCCTGCCAAGGCTGTGCTACGCCATCATAGGATATCACCTGAGATTTGGCAACATCATAAAAAAACAAAAAACCTGGAATGAAAAAATGGGACATAAAATTCGAAAAGTTGACGTTTCTCTTTTGGTTGTTAGATGGCGTTGCAGTGTTATTTTTAAACTCAGCCCATAGGTTGAATCTTGTTCATATTCCCATGGTAGTTTCAAAGTTTCGTCGTTATTATGATCTGCGTATATGTGTGTGTATGTGTATTTACTTTATATTCAATTATTTTTTGTGGAGCTAAATAATGAAGTTTTAGAAGAGAAGTTTCTCCGATTTGCTCTAAACTAAATTCATATGAAAAACACAAATTAATTTAATTTCTACTAGCAAAGCGGTTTGCATTTTTATCAACTTACGAGTTCCAATTAATTTTTAATCCGACCGATGTAGTCAGTAAACAAAAAAATCCGCAGTATATCAATAATACTAATAATTGAAAAACTAACTGTAAATAGTAAAATTAGCATAACCTATCTAAAATGTAAGCGAAATAAATCAAATGTTACAATTTTCGTATAATAATTAAGTGCATATACACATACGTGAGAAAAATTTATATATTCATTATAGAAAATGGAAAATCTAATTTTTCACGGAAGCGCAACAAGGATATTAGAATATGTAAAAAGAAAATTGTGTATAAATTAATATAAGAAGAAAAAAGAATTTTTAAAAATTACTAAGTATATAAACGCGACATTCACTTAACATTGAAACTTGATTTTGAAGAACAGAATTTAATTTATATATTAGTCCTGAAATTTGCCTTTGTATAAAAATAAAAAAAACACTTTCAGTTGCGTAGGTATGTAGGTACTGTAACTTATGCATACATACAAAATTTAATACAACAATAAATTTTCCAATGCAAAATAAGCAACAGTAAAAATAATTTTTAATTTTAAAAATCTTCCAGTGAATTCCACATTTTAAAACTGAAAAACAGAATCCACAAACCGCAAACCATGAATTAGTAAAGAACTTCTTGTAATGAATGTAAAAATATTGCAGCAAAATAAAAAAAAAATCAAATAACTAATTTTTCATACGACATATCACCTAGTAAAAATGTAATCAGAAGAATATAGGTATAAAAAACAAACAAAAAATTCAATAAAATATGTTAAGGATTCTGAGCCGTTGTATATTATTTGAAGGATTTTATCAGATTTTTCGGGGAATTTTGCTTTTTTTTTCTACTACACCCATATATCCATAATGAGGCTACCTTTATCACACAATTATATTTAGTATACAGAGTGTTGTGAAAAACAATAGCAACCATTTCAAGAAAAAGGATTTATGTTTTTTTTTTTCTTAATTTTAATTCGGTTACAGCACAAATAATATTGTGCTTTTATCCACTCATAAGTCACCAATAAATTGGCTTTAATTTTAAATTTAATTTAAAATTTAAAATTAAATTTAATTTTAAAATTTTAAATTTTAAATTACTTCCCAACAAACAAAAGATTTCATAACTGTAAAATAAATGAAAAAATAGCAGGCCTCAATATTTTGAAATGTGCAAAACTAATGGCTAATTTACCTTACTCGAACATTGCTAGAAAACAGAGTAAGTAGTTTCACCTTATCTGAAAATACTTTACAGCGATAAGGACAAAAGATAATCTAGAAAAATTTTATTGAGTTAAATGTCAAATTACACAACGAAGGGGAAATTTTTACTGCCATAATTACCCATAAAAAGCTCTAGCCAGAAGTATATTTTATGTCAGTAAATTTTGCTATTGTGGCAGCAAACCACTGACATGTACAACATAGACTGCTTGATCTTTTATTTGATATGGGTCCGCTTTTGTTGGCAGGGGTGTGAAAACTATCTTAAATTCAAGGTTCATTTTCGCTTTAAGGGGGGTTACCACCAAAAAAAAAAGCTCACGATTTCTATTCTCAAAAGCACAGTGGAACATAAACGCATAAAAGTATGCAATTTGAAAATTAAAACAAATCACTATATGTACATGCAAAGCTATATGATGCTGTGGAGTTCGTGTGCATTGTACTCCAAAGCATTTCGGCCATCTACACAGCAGTAAGATTGGATAAGCATGGCGAAATTTTAGATTTGCTGTCAGATTTTTCATAGATTTTTTTTTTTTTGAACTTATAAAACGTTTTGCGTGAAGAGCAGACTTATTGCTTGAGCAAATTTTATTTTACTGAAGCCGCTCATCAAATAAAACTCTTCCGAGAACTCTGAATTGTAGTGTTTCATATAATTTTGGAAATGTTCACACTATGTCAGTTTGACCATTTTACTAACTAGATAACCAAAGAACTACTTTAAAGAGTTAAATTTGACTTTACCAACAACCATTTTCTCCTTCCTACAGATTCACTAAAACTCATTAGGGATTAAGATTTATACATAAAAAATATCGGGGCTGCACATTTTGAGATATTCAAGGATAACCAAAATTTTAGAACTTTTTAGAAAAACGACTTTGATTAATTTTTCTCGGAAACCTCAAACCTTTCCAAAATAAATAATGTTTATTTCATGGAGATACAATGATAACGTTATATCTACTAACCAAAATTTCCCACATTTTTCAAATTTCAAAAGGCCGTATCTCGGTCATATATGGATCGCAAATTTCATTAAAATCAAAAAAAAATTTACACAAAATTGGTCTATTTTCTGTGTAACGGCTTATAGGATTATATATTTCATATATACACAATTTTACATACCTAGTAACATTCAGTTTTCTCTTCTTTATTCCATAATTATTGGACTGCATTTTACCATAAAGTAATAAAGGCTAAAGAGATGACAAGATTAACTTTGCTTTGCAAACCAATATTTGAAAGCTCAATCTGAAAGTTTGGATGCAATCGTCAAAGCTTTTCTTGCAGAGCTCGCGTCTTGTGTATTGAATTTGAGCCCACTGTACCAGCAGCAGGCATCACATCAAGTCCAGGCATTTGTACTGAATGGAGTAAATGCAACACTACCAAATTTACCATGGTAGATATTAATACGCATATGAATGTATTGCTTTTGGAAGCTCTTTTGATACAAAATATTATTGCTTCACGCGGAAGAAAAATGGCGATGATGTACAATTGATATGGAAGTATTAGCTGCGTTTTTTTATACTCTACTGGTTCATTGGAAATTTAAATTAATTTCATTCTATAAAACGTCTGTAGGTAGCATGATTTTTTTTTATGGGGGAAAATTATCAAACTCGATTTCAATTTTCACAAAATGTCAAAATATGTAGATCTAAAATATTCGGTTCTAATTCTAAAGTAGTAATTCTTCAAAAGCTGGCAATTTGATGATTTTTAATGATTTATAAATCCGTGCATCTCCTTTTATAGGGATTTTACTAACACATCCCATGATTAAATAATAGTTATTCACTCACAATCAGAAACAATTAGATTATAAATAGAGCTGGCAAAATAATTTCCCGCCTCCCAAGCAAAAATAAGATATTACCAATGATAAAACTTAAAATATTCAGCGAAATCTACACTCATATATCTAATACAGAAAATGGCGGCATACACTTTCCGAGCCTGCATACTACAGCCCGCCGTAGAGCTTTCAAAACAAGTGAATGCTTTCCGAAAGCACATAATTCCATCTAACGGTGATGAAATGAATTAAAAACGCCAAATTGTATGCAAAATATATAAAAACAAGAAATTTTTGTCGTTACCATCTGACTTTATTTCCTTTATTATTGCACTCTACAATTTGAGTTTTTCAAAATAAACAGAAAAAGGTTCGATCTGGAATTTGGATCATCATAACACGTACAGATTTGACGCAAAGTAGTATTAACTTTTCGTGTTTTTTAAGATTTCAGTAAAAACCCCCTCATAACAGTCATGTTCCAAACTCAACAAATTCCAAATCTATTCAAAATTATTATTTTTATTGGAAACTTATCTCCTATAACATCAAGAATTCCTTAAACTCGATTTTTAAGGAAATAAAATTAAGCAATTTTTGTCTGCCTATCCCTAAAAGTAGCTATGGGGGACAGAGAGATTACAAATATTATATTGCCATCTATTTCTATTCGATATATTCATTTGGAAAATCCACTGAACGGAAACTGAGCTATGGCGATTTCGTTCAAGTTCAGTGGAATCCAGTCGTTAAGCCAAAAAGAGACAACTATAGAAAAGTGATCTCATGATAATGTAAGCGATTTCAGTGGTATCAGCGGTCTATGTTATACATGTCAGTGCAACATACAAGTAACTACTAGCGTATACGAATATATATACGCAAACAAATTAAAAATATTTGAAAAAAGTTTGAAGCTGTCAAATGTTCGAGAAAAAAGAAGTGAAATATTGAAGCATCATTTCGTTATTCTGATGGATTTTAACTTCAATCAAAAATTTGCAGTGATCCCATGTGGCTTAAATGTTGCACTAAACCTATAGACACGCTATCAATGTTCAATTTTCCGAATATATTTTCAATGAAATAGTGCAGATAGTGAAAAAGATGAAGGCCTTATTAGAGAAACGGTCTTCGTATAGGTATATCCAACTGGATGGTGTAGTAGTCTTGATTTTAGTGCTTGGACAGTAATTTTTTGTTGGATCAGTTGACAACGGAATCGATGTAATACTCGAAGAAAGCAATCGAAAGTGGAACTACAAATAACTACCAAGATATTATACGACTAAATTAGGATGCAATCTGGAGCATCCTGCTGCTATGAAATTTATACATGTGCTTTCAGACAGGTTTGTAAATGAGCGGACTCACTTGTCATATCAACTCATCGCTCAAATCAGGACTTGAGTCCGCTCGATCATTGAGTTTGCTCAAACACTTGAGCGGTGATTTATCGCTCGAAACTTGAGCGGACTCATTGCTTGAGCGGACTCAAATCTTGAGCGGACTCACCACTTGAGTGGAGTCATCATTTGAGTTCAGCGGACTCAAATCATGTTTTAAATAATAAAATTAAAACTGAAACTGAAATTTCAATCAAATAAGAAAAGCTCACAAAAAAGTCATTCATTATATTATAAATTATATTAATTTAGTTTTTGATAATTTTCTTAGCCAACATTTATTCTACACTACGCCATTTTGGGATTCAGATTGTGAAGATGACCTCAACGGAGGGTCAAAAATTGTAACATTAAACAATAAAAACGAGAAAATAATGGGAGTAATCTAGTCTAAACCAATGGAGCCAGACTTTATACTTTTGAAAGCTTTGAATACATCAATTTCAGAAACTCTTTGGAATGAAAAGTCAGCATGCAATTGGGATGTTGCTAACGAAAAGAAAATTCCAAGTTGTATCCTGTGGAGTCAGGAGGTTGATCCGGCAAGAAAATATCATTTAAGGCATCAGGATAAACTTCACAGCTTGTATTTTTGGCTGACTTTATACCCAAAGATTTAATATTTTTCCAAGGCTGCTTATTGGGAAGGTCACTGTCAGTCATCAATACTGAGTAATACCTTTTTTCTAGGTATGTTTTCGAAAATCTTCGATCTGATTTTAAATTAATTCACGAACAACAGCTAGCTAATTATGACGTTCAACATAAATTCAGTAGATCGTTTAGCACTTCTAAATATTGTAACTCAAGGGTTGCATTTGTGGAAACTTTACCATTTATTCTTGTTTTTGTGGTGTGCATGAAAATTTCGTTACCAGTGGAAGCTAGGATAACAAAGTATATATATGGTACTTTAAAAGGAAGATCCATACTTGCGAAATTATCTGGCCACAAAAAGATTGTAAATTGTTTGTCATGGAATTTGGTCTATGTATCCTTGCTAGCATCTTCGTCTGTGATCTAAATAGCTGAGCTATATCTACCAGGACTGCCTTTCGACCACTCTCCCTGATAAAGCGCCTTGTTATAATATTTTTTAAGCGGCTTCATGAAAATTCTGTCCAATAATGGTGTTGCATTTTGTGGGTTGAAATTGAATGAGTGAAATAATAATAACATTGCTCTGACGCGCCAGGTCTATTACTTCTATATTTCTGGTATGGCTGTACTGCCCATCTCAAATAAGCATAAATTTGCTTCTGAACTGACGCGCTCAGCAGATGTCATCGCTCCTATTTGACGCTTTCTTTTCTTTGCCAGAATTTGTAGCTGTTTACTCATGGTCAATTGACAAACAGGTTTCGTGAACGTTCCATATTCGTGACGGTGACACATTATTGTTGGTATAAATATCTTCAAGGATTTCAAAAAATGTTTCCACATTTTCTGGTGTAAATCCTTTCGCCCGGTCAATGGAAGTTCCCGTTGATCGGCAAAAGCTCAATTTGTCTTGATTTGATGTCTTCTTATAAACCCGTAAAGTTAATCTTTGCCTGCACATTTATGCAGGATGGAAAATTCGTTGGGAATATAATTTTTTTTTTTTTGGGTCATCTCGAATACCAAACTACGTATGTCACCTCTAGTAAAACCCCAGAAACGGCTTTGCATTTCCTGTAAATATTTTATCAGTTGTTCTTCTATTTTTGCATTAAATTCTGACTTTCAACCTAAGCGAATTGATAGAAGTTCACTTCTTGACATGCGTTGCAAGGTGGTATGCGGCACTTCAAATGTTTTTGCAGTCAATTTTATACCCATTTGATTATTCCTGACAGAAATGATTGTTTTTTGCATTTGATTTCTAACATTAATACTTTTCATTGGGATTTTCCGGGTCAGTCTGTAATTTAAATCATAAATTAGATAAATGCAGCAAATGTGGAATACAATACCACTTAATCCTCCTTCAAGTATCCCACATTACCCGAAAGTGTACTTTTTATCTAAATTTCAGACTGGGCATAAGAAACAAAAAAATCAGGAGAACTTACTTTAAAAATTCAAAAATGATCGAATAAGCTTCCAAAATAGCAGCACAGCCACTCCAATACATAAAAAATTCTTAATAAATTAATCTCGTTACTCACTCACTTAAAAAATGTCAACTTCACTGCACGATGACAAATCTGAGCAAAAATTACAATGAGAAGGAACATGATTAGACAAGATTATGTTTGCTCCGCATGTGAACTAGGCGCTAGTAAGAAGAAAATTTGCGTCACATTAGGCGTTAAGAGAGATATGCCACTATACCATTGATTATTTATATATAGATGTGCACAGAATCATTGACGTCTTAGAAACGAGATGTCGCTACTTGCCAAAAATGTGATTGTTTTTTTTTATTTAAGGTTAAAAATACAATTTTTCCAGCATATAAAATAAAAATGTTTTAAAACTAAATCAAAACTCCTTACCAGTCATTAATAATTCTTTTATTAGAAGTTTTGAAGCTGGAAATAACAAGCGAAAGACACGTAGCGACATCTCCCTTCTAAGACGTCAATGATTCTGGGCACATCTATTTATAAATAATCAATGACTATACCACAATACCCGATCTTACTCTACTAAACGGCGACTAAAAACTGAACGACACGAACCACGATACTTTCAGGTCACACAGCCATAGATGGAGGGGGTAGTGTTATGGTGGGGAATTGTTTTTCAGTTAACGGACTAGGTCCTTTCTACGAAATAACAGAAATAATGGAAATTATAGAAACGGTTATGTTGCCCTATGTCGAATGGGAAATGCCGTTTCGATGGGACAATAACCCAAAACGCACATCGAAGCTGGTAAAGGAACAGATTTACAAAAATGGGTTTCAAGCTCTTGATTGGCCGGCCCAATCTGCAGACTTGAATCTCATTGAGGACCTCTTCGGAATTCTTAATCGACGAGTCGGAGGCCATCGTTTCCGAAATAAAAATGGAATTAATGTTAACAATGAAAAAAGAATGGGAAATTATAACTGAAAGATTAATTATTATTAATTTAATAGCGTCTATACCACGAATATGTCTTAAAGTAATTAAAAAGAAAGGACATTATAGGAAGTATCCTGAAGAAGTAGTCGCTATTTATAAAAAGTTACTTTAGTTCGCTTCAAAATATTGAAACATGCTATTTTTTCATTTATTTTAGAGTTATGAAATCTTTTGTTTGTTGGGAAGTAGAAATGCCAATTTATTTGTGACTTATTGGTGGATAAAAGCACAATATTATTTTTGCTAGATAATTCAATTAAAATTAAGGAAAAAACATAAATTCTACTTTTTCTTGAAACGGTTGCTATTGTTTTGCATAACACTGTAGATATAACAGGGTGTTTCTACGAATAATTAACAATCGGGTTACAAGCAAAAAAAGAAAGATCATGCAGAGGTGTGGTAAATTCTAACTATGTGAGGGGTAAATATTTAAAGCTTAATTGACATTATGCTGATTGACCAGCGCTGATGCAATATTTAAACACGTTTGACTTACTCGATACTGGTGCTGATACCATCAGCATTGATGTTGACACTGCGGTTATGGTGTGCAGATTCTAGCTGCTAATGCAACAGCGCTGGTCAACTAGGCTTAAGAGGTAGGGGTAAATGATGAACGCTACCTCTGAAAATGATCTAAAATTTATGAGATAGATACATGGAGCTTACCAATATTGAATGATTGATTGCTCAAAATTTCAGAACTTCCAGCTTCCTGTTCCAAATTAACCGTTATTTCCGTCAAGAAAAGTATTGAGAAGTTCATAGTTTCTCCTTTAATTTTACTATTTACAGTCCTGTCGAAAATTGCTTACACAAAAAAATTGATGTTGGGTTTCTTTTAAACAAAATATTTTGATCCATGTTTTTTATTACATACATAAATCGAAACAAAGCTCAAAATATCGATCCCTGCCCCTATTATTTTTGAGTTATATTAGTTTTTTAGCTGTTTTAATATTTGAAAATGAATTCAATTATTGACCTATTTGAAACAAATTTCCTGCTAATGTAATTAATTTTTTCTTGTGTTTTTGTGATCGCTGAAATCATTTGTTCATGATTCAAAATTCAAAAGGAAGGTGTGAGAACATCTTCCGTACAGGCTAGACTTTTCACTTTATGATTTCCGCATGTATTCGGTCCCATTAAAGAAGACCATCGGAAGCTGCAATGAAGATGTCCAAAATGTGCCTTAAATCTTCCAAACATTTTTTTCTTAATGTGAGTGCAATTAAAATGTTGACACTGGTATGTAAAATCCGATGACCTTTTAAGCCAAAAACAACAATGGCATTCCATAAAACCGTCCTTCCAGCAAGAATCGATGGTGTGGTATATGTATATACGGGTCATAAAAGAACAGCGGAGCCGGATTGGACCTAGACGGCCACAGATGTCATACCTTAAAGACGCTGACCACCCCGTTCCGTATTTCAGGCTGAAGTATTAGCCATAGAAAAATGTGCCAATACCTGCATTAAAAAAGTCATAAATAACTCAGCCATCAATATCTTCTCGGATAGTCAAGCCGCTCTCAAGGCCTTAAAGTCCTACACTATGAAGTCAAGTATAGTCTGGAAGTATCTGGGAGAAACAAAGTTATCTTCTTGAACCTGGGCATGAGGGCCTTATAGATAATGAAATTGCTAACGGCCTAGCCAAAAGAGGAGCGGAAACTCCCTTTGTCGAACCAGAACTATTTAGTGGCACTTCAAAGTGTTACATCAGAGCTTAAATAGCTGGGAGAATAATCAAAAATCGCTTTATTGGGAAATGCTACAGCATGGACTTCAACAGGTCTAAAAGTTTATCGACACCTCTGGCAGAAGAACAAAAGAACTCCTATACTTCTTAGGAAAATAGAGCTCAAAATTTTTACAAAGCTCTTCTCAGGCCACTGCTATTTGTGAGATCGCCTAAGCAAGATTAGCTTGTCCGAGACTTCATCCTGCCAGTTCTGTCAAGGTGCTCATGAAACCTCGAAGCACCTGCTGTACAATTGCTTGGCCAGGTGGAGATTATTCCACCTCGAACATACTTTTCCTCCACCAAACTCAATCCTAGAATGGTTGCGGACTTTATTAACAGTCTAAATCTATAGTAAGGGAGTAAATTAGACACACAATAGCTCTTTCAGGTCGGAATGAATGCGAGGTTTACGCCTGCATATACAGCTCCACAAATTTAATCTAATCTAAGCCAAAAACGAAAAACTACCTAGTGAAATTCATTCAAGTTTCTGAAAAAAAAGAAAACGTTAAAAGTAATTTGGCGCACGTTGCCTGTATAAGAAAATTAAGAAAACTAAAAGTAAAAAAACATGGCCGATTGTCGTCTAGAAAATCGAATTCTGAATTAATTTAATTGAAAACGGCCTAGTAGGTATGCATCTACTTACATAAAAATGGTTGAATGATGCAAATTTCCTCAACTATTTTTCATGTCCAAAAATGATTGATGTAGATTAAAGCACAGCCACGCACAGCCCCACAAAAGCATTTTAATTGTGGAAATAGGCGAACACAAAATTGTTTTTATTTTAATTCATCTCAGTTTTTCTACTTAACAAAACAAAAATTTGAACACACGCGCAAACATAAAATAGTAATTAACAAAATTTTTAAACATTTTCACTTTAGGAATAAAACTTGATTTCGATTATGACAAATCTCACCTTATAAATGTCGATTTTCGCAGCCATTTTGTTATTTTTGTGTCCATCTCAAACCCGGCCATTTTCAAGCAAAAATTCCTTTTCCACCAAATTCACCGAACATGCGCACACTGATAAAACAAATAAAACGAATTTTGTTTTTCGAACTGAGTGGAGAAGAATCCAAAACAAGTGGAAGCTCTTTAAAAACAACCGTTCACCAACCGAACCGAGACGACCGAATATACCACCACACCAGCACAACTCGAAACTACCAATTCAACAAAATTTACGAACGCTCGGTGAGTTTTTTATTTTACATTTTTTTGGAAAATACTTGTGAAAAATTATAATTTTATGTCACCATCATTTCTTTGTAACACTCAAAAATATATTTATGAGATATTTAAGTAAAAAACCAATGCGTAAATTGGAGAAATTCAGATTTTATATACGCACACGCAAACTAGCGATCCGCACCACTTTTTGATCTGATTTTGTATGAAGTGTTTGACAATTCTTTCTAACTAGCAATAGCAAGCAACTTACAACATAGTCATGCACGTTGTTCAACTCTCGTGTGGACTGTGGTGTGGATGTTTAGCAACAATGTTGCTTGGCAGTTTAGAGCATTGTTTGAAGTATGACGCTTGTAATTGATAGTTTTTGTATTAGAAATGTTTACCAAGTTATTTGAATATGCGTCGTCATAGTTGGACAAACATTTCTCCTTTTCAAGTGTTAACCAATCAAATAGTAAATTACAGAAATAGGATAAAAAATCCAATTACAAATGGAAGGAAATTTTTTGAGAATACTCCCAATATTACAATTTTCACATTGCAGTTAGTTTCTAATGATTAGAAATTTTTTTTCCTTAAAGGGCGCGGTATGCTAGAGCTAAGATATTTCTGTTCCTATACAAAAACTATGTAAAAAGAAAAAAATCTAAAACAGATAACCTCGCATTCAGTACCATAAATGGAAAAATCAACACCAGATACTTGGAACGCGGATTAGCAGGATCAGCATTTCATTCACCCAATACTGAACAAATTATGATAATAATATCGTCATAAAGAAAAATCAGCCTTAGCATATAGATAAATGAGGACATTCGAAATATCACACCTGACCAACTATAAAACTGACTAAATACATACCTTAAAAATTAAATATTAGAGAGCCACACTCCAGCAAGGAAGACAACCATCACAAGTAATATTGCACAGACTGAATACTGCACAGCCTCAGAGAGCCTTAAAATTACAACCACGAACTTTCAATAGAACATGAACCGCTGAAGGAACACAATATCAACATGCAACTAGGGCCAATTAAAGTACTGAATGGACCGATCCTTAAAAGAGCCCATTAGGAGATTCTCTAATCTCCCTGGGAAGAGAATTCCACATACTCGCAACTTGCGAGAATACAGTTCTACCACCAAACTGAGTCCGCATTCGACGAAAAATGATCCTTGATCTGTCCCTGGGATTCCATTCAAATTGTTCTCCAATGTAACGTGGCAGCCCACCGAGTTTGGCACGAAAGATAAAATACAGAGAGTTCTGAATTCAAGGAATTTGGAAAGCGAGCAAGAAAGAAACTCCTCATCTAAAGCTGAAATATGTGTTCGCTTATTTAACTTGTAAACATATCTCACATAGGCGTTAAGCGCCCGAGACAATTTTTAAGTGCATTTGCAAGAAAGGGGTAAACGGCAACATCTGCAAAAAGAAAATGCGGAAGGATCAGGGCTCGGACGAGTCCAACTCAAATTGTTTCAGGGATAAAAACCGACACAGAATATAGCGACCGCAGACCAAAATAGACCCGAGAGAAAATACATCCAAACAAATCCGTCCTGTCGCCTCCCAGCTGGAAAAATTCCAAGCGCTTCGAAAAAAGCAGCTTCGAAGCGCTTGTAGCTAGATTACAGATATGCTTCGAAAAAAGTGATTCTCTGGAAGCAATCTGAAGCAATTTCGAAGCAAATTTTGAATGCGACCGTGATCATGCAAGTTTGTCATGTTGACGCCTTACGATTAGTCATTGTGATTCGCAGAGTTTCAGAAGACATTTGCTGTGTGAAGTTGAATTTATATAATATATATTGTTACGTGCAACAGAAAGTGACATCTGGTGACATCTATCGGAAATGGAGAGTAAACAACTTCGGGTTCGGAGAATCGATGATTAAATCTTCGGGAAGGTTCAGGAATAGAATAGTCAAGACGATTCTGGAATGGAGCACTCAAGAAGAAACTGGGGAGTTTCTAGGGTATAAATATAACAGTTGTCATCGCCAGAAAAAGAGTCTTGTCTTAGACGTTGCAGTGTTAAGAAGCGAATGTAATAAAGAAGCGATAGTGTGTAATTAGATTGCGATAATTGAAAGTACAGTGTTAGCGATAATTGAGTTGATTAGATGAATGTTTGTGAACTTTTTATGATTAGAGTGAAATAAAGAACTTATATATTAATTATTTAATATTGTGTTTGAAATAACGAACCAAAGGCCACGCTCGCAACAACTGGTGTCAGAAGTGAAATAAATTTGCGAAATAAAGTGGTGACAATTGACTGAAAAATTAAAAGTGTGATTAATTTTGAGAAATTGTACTAAATTGTGAAAGTTCTGGAAAATAATTTAATAAGAGAATTATTAAAGTAATGGTACGCAAACTAGAGGAGCTTCGAATATAGGATTTGAAAGTGGAGTTAGGGAACCGGTCATTACAAACGACAGGTGCAAAGAATGTTCTCATCGAGCGACTGAGACAAGCTTTGATAGAAGAAGGAAAGAATCCTGAGACATTTGTTTTCGAAGAGAACTTGGAAGGAACCGAATTTGAAGGAAAGTCTGTGATGAACATGGAACAAGTTTTGGGCACTTAATGAGTAAATTGGAGTTTTCATTAGCTCTGCAGATGAAGAATGCTTTTGAGGAAACAAGCAATTCTCTTGAGAAACAAAAGAGATTTCTGGAAACCCGTTTGGACGAACAAAAGAATGCTGTTAAGGAACAAAAGAATTCTCTCGAGGAACACAAGAAATCTATGGAAACCCGTTTGGACGAACAAAAGAATCATCTTAAGGAACAAAAGAATGCTTTTGAGGAACAAAAGAATTCTCTGGAATCCCGTTTATATGAGTAGAAGAAATCTATGGAAACCCGCTCGGACGAACAAAAGTGTTCTCTGGAGAGTTATCTCGAAACTCGTTTAGAGGAACAGAAGACATTCTGGAAAAACTTGTTAGACGAACAGAATTTGAAAATTGAAGGAATCGAGCAGGAAGTGGCGGAAGCTCAACAAAAAGTCACCGAGCAACTTGACAACTTTAAAGCAGATCTGGAAAGAATAAAGCATCGTCAGCCTCTAAACGTAGCAACTGAAATATCCAGAGCAGGTAGAATGAAAGCTCCAATATTTGATGGACAAAATTCGTGGCATATCTTCAAGAGACAATTCGAGGCAGCTTCAGAGGTAAATGGATGGAATGATGAAGACAAAGCTACAACTCTGGTGTTAGCACTTCGAGGCCCTGCGTCAGAACTATTACAAACTGTACCGATTGAAAAGCAACGTGATTCCACTTCTTTAGTACAGGCGATAGAATTACGTTACGGAGATGAACACATGCAGCAAGTATATCGCCTACAGTTAAGCAACAAGATTCAAAAGCATGGCGAATCACTACACAGCTGCAATCTGATCTGGAAAGGTTAGCGCATCTTTCATACTCCAGCGTGAATGCGAATGTTCTCAATGAAGTGGCAACGGAAGCACTTGTGAACGCTATTGCAGATCAAAATTTACAACAAGCATTGCGGCTAGTAGGAAAGAAATCAACAGCAGAAGCACTAGCCTATGCATTAGTGTATGAATCCGCCAGACAAGCTTCACCGAGTGCAGTACGTGTGAGGGAAATTTCGGTGGACGAATGTACTTGTAATAGAATGCAGTCATCACAGAGCTCACCTTCGCGTGGTCTCCTTCGATCCTGGAATTGTAATAGACTAGGACACCTACAAATAGACTGCAGAAAACGCCAACGAGTGGAATCTCCAGATGAAGAGAGGAAAGGGGAACTGCAAAGATATCGAGCTGAGCAGCAGACTTGCAACAGATTGCAGTTATCACTGAGCACCCCTTCTTCACGTAGTGCTCTTCGATGTTGGGATTGTAATAAATTGGGACACCTTCAAAGTGACTGTAGGAAACGCCGTCGAAGAGAGTCAACAGAAAAGAAATAAAGAACATGTACCTATATTAATTATTTAATATTGTGTTTCAAATAACGAATAATAAAATAAGTAAAAAAACGAGTTTTCAAACAAAAGTGAGGCCAAGCCGCATGAAAAAGTAGAAAATAAACTTTTCTTCACACACAGAGGTGGACTCAGATTTTTTGATTGGGACATTTCTCTTGAATATTCTTTCCCTTCATGAATCAAATCACTTATTACCTCTGATTGATCATACTGAAATATGTCGGTGATTGTCAGCGAATAAAATCTGAGTCCACCTCTGTGTGTGAAGAAAAGTTTATTTTCTACTTTTTCATGCGGCTTGGCCTCAGTTTTGTTTGAAAACTCGTTTTTTTACTTATTTTATTTTCTACCTTTTTCACGTTAACTAAATTGGAAAATTCTGCATTTTCCCTGAAACAGATTTATAACTAATCATATCGATGGAAATTTTTCCTATGATTTTCCCGATTTTTCGGGTTTTCCATGGAGTTTTCCACAAAAGCAACTTCATGCAACTCATTTCGCTCTACAACTTTGTCTTAGGTTGCAAAACGCTCAAACGCTTTCTTGGTCGGAAAAACTCCGGAAAAGCGTTTTACATGAATTTTCCTCGGTTTTTTCTGCAAGTTTTCAACATTGTCGGTGAGAAAGTAATGATGCCAGTTGATAGGGAACTTGATCCTGCATAATTTAGAAAACTTTTTTAACGGAAAATTTTCCGGATAAGTCGGAAATTTTTCCGGAAAAGTTGGAAAATTCCGGAAAGTTTTCCGGAAAAGTCGGAAAATTCCGGAAATTTTTTCGGAAAAATCGGAAAACTCTGCATTTTTCCTGAAACGGATTTATCACTAATAAAATTTTGTTCCAAATTTTCAAGTGATTTTTCCCGATTTTCCGGGTTTTCCATGGAAATTTCCGGTTCAAATTTTGATAGATTCAATTGTCACGCGACATGAACCTGTGTGCCAAATTTCAGCTCGCTGTGATGACGAAAAGTGGGTCTACGAGAGTGTCGAAAATAGTAAAGAAATAGACAAATTCGTGTTCGAGTTAAAGGGAATGGCTGGCCTCAAAAAGCCACGCTCCTCTCATTTATAGAAGTTGTATTTAAAAATAATTTAATTCCTTCTATTCCCATGGCGATATTATATACCATTTTAGCGGGATATCACTTTCCTCTCTTCCAGGCAATGCTCATTGATAGCTTCAACGTGATTCCTCAACGATATCATTGCTCTTATCTTCTGCAGGTATTGCTTTTGTGTTCCCTAGATGATATGAGAAGAATTCATCAGGAAGTATTGCATTCGGGACACATCCATTCCCGAAGGGGGTGACTTCCGCAATACGCATGATGATAATCTTCCGCGATAGAAGTTATCTTCGCCGGAATATGATGCACGAATCATCCGCATATCATCTTGCTTGCATATGCATACGCACAAGCCAAGTCAAACGATTTGTATAAGTGTGTGTATATAAAGTCGGAACTTGAGTTGAGACTGAGATCTGAAATTAATGAAATCGACTGAAACTATTGCGTAACAAGTAAACCTAACGACTTTGCCCTAGAATTGAATTAAGGTCTGCATAAAAATGAGGTGAGGAGTCAAAAGATAACATCCGGCTTTGTCTAGCCCAAATTCATAAGATTTGCTTGTACACAATAGTTTCGACCGATTCATTCATGCCAAAGCCGGACAGTCTCCCGACTTTCACTACTCACACTCATGCAAATCGTACGATTTGCTTGAGCGTGTTGAGCGGCCATTATCAAAAACTGTGGTGACAGATCAATTAGTGATAACTCCAAAATTCAAGTTTTTCATTATAGACATTTAAACATTTGAAAAATTCTTGCAAATCGGATTGCGCCTGATAATGGCAACGCTTTTATGTAATATACTTTATGGTAGTAGGTACCTAACATAATATTATAACTCTTATGATAATTTAACGTTTAGTATGATTAAAGGGAGTTATCAGTGTTTGATGAAAATTACTACCAATACCAATATGGGTAGAAAAAGGAGTTATGATTTTATTACCATAAAAAGGAATTCTAGAAAAAAAAGTAAAACAATGAATACACAGATTTTTTCAATTTATTCATTTTCAACACATTAAGAACTAAAATAAATTATTCTTCAGAAGAATTGAAATCATCCTCACTATCAATGACCGTTGCAGTTAATCTGTTGTCTGTTTCAAGTTAACATAAAAATCGCGATATACTGAATCCAGAAATTGTATCAGATCTAATAAATCCTTATATTTTTTTTTTCTTCAATTACCAATGGTTCAGAATATGCCAGTGGCAATTCCACCGCATCCAGAAACGGTCCCATTCTATTAAGTGAACACATCCTAAATGTTTCTTCTGAATTTAAGGAGTATTTGAAAGAAATTTCTCCGAAGTTTTTAGTAACTTTCACCCAGAAAATGTTGTTCCCGTTGAACGGCTGTCGCTGGCTGTCAATATTTCTCTTGACCAAAACCAAAAGAAAGTCATACTGTGAACAATGCAGTTCGGACTAACCATTCGCACTAAATTCATCCAATCCTGGGGTATAGACAAAATTACGTTGTGTTTCTTCTTGAAACGTTCAATAGCAGCGTGGTCTGTTTCACATTCAAGATGGGTGTGCCCGGGTACCAAAAACTTGTGATGTATCTCCTTTAAATTTTGTTTTTTCTTAATCGCATACATAAACATAACTAGTAATAAGGAATTTCTATTCTGGCCAGGACAAGTATCAGAATAAAAAACCAAAGTCTCTACCGTATCAGGTAGCGCCATAATAAATTTATATAAGCAAGATGCAATTTCGTTTGCACCTCGCTGAGCTGTTCCCTCGTGCCACATAAAACATGAAGTCTTTTTGTCTACGCAATTACGCACAGTTAAATTAAATGTCCATAATTTTCTCTTATAAAAAGACACACTTGTCGACAAACAAGGAGTCTCTAGACATTTTTGCAGATCAAACGAGGTTGTAACTAATTTTCCATCAGATGTAATGCATGCAACATTGTCACTACGTTTAGTTTCATAGTGAAAGTCTGCCTTCACATGGTGCTCCGCTTGATTAATTTTTAAAATATTTTTTTCAATCTTATTATGGCAGGATTTTATATTCATGTCGAATGCGTCACATGTTTTACATGTATCAATAGCTGGTTTTTTAAATTTTAAATTATGAGTTGAAAACTGTCCTCTGTATACACCAAGCCTAACGGGATTGTCTGATACATTTACTACAGGTTTCTGTAAATCCAGCTTTTGAGTATATAAATTATACATTTTTTTTAAGCTCATATGGCATCCTAAGTATTTTTTTTCTGTGTGCCTGCGGTTATAGTGACTGATGTAGTAAAGAAAACTTCGAATATGATCATTTACATAGGCTATATCCTTGTCATTTCTTTTATGTCCTGGCGGATGTCTTCCTCTACTGTTGGGCGTTACAATATTGGATTCAGACTTCTTTTTCAAAGAAATTAAATAATTGATGAATCCTGGACCTGCACCATAAATGTTACTGAAACAAGTTTTGCACAAATCGATCAATTTACCATGGTTGTCAAATTTATATTGAACAGAAATCATAATTACTATAAATGCTGACAAATTCTGTTTTTGTGCATCTCTTGAAGGCAGTTTTCTGTAGTCTCGGTAAGTAATCTTTAAATCTACGTCTGTAAGCTTAGGTTTACACTTGGAACGGTATGAATCTAACAAAGGCTTTTGCGGACAGGATAATATTTCCTTGCCTTTAGATGTCCAGTAAGCTTCCCCTTTACGCCGCTTTTCGGATCTTACTTTACGTAGCTTTCGTTGCATTGAGCCATAACTATTTTTCCTTTTGGTTGAATCCATACTAACTAATTGAGCCAATGGAATGTTGTCAAGGGAAGACGAGGATAGTGACGCATTAAATGTGAAACACAATTGCACCGTTTCGATCCGATACGTACAAATGTCAAATTTGCTTATATGAGACGTACGTGCAAAATGGACACATTCGCCGAAATGGATCGAAACGGAGAAGTTGAGCAAATTTCAACTTTTACGGATGACATAACCTAGAAAAATTACCCCGTACAATGTTTGTGTATAACTCAAGATGGATGAAGAAGTTTTTATTGAAGAAAATTAAAAAAATATGAAGAGCCTTATGACAACGCCAACAAATTTTACATGGATGTAAAAAGAAAAGACAAAATCTGGAAAAATTTCAATGAGAGATTTAAAACTGATGATAAGTTTGAACGGAACAATTGTGCTCATGCACGTAACGTATCGAATTGAATCGAATCGAATTGAATCGGAACGGCGGAATTGTGTTTGGCACTTTAGTCCTTTGGTTCCCACAGGTGGGTGGAAACCATTTATCTGAGGAAGACGCAGAGTAATGCAAATTACACATAGAGTCATCGCAAGCATCACCTTGAGCCTGAAATCGAAACAGTAATTACGTTACGGTTGCGGAATAGATACTTTATGCACTGTAAACATGAATTTAGCTTTTCACTGCGGGGATTTCAATTTTGGTACATATCAGGGTACAGTCCAGTCGATAAAAATCAGTCAAATTTATAATTTTTGTTGTTACTAATAGTAGGACGGCAGGAGTCGTATTAAGGCTGACAAATTCGAAGTAATTACGATTTATTAAAAGATAACATATGATAATGGCTTGCAAGATCGCACTGTTACACTATCTAACACTTAACTTGAAATGAAAAACAATGAACAAACACGTCATTCATTTTCGTAAATAAATGAGGAGGGGCGGAGTTTTCACGTTTTACTCTCATAAAATGTTCCCGCGTTTTTGTGAAAACCGGAAATATTGACAGTTACATGTTGTTGCTGTAATGGAAACATGTTGTTGCTGTAATCCTATGATATTTGTACAGCACGTGCTTTTGTTTACATTCGTTTTGCTCCGAAGAGAATAAGTGGGAGAAACTCACGCTGGATTCTCTGATATTTTCGGGAAAAATGAGAATTTCATTTGAGAGGAATTTTACATCTCCTTTCAGCATCTGGACCAAAGCGAAATTTAGCATTTCCTTAAAAACGGGAGGTAGTGTGACCTGATGTACATTATTATGAATAGGTTGAAAGGATTTTAAGGGATTTAATAAGATTTTGTCGTTCGGGTAATCCTACGTTCTCTCGATTTTTGTTTTGAACTCGTTGTCTCAGTTGGACTACAAAGGTGCATAGCCAAGTTCTTTTCGTCCATTCTTGCAAAAAACGACAGTATATGACATTACCTGTTTCGGTCTAAAAAAACACGAAAAGTTCCCAATTTTGTTTAAGGTACAAAGTTGCGAAAGAAGAAGTGACATTTTCCCTAGAAACCCAATTTGAATATTCCATCAAGAATACCCGTGTGGATGGCCCCTTAATATATAAATGTGAAGACTATAATAAGAATATGAAACGTGCGAAAAGACTGACTCCATAGACGAATATATAATTTTTTCTTTTGGGCAATTAGTGATAAATGATGAGATAAATTATTTTTGAAACAGATAGTTGTTTGATCAGAAGGTTATATGTGATCTTATAATGATGTGACCAAAAATTAAGATAAAACACCACCTGAGATATTACTAACGTAACATGGTCATTATAGATTTTCTATTGAAGATGGAATAATCACTAGTAGATAAAAAAAAAAGTCCAAACAGTTGGAATCACATTTATAATAGAAAATTCTCAATTTTGGAGTTATCACTAATTGATCTGTCACCACACTACATTTGCCTTATACATGAGCCTGAGATAGTACAATTCCTTTAATGCATTGAAATAGTTTATAACTTCATTTCTTCTCAATCTTTATGTAGATCGCAAATATAATACAACTTCAACAACAACCTTTTTCCTATGTACCTATATATAAGACTTCATCAATAAATAAATTACCAGCTCTATCCTCGCGTTCTATTAGACACTTTATTTCTTGTTAAGTGCCAAAAGTTGAACCATCATGGCTTGATGAAATCGATTCATTCTAGGAAAACATCAGCTCTAAGAAAATTGCACTTTTAGCAATATATGCAATTTGCATATGTAGGTAGGGCGGTGGTAGAGGGAGGTGCTTATTAAATCTGAACTCATTCCAAATTCAGTGATTGTCTTAAGAGTAGCTAAACCTGCCAGGACAGGAGGAATCGTATTAACCCCTGGAATATGTATTCAATGTATATGAAATTAAATTGCATCTGTGTACGCTAGCATAACATTTATACCCATTTAAGAAAGTTAGACAAACCCTTTGAAAGTAGCATCAACCCCTTAAACTCTTCTTACAAGCATAGACTAAGTCTTCAACTTGAGGAGAAACAAAATCTAGCGCTCGTCTCATGTACATGCAAATACCAACGATCCATGCATTTCAAATATATTTTAGGTTTATGTAGATATATTCAGACAGACAGACAGACAAATATCGATGCACATACAAAGGTCTTCCAGCATTAGATTCACCCAGGGGAATCTCCATCTAATTTGTGAAATTTGCGAATTGCATGCTTAGAGTGCATGCGTCTACTAACGTCTTGCCAAATATCTTTTTATCCTGTATACTCCACCACGACGAGAAAATCTCATGGCGAATTTCATTAGTGTTGAACTTGGGTGGTTTGAAAATTGAAAGCAGTAGTGTTGCGCTTTTTTTTTCCTTTTTAATAAAATTTTAATTATAACAAATTGCATGAAGTTCAACATAATTATGAAGTAGGAGGTGTATGCAGGTTCAACAGCCAAAGTCGCGTGAGATGTGACAAGTATTTCATATTTGTTTCGATATCATAAAACATGTGAAAACTTTTTGCTTTTCATCAAATGAAAGATGAACATTAAGGCAAACTCCTTATAAAAAATAAGAAAAATAAAAAAAAAATAAAAAAACTTATAACTAAGACATATTCCATAGCCCGTTGTGAAGTTGCATGCTGTTCACAAATTTTCATCGCATCCCAGCGGGTTAGCAATGTTTTTGCATGGATTATGGTTGTATAGAAGGCGAAACCTTATAAGGAGGAAAGGAAATATGTATTATCATCGTCGGGTGTAAATTTGCTTTTCAACTTTAATAAAGAAATTATTTCTCGCTTAAGAAGTTCCCCTTATGCAATAAGGAAGAATTTATTGCAAGGACTTAGTGGCATAAATTGCCCTCAAGTATATAGACTAAGACGCGAGGCGAAATTTAAGGGCGCGGTGTATGGTAAAAGAAAATTTTTATCCAATGGTTCTCGGGTTCTGTGTAGTACTGATGGTAGTACTGAAGAATCATAAAAAATAAAGCATCAAGAAAAAATCTCGTTATAGAAGTGCCCAAAATCCCATCAATTCAGACTTGATGACAGAACATTTATGATTTCTTGGGGGCACCAAAAATTCGACTTTAGGCCAAGGAAAAATTGGAGCGGGTCAGATTTATGCTAAAACTAGAATGAAGGGAAAAAGTCATATAAATTTTGTCGCTATAAATATGGCCGCTATATGTATGGACTTACTAAAAAACGGAACCCATCATATGACCTTAAGGTTAATATCAAGGATTTTAAGCTTATTATTATCATCAGGGTGTTGTTGTAAAAGTGGACTAAAACAAAAAGTGTGTTATATGAGAGCCGGTATTATACTGCAGCAATATAAGAAGGATTTCTTTATTCTGAATATTTATTGCATTTGGGAGGAGAAAGGATTTTCTATCAAATTTAAAGCACGGTTTTTTTTCAGGGTCCAAAATGTGATTGTGGAAAATAAAAAAATGTTTCTCCAGAGTTTATTAACCTTCAACTCGAAAGAGGAGTAATAAAAATGAGAATCAGTGTTATCTTAGGCTTAACCGAAATATCTTAATCTGAGATGGAGGCGTTGTCGGGAACGACTTATTTTATATTTTATCGTACTACTTCCACTTGAATGAATTTAAAATTTTTGTTCAAGTCTTGTCATGTGCGTGAATGGACTTTGGAGTTTTGGGTTGGAAATCAGGTGTGTAAATCAGTAGGGTCAGAATATAGTAGGGATATAATAAAAACAGAAGGCAAAATAACCCAAATTGATTACAAAGTTTTTAACAGAAGTAAAAGCCAAGGTTACCCTCATAAAGGGAGGTTACCGTCGAGAGGTCTGAAAAAAGCATGAACTTTGGAAAAAAAAATTTTTACATAAAGTAAATACTTTTGGAAATTGATTTTAACTAATTTTATTCTTCTATGAATGAAGAGTAAATTCCAATTTTATTTATATAAAGTGATGATCCTTGGAAACACCCCCAACAACTCTTTTCTGGCGGAAAATAATGGGTGCCGGGCAGATTTATAAAATCCAAAATGGCGGCTCCATAGCACTCATTAAACAAAACTGTGCACGGCGTATTTTGGTCTAAGCGGGGTGCTCCATGTCATGGTCGTAGCATACTGCAGGCAGCAATATGCTACCCGACGGCTAACAGCAGCACCTAGCGAGCACACGACGAACGTGCGGTTGTCGAGACTCGATCACACGTTTCAAGTCTGACGGGGACGAGTGCCGGCAAAAAAGTGGATACAGGAGAAGAAGAAGACAATTTTCTTTGTCTTTTCAAATCTTCCACCAAAGAATGGATTAATTACGTTTCCGAAGGCATCGAAAAGGAATTAGACCCTGTACGTAAGTCCAAAGAATTGTTCATCCCTAAATATAATCTATTTTCAATCGATAAAATTATTTTCCCTATTATCAGGCAAAAAAATCCGAAAATTATTTGAAACCTGCTACAGTGACAAGGAAGAAATCGAGTTGATATATTTGAAAGATTTAATAAATTTCCATCTTATCAATGGAGGGAACACAGTGGATGATACTGTTCGTACTTTCTTTCCGGCATCGTATGATATAAAATTTGCTGATGAACTGAAAAATCTCTTCGTCTATCAAGCATCATGTGAATATCATCGTGGAGCCTCTCTAGAATTCATCGTTGATAATTGTATCAAATTGAATAGCACAAATAATGATACTATCAGCAGCCGCTGCCTAAAGTATCAAAGTATGACTACACGGAAAATGCACTCCTCTCAGCACTAAAGAAATCTGAAGGATCATTGGGTGAACGTCATCGAAAAAGGTGTAGATCAATGTCGGAAGTGAATCTGCACACAGATACATTTGTCGCGAGGATCATAAAATAAGGTTTGAAAAAATATTGAAGTCTTAAAATTTGGAACTCATAGCATGTAGTGCTGAAGTACATATCGATTAATGAATTTTTGTTATAAGAACTATAGAATAAGTTGTGAAAATTTTGATAGACTCCGTACGATAGAAAGTCGTTGCTAATCTTCTGATAGTGACATAGGTAGACATAGGAAAGTTAGAGCCACGGCTTAAATTGCTAATAGTGACTTCATGGGGCTAGAGTTAGAGATTTCATACGAATTGCTTTGTTTTAAAGTAAGAATAGTAGTAGTTGATATAGTAACACTATCATATATAAGGATTTTAACGAGAGATAGCTGTAAGCATTCCGTACGATTACTGAACTGTGAACGTTAGCATTAAGAAAATTTGTTTAATATATATCATGAATTAAGAAAAGGGACTTTAACATGACGCGACATTAGATTTTTTTCATTTTCTCCTCTCACTTTCCTGGAGCCCTCTTGCATGAAGGTCGTCTAGGTTCGCTAGTCTCTCTCTTTACAGGTCTACCAGGGACTCTGAAAATAACTGCCCTCAGAGTCAGATGGGTGGTTGGGACGTGCAATGAAGGCATACCACCTGCGCCTTCGATGTGGATATAGGTAAGTGACGTAAGGGTCCCTTCAGGACCGAATGTGTGCCGGCGTTTTCGTTTGTAGGCACGAAATTTTTTTTTGTATATGGCAGGCGGCAGCGGCAGGCTTTTCGTGGAACCTCCCCACACTTTCCGCCAATAGTCGAGGCGAGCTAGGGTGCCGCCCTGCAGTCAACGCTGTCCGCCGAGTGATCTGTCAACTCATGCTGACAGTCTGGACTTTACGTCCAAGCCAATCACTCAACATACTTCCATAACATCCACAGTTCTGCCAATTCATCCGAAACAAATAGAGTTGAAAATGATTGAAACTGGATAAAACTTGGAGGTTCTCACCGGTTTCCATTTTCAAAAAAAAAAACATTTTTTACCCTGTTTTTTTTTTCAACGGACGAAAAAACTATTTCTAAATCAAATTTTTGACAAAAATTGCTTCCTGATGGCCCCGGAAATTGAATTTTCTTTCAATTGTGCAAAGATTCATGTGAATCGGTTCATCATCGGTTGACGCGGCAGAAACCCCCGTGCGCTGAAAATTTTTGTTCCTAGAAAAACTCAAGTTTAACATTACAAAAAATCTTTACTCCAGCTATTCCAGCACCATACAGAGGCCATTCTAAGAACTGATTATGCTAAATCTGAAGGTTAACGGTTTCACGAAATTTATGATGGTACCTCAGGTAGCAAGAAAAGTTCTCCCCAGCAAGCGCATTCCGAGCGCCTCATCAGCTACCTGTTTTCTAGCCGGCAGACGGTTCCGCTCTCAACAAGCTGTGAATTCTAACATACTTTAGATATGAAAATATCATTTTACCCACGTATTCTATAAACACTTTAAGGATGATAATTGATAATTATGTAAAAAAAAACGAATTTTTCATCGTCATGAACGGTAACCTCCCCTTAAGGTTAGTTACCCCTATTATGGTAAATACATGACACATTGTAGGATCTGATCTACATTAATATTAGTGACATCTTTACATGCTAGAAGCGAAATATGCTCAATCTTTGTAATAAAAAGTTTTTGTGGTATTTCTATAACTGATTTCCTCCGTGTTCTAAATGGAGTTCATCAGAGTTCAATCTTTGGACCATTATTATTTTCTATTCTGATCTTTAGCAAGTTCTGTTTCATAGAAGTCTTCATATATATACTCAGATGACATCCAATTTCTATATTTCTAGACCTCTTCGAATTAAGTAAGGCAATGTCGTCATGGTAGTCCACCCTTTTGACTTTTGCCCATAACTTCCATTTAAGAACGAATAGTCCAAGCACATCTTTAAAAAGGTCTGGGAAAAATGAACACTTTCGCTGAACATCGCAAATTGATTGGATGAAAATGAAAAAATGTAGGAATTTAAACCAAAAACAAAAATGAAATGTTGTCAAGGTCGGCCCGTGCTATCCAGGTTGGCCACTCGCTGAAAATCGACGAAATATGTGCTGAAATGATTGATAATGACCTGGAAAAATCATTTGAATGAAATACAAAGCCGAATTTTTTGCTTTTTTTCTATTTTTTAGTCAAATTTGAATGGCACATTATATGGAATCGCATTTCCGACAAATGTAATATCTCGTCATTATATTGGTGTTCTTCAAATGCACTTCTCTCTTGCGTTATCCGAAAAGGGCCTTCTCTGGGCTTTTTGGGTGGAAAATTTTCCTTTATCTGGTGTTCAATTGGTGGAATTCGTTGGAATTGGAGCTAGACATTTTTTGGGCGTCTTCGAAGTGCACAATCACAGTGGACCAACCCTGACTATACAGGGTGTTTCACAAGTGGTGGATAATAATGAAGGAGGCGATAGGTCATGTCGAGAATTGAAAAAAAAATTGTATGGCAGAGGGGGGTTCATTCTCAACCCTTTCCGAGATAATCGGGGTTAAAGGACTAAGGGTACGTGAAGCGTAGGTTTGTACTAAAACAGTTTTATCTCCTAAACGACAAACAGTAGAAAGATCGTCGGGTTGCTAATTTATAGCGAACCTCCTGCCCTTTGATATCCAATGTGTCAGTGCTTCTTCTACAGTATGTAGTTTGGAAGAAACGGTCTGCCAAACTTCAAGTTTCAGCTTTTGTACCTCATTTTTTTGTGTTTGAAGCAAAAAAACTAAAATAGAAACCTTATAATTTTTTTTTCGTCTTACTCCTGTTAGAAGCTAAGATTGTTTTCTTTAAAACGAACTTTGTTTTCATTTTGTACCTACCTTTCACCGTTTATGAGTTATGACACAAAAATTCTTCCACTACATGTAGAAGAAAATCGGGATAAGTATTATAAAATCATAAAATACACGCCTCTCATTTTGAATACAAAGTAGAAAGTATGACGAATCGTCATTTTCTACCTGCTGGCATCTCTTTTGGTTGGAAATCTGCGTAAAATTGTAATAAAGGATGGCTTACCTGATATCCTTTTAACGAAACAAGCAATTTATTACCTGCAACTCATCTTATAACGGATTTAATTCCTTATTGGAAGCCTTCCGAGATACGTGTGGATGTTCTGTAGCCCAGTGGTGTAAATTTGTTATCCCAGTTTTTGTAAATTGGGATTCATCAATCCACAGGATTTCCAATGACGAATACGTGGACATAGTGTACTGTTACGGTTACAGCGACGGAAATTTCCTTGAGGCTCAACGCGAATATCATCGAAGATTTCCGGCAAGAAGGCTACCATCCGTACGTGTCTTTCAAAGAACCTATCAAAGAATTAAAAAAACTGGCAACTTTGGAAATGTGTCAAGATAAACCTTCAATCCTTTAACGACTACAGTTGAAGCAGAGGAGAGGGTCTTAGAAATTGCAAGGAATGATACTGCTATAGGAACTAGGCGCTTAGCTTTTCACTTAGGAATGTCTGTGTCAACTGTTTCGAGAATTCTAAAATGGGGAAGGCATGTATCCTTACCACGTCACTCCTGTGCAGGAGCTACTACCAGGTGATCAGCCGCTACGCACCGAATTTTGCAGTTGGCTCTTAGAGATAGATTTTGACGACTACACGTTTTTGAACAATAACCTGTGGACCGATGAATCCCAATTTACAAAAACTGGGATAACAATTTTACACCACTGGGCTACAGAACATCCACACGTATCTCGGAAGGCTTCCAATAAGGAATTAACTCCGTTATAAGATGAGTTGCAAGTAATAAATTGCTTGTTTCGTTAAAAGGATGTCAGGTAAGCCATCCTTTATTACAACTTTACGCAGATTTCCAACCAAAAGAGATGCCAGAAGGTAGAAAATGACGATTCGTCATACTTTCTACTTTGTATTCAAAATGAGAGGCGTGTATTTTATGATTTTATAATACTTATCCCGATTTTCTTCTACATGTAGTGGAAGAATTTTTGTGTCATAACTCATAAACGGTGAAAGGTACAAAATGAAAACAAAGTTCGTTTTAAAGAAAACAATCTTAGCTTCTCACAGGAGTAAGACCATAGAGAAGCAATAACAGAGTTGAAAAATATATGGCAGCAATATTCCCTCGATTTTAAAAGCTCAATTTAAAAGAGCTTTTAAATTGACTATGATGATATTGCAATTTACTGTGCTCGCCTCGTATGCATGTCACACACAGTGCAGTGTGCGTGCATACATCTCAGCGAAGCCGATTTTATGCTGTTCGATGTAGGCCGGCCGATGGATGACTTTACTACTGATCGCTTAACACCATCGAATGAGTTCTTGATGTGTTGCTTACAGACTAGCCATGTGATATTAGAAGTAGATTAGGGGCACTTGAGCAAAAGCTCTGTGGCAAAATTTTCAACATACAGTTTTCTACTCTGATACTGGTTTGCTCTATGATTAACTTGTCCGAGACTTCATCCTGCCAGCTCTGTGAAGGTGCTCATGAAACCTCGAAGCACCTGCTGTACAATTGCTTGGCCAGGTGGAGATTATTCCACCTCGAACATACTTTTCCTCCAGCAAACTCAATCCTAGAATGGTTCGGGACTTTATTAACAGTCTAAATCTATAGTAAGGGAGTAAATTAGACACACAATAGATCTTTCAGGTCGGAATGAATGCGAGGTTTACGCCTGCATATACAGCTCCACAAATTTAATCTAATCTAAGCCAAAAACGAAAAACTACCTAGTGAAATTCATTCAAGTTTCTGAAAAAAAAGAAAACGTTAAAAGTAATTTGGCGCACGTTGCCTGTATAAGAAAGTTAAGAAAACTAAAAGTAAAAAAACATGGCCGATTGTCGTCTAGAAAATCGATTTTTGAATTAATTTAATTGAAAAACGAAATTGAAAACGGCCTGTAGGTATGCATCTACTTACATAAAAATGGTTGAATGATGCAAATTTCCTCAACTATTTTTCACGTCCAAAAATGATTGATGTAGATTAAAGCACAGCTTCACAGAAGCATTTTAATTGTGGAAATAGGCGAACACAAAATTGTTTTTATTTTAATTCATCAAAAAAATTAAATCACACGCGCACACATAAAATAGTAATTAACAAAATTTTTATCCATTTTCACTTTAAGAATAATATTTGATTTCGATTATGACAAATCTCACCTTATATATGTCGATTTTCGCAGCCATTTTGTTATTTTTGTGTCCATCTCAAACCCGGTCATTTTAAAGCAATCACTTTGAAAATTTCTTTTCCACCAAATTCACCGAACATGCGCGCACTGGATAAAACAAATAAAACGAATTTTGTTTTTCGAACTCAGTGGAGAATAATCCAAAACAAGTAGAAGCTCTTTAAAAACAACCGTTCACCAACCGACCAACCGAACCAAGACGACCGACTATACCACTACACCAGCACAACTCGAAACTACCAATTTAACAAAATTTGCGAACGCTCGGTGAGTTTTTTATTTTACATTTTTTTGGGAAAATACTTGTAAAAAATTATAATTTTATGCCACCATCATTTCTTTGTGACACTCAAAAATATATTTATGACATATTTAAGTAAAAAACCAATGCGTAAATTGGAGAAATTCAGATTTTATATACGCACCCGCAAACTAACGTTCCGCACCACTTTAAACAAAGCAATTTAATCAGGTTTTGTATGAAGTGTTTGACAATTCTTTCTAACTAGGAAGCAACTTACAACATATTCATGCACGTTCTTCAACTCTCGTGTGGACTGTGTTGTGGATGTTTAGCAACAATGTTGCTTGGCAGTTCAGAGCATTGTTTCAAGTATGAACACTTGTAATTGATAGTTTTTGTGTTAAAAATGTTTACCAAGTTATTTGAATATGCGTTGTCATAGTTGGACAAACATTGCTCCTTTTCAAGTTAATCAATCAAATAGTAAATTACAGAAATAGGATAAAAAATACAGTTACAAATGGAAGGAAATGTTTTGAGAATACTCTCAATATTACAATTTTCACTTTGCAATCAGCTCCTATTGATTAGAAACTTTTTTCTTTAGAGGCAGGTATTCTATAGCTAAGGTATTTGTGTTCCTGTACAAAAACTATGTAAAAGAAAAACGTCATGGTATGCTTAAGAAATTCGGACAGGAAACTCTACTTCTCGATTGACAACAAAAAATTTTGTTTTTCGAAAAATCCATTTATGTCACTATTTCTTGCAGAAATGAGTACCGATACACTTATTTCTGCAAGGAATTTTGACGTTGGTGGTATAATTTTAAAAATTGAAGGAAGGAACGGCGATTTCCCACAGTTTTCATGTACTATGTTCTGCAAAAATAACAAATATATAACATTCCGATATACTGGGTGGCGCAAAAGTAATGGCACTATAGATATTACTTATATTATTTTTATATGACATCTCCTGTCATTCTGATATTGAAAATTGTGTAGTAAAGCCCGTATGACACTTCATTTTTTCTGCATTTTTAATACATTTTTAATATAATTAGAGCGATAAAAATAGTGTGCAAGTTAAAATTGGAATTTGTGTGAATGCGAACGCTGTAGGCATGAAAATGCATAAACGTCATTAAAAATTAATTGCTGTCAAAAACAATACATTAAAAATGTGTGATACTGGTTTGCTCTATGGTAACACAGAAAAAAAAATTATAAGTTTTCTATTTCAGTTTTTTTGCTTCAAACACAAAAAAATGAGGTACAAAAGCTGAAACTTGAAGTTTGGCAGACCGTTTCTTCTAAACTACATACTGTAGAAGAAGCACTGACACATTGGATATCAAAGGGCAGGAGGTTCGCTATAAATTAGCAACCCGACGATCTTTCTACTGTTTGTCGTTTAGGAGATATAACTGTTTTAGTACAAACCTACGCTTCACGTACCCTTAGTCCTTTAACCCCGATTATCTCGGAAAGGGTTGAGAATGAGCCCCCCTCTACCATAAAATTTTTTTCATTTCTCGACACGACCTATCGCCTCCTTCATTATTATCCACCACTTGTGAAACACCCTGTATACACAAATTGTCCAACCTTGTCGTCAATTTTCCTCCTTGTTTTTTTTCATGCATGAACCACACAACACATTCACAATGCTCTTACATTGGCGATTGCATATTTTCGCCTCACTTTCTGGCTTTTAAGTTTAACTTCAAAATGTCACATAGCGTTATAAAATGAAAACTAGTATAATTTAATCGAAAGTTAGATCGAAAAAGTAGAAATAATTTAAATATTTCTATAATTTTTTACACTATTTCGGCAAAAAGCTCTCTCAACTTAACTCGATTCTTGAATTTTTTTTAATTTTTTTTTTTATTATTATTCTGAAGAACTTTTCAGTACAATAAAATCGTCTGGGACTAATCGTTTTCACAGTATATGTCAAAAAACCAAAATTTTTATATGGCAACATCAAGAAGGGGTTGCCCGATATAATCTATTTTGAAAATTTCATTTACTATTGCTATGAAAACAGCAGGTACCAAATTTAAGCTTTTTACGTCGACGAGCTCTCAGGCTATATAATTACTTTATTTTAGGTGGCTTTTTGACAAGGTCATTCGAACAGCTGACGTATAATCTCCCCTCCACGCTGCAGTTGATGATTTTCTTTCAATTCACTATTAATGTCAACTGTTTATAAAAAACAAAAAACATATCTTTTTACCACTTTCGCAGCCTCCCACACCCACCCACACCCACCGCTACTTGAGCAGCTGACGCTCAGTTTACTGATTAGTTGTACGAAATCAATTATTATATCGATATCAAAATCAGCCGGTTTACTATGACTTTTTTATTTGCAACGCTACCTCCCGGATAATATCTAAAGCTTCTTTATAGAGGCGGAATAAAGCGTGAAACACAGTGCTGGCTTTTCCAACCTGGTCGGCCTCACCAACTTTGACAGTTCTGTAGAATATATAAGATCAGGTTATCAAGCTCCCAATGGCAAAGTTGGTGAGGCCGGCCAGGTTGAGGTTCAGCTCGAGTAGGTCTACTTTCTATTCTGCTGGAACTTTGTCCGCTTTGACAGCTAATTTTTGTAATCATTTGATGCCAGCATTGTTTACGGAAAAAAGTGTACGGGAAATTTGTTGAAAAAAAGTTTGGGAAACATATTTAACGTGAAAAGTTATTCCAAAAAGTTATTACAAAATAATTTCAATTTTCAAGCCAATAGCCCAATTAAATGCTATCATACAGAAGTTGTCAAAGCTCGTATTGTGAGCTGCAAAAGTTTGCAAGGCTCATCAGGTCGAGGTTCTTAAAGTTATACTGAGGTCGAGGTTGGAAAAGCTAGCACTGTGTTTCGGCCTTAATAAATAAAAAAAAAGCTACGAGCATTAGTATGAAACGTACGAAGAATTACGAAACCCACCCTTCTATGGAACGAATTTGAATATTTGTGAGAGAGCTCCATTCTTATAGCCCGGTACGCTAGAGCCAAGGAATTAGGTCAAGGAATTTTTCCACTTATTTCTTAAAGAAAATTTGACATTAGGTCAAGGAATTTTTGACAATTTGGATTTGTCAATTGTGTGATATTTCTGACAATAAAGAAATAATAAAGAAAGTGAAGAAAGGGATAATTTCCAATGAAAAATGAAGATACAAGTAACACAATTTTTATTCGTACATTTGTCATTTTAAAATTGATACACCTCTTGCAAAATCGCCGTTCCTTGGTTGAATTTTTCAATTATTCCACCACCGTCAAAATTCCTTACAGAAATAAGTGCATCGGTACTTATTTCTTCAAGAAATATTGACATAAATGGATTTTTCGTAAAAGAGCGACATCTTTTTGTCAATCGGGAAGTAGAGTTTTTCTGTTCGAATTACTTTTCTCTAGCGTACTACCTCAAGGAATCGGTCAAGAAAAAAACTCTTTGAGCATTCCATGACACTTTTTTTACATAGTTTTTGTATAGGAACAAAAATTCCTTGGCTCTAGCGTACCGGGCTTATGGGTGAAATGTATTTTATTTTATTTAAATTAGCTATGATATCCTTGATGTTAATCCATGGTATTCCTCTCCTACAATTGACTTGGAATAATTTTAGCTGAATACCTACATTCAATTCAATTTTTTTTTTCAATTCTTTATTAAGGGTATTATACAACAAGATTACTTAATCTTTTTAACATGTACAAAATATATTATTTGGAGGAAACTACTGAGAGACAAAAAATAAAAGGAATATAGCTACAATATGTATACAGCATATATAGGCGATGCCATTAATGTCATTAGTTTTAGACTAAGTGCAAAAGTAAGTTGACAAAATGACCTACTAAGAAATGAAACTAACAATTTATTAACAATGCAAGTAGTTTATATAATCTATTGAATTTATTATTTCATTTAGAAAGGTTAGTGATTGGTACAGAAGGTAAGTTTTAAGGGGGCAGCCAAGTATTGAGTTTCTGTGTAGGGATATATAATAATAATAATAATATATTCAAAAAAATTCATGAGTACACAAGATCTACAATCTTATATTCGTACAACTAAATAAGCGGATGTAAAATTGCGACTGCGCATTAAAATATAAAACTAAAACTAAATACTAAATAAAAAGGATAACTATTTAGAGTAAACTAAAAAAACAGAAAGAGAAAAAAACTAATAATAAGCATACAAAATTAAATGAAAAACTATATAAAGCAAAGAATAGGTCATGAGAGAGTAAGTAAAATGAAATAAAAATCAAACTAAATTTAATTTAATTTATGCCAACCGAAGGAAGAACTGAGAAGCGATCCTTGAATAACCTCTTGAACATGTGCAGGGAACTAGCGTTTTGAATATTTGCTGGTAAACTATTCCACAATCTAGTAGCCTGAACAAAGTAAGAATATTCATAAGCAGCTGTACGGAAACGAGGCAAGAGAATATTTGCGTTTCTAGCAGAACGTAGATTTTGTATATGTGAAAATAAATAGCTTGGGGTTTTTGATTTTAGCAGATTATATAGAAAAATGAGTAAATTGAATTCAAGATATTTGAATATGGAGAAGCCGAGCAAACGATGATTGAAAGGAGAGATGTGGTCAAACCTTCGAAGGCCATAGATAAATCTGACGCAATCATTGAATGCGACGTTAAGTTTACGGGAGCAGGTACTATCCAATTTCGGATATATTACATTTCTAAATGTAAAATGAGGTATTAAAAGGGTTTTCTGCAATTTTGACCGTACCTCTCTAGACAAAAACGAGGCGGTTAGCCACAGTTGCCTGAGTCCTCCGTAGATCTTACCAAGGATTGAGTTAACATGATCGCAGCATTTCAGAGATGAATTTATAGTAATACCTAGATTTTTAACAGACCCTGCCAAAGACAGAGGAGAATCGTTAAGTAAAATGTCGGGGAATTCAGTAATATTCAGCTTCCTGTTATTGATAATAATGTAGAGAGATTTACTTGGATTGAGAGTCAGATGGTTGGATTGTGCCCATTGATGTATCTTATTTAGGTTACTGTTTACTCGAGCAAGGCAATCCTCAATCAAACCAATAGGTCTGCTGAAGTAAATCTGCACGTCATCAGTATACAAATGAATATTAACGTCCTCCACAGTTTCAGGCAGATCATTTATGAAGATACTGAAAAGCAGGGGTCCCAATATTGATCCCTGTGGGGAAGGAGCCCTGAGAAAGTATTATTTACCTTTACTTGTTGATATCTTTCTGACAAGAAACTTTGAATTAACTGAACAGCCGTAGAGGAGAACCCAAAATGAGTAGATAGGTTCTGTAGAAGCATCATGTGATTGACGTAGTCGAAAGCCCTGGAAAAGTCCAGAAGGGCCAAGATACTGATACAACCGTCATCGAGAGCAGCTCGCAAGTCATTAGTAACTTTTAACAAAGCTGAAGTACAGCTGTGCTTTGCGCGGAATCCTGACTGCCATTTGGTTAAAAGTGCATTTTCTTCTAAGAATTTTGACATCTGGGTGTACAGTAGCCTTTCCAGAACTTTGGAGAGAAAGGACAGAATGCTTATCGGGCCGAAATCACTCATGTCAGTAGGAGAAGATTTTTTCGGTAGAGCTAGCACTGTTGCAATTTTCCACCTATTAGGAAAAATAGAACGAGTCAAACACGAATTAAACAGAAAAACCAAATGATCAATAATCAAAGGGAGGATAACCTTAAGAAAGCGAGGGTGTATTTCGTCGGGACCCACTGATTCAGAACGTATCGAACGAATAGCACAGATGAGTTCTATTGAGCTAACGCACCGGAATGCGAAAGGCGACGTTGTGATTAATCTATTTGATACGACTGTGTTATCGGTGATATCCTCCGTTCTTACTATTTCCTGTCCTTGCTGTAAAAAGTGACTATTTAAATCATCGGGGTCGAAATCGGAAAAGTTGAAATTTTTCCCTTTACCGCCGCAGCCAAGTTTCCTTAAATTTTTCCATATTGTTTTTGGCGTACGACTAGGACTTAGCCTTACCATAAAGTATCTTCTTTTGGCTTTCCTCAACTCGAGAGTAACACGATTTCGTGCCGTTTTATATAGTTTCTTGGTATTTTGTGATTTGAAACGCCGATGAAGCTGATAGAAATACTCCCGTTCTGAAATTAGAGCAGATATGGTAGCAGTAAACCAGGGACATCCACTTGATCTAATCCTCTTGCGAATTAATGGAACGTGCCGGTTGTATAAGTAATTGACAAAATCATTTAAAATAGCCACTTGTTGGTTTGTACATGCACATTCGTAGAAGTCGCCTCAGTCAAGGTTACTGAAGTCTTCGGAAAGGGCTGAGATGTCTATACTATTAAAGTCTCTGTATATAATGAAGGAAGGCTCACAGGGTTGAAGGGCTATATCGTAAGTAATGAACAAAATATCATGGTCGAGGAAACTCGGCGGACTAAGCTGATTGTGAAAGTTAACACGCTCTAAGTCGGAAGTAAGAAAGAGATCCAACAATGATGGATTAGAGGAGCTCATATAGGTGGGCAAAGAATTAACTATATTCAAGCTTAGTGACTGCAACAATGATTGGAAGTTGATAGAGTTTGCGTTTCGATGAAGAATGTTAACGTTGAAATCACCACCCACGATTACGTGCCGGTAATTTTGAACGCATTTTGATATAACTTCACAGAATTCGGCTGAGTTCTCAATATTGAAACTTTCCGGGGGACAGTACACCGCTGATAACACACATTTATCCAATCCAGTATTTATTTCCACTGCTACGAGCTCCAGACCCTGCAAGGAGGATGTACCAATTATTTTGGTTTTATATATATATCTTTTATGTAAATAGCTACACCTCCCCCGATACGATTTTTGCGGTCGTTACGGAACAAGTTAAAGCCTTGGAGTGATACTAGAGGGCTAGGTACATGCTCGTGCAACCATGACTCACTAACCAAAACTACATCTATATTGGATGCTGCAAAGATCTGATTCAAAAATACTTCTCATGACGCTTTCTATACGAATATCTAAAATTAGAGATAGCAATATTATGACTAAAATTAAAAGTAAAAGTTCAAAGAAGCAGATAGTTAAAAATAAGAAAGAGGGCAATTCTATATTACTTAAATTTTCTACATAAATGATAAGAAATTCAAACAAATTAATTAAATTATATAAAAAAAACAATAAATAAATGCGATAAACACATTCCACATTAAATAGCTCAGCCTGCACCGATCTCAGCAGCATCCGACACAGCAGGAGTACCAGGGCATAGATCACGAAAGTCCGTAATTAATGTAGGCTTGTCACCATCACTGCGCTTGACATAGATTGAACCATTGCGGGAATATGCAGCAAATAAAGAACCGTGTTTACGTAAATGCAGAGCCTCACGCAGCAGAGATTGATTTCTAGGTGTAAGGCTTTATGTACATATACAGACCCCTCTGACGAAAAGCCTTCTATATCGTTGAGTTTCAAACCACCATTCTTCTTAAAAGCAGAAACAAATAGCCGTTGTTCATTTGTGCTTGAAAATTTTAATAGAATAGGAGCCAACCACTGACATATATAACATGGACTGCCTGATTTGCTATTTCATATGGGTCAACTTTTTTTGGCAGGGTGTGACAATTATCTTAATTTCAAGTTTTACTTTTGCTTTAATATTCATATTGAAAATTTAACAAATTATAGAAGCACTCGAAATTATTTCTGTTCTTGGAAGTTTATCTCCTACAACATCAAATAATTCTTAAACTTGATTTTTAAAGAAATAAAATTAAGCAGAGAAAGGATTACAAATATTGTATTGGCATCTACTTCTATTCTATATATTCATTTAGAAAACCACTGAACTGAAACTGGACTATGGTGGATTTTGTATAGAACTTACATATTATTTGTAGTTCAGCGGAATAAAGTAGTTAAACCAAAAAGGGACAACTATACAAAAGTGATCCCATAATAATGTCAAATAATATAAGGAATTTCAGTAGAATCAGCAGTCCATTTTATATATGTCAGTGGAGCCAACGAAATATTTTTGTTTTTTGTTGTTTTGTGATGAGAGGACGTCATGCGAAAAGCATGTACAATACGGTGACAAATTATGCCCAATTTTAGTAGAAATGTGCTGGACAATTGATTGCGGGTTTTCATCTTTTGTGCGAGGAATTCCTCTAATAATAACGTCCGACAGACGCTGAGAGCGTAGGGCGTCATCGGTTTTGTTTAATAATAAATTGTACCTTTTATCCAGATCAACATATTTACGCTCCAGAGACTCTATCTGTGCCTTTAGAGGGAGAACAGCTGTATTTACCGTCTCGGAAATTTTGGACTGCATGTCATTTAATCGCTCCTCCAAAGTTTTCGTTAGCCGCATCTCGAAATCCCTAAGTAAGCCTTCCATCTGTTTCTGAGAAGTAGGTATATCTGATGTGGTATTCTGATCAGTAACAGTGTTTTGATGTACTGCAGCGCTTCTCGTACAGGAGCTAACAGACGTAGCCCTTTCCTTTTCCTTATTAGATTTGAGCAAGCCTGCGGCCTTATCATTTTGTTTTCCCGCCATTTCTTTGTGAGATAATTTTAGATAGGCACACTTACAATAAAAAGAAGGGAACAATGGCACTTGCGTATAGAAGCAATGAGAAAAACAAACAAACTATTAACTAGGCGAAAACTACTGGTCACGGCGCACTGAAAAAAGACGTGTACTCTTTGCGACAGTCACTCATCACAACTGGTCAGAGCGTCGAAGTCCAAACACGAATCTAATACATTTGCCACCTCCAACTTCTGCGAGCAGACAGAAACCAGGCTAGGAAAGCCTAGGTTACCATAGGTAAAAAATGGGACAACCAGAGTTTTGACTATTTTGAGTTTGGTAACTACCGAGAGAAAATCCGCTGAGCACCAAAGTTTACGAAGTATACCATATACCCTACCAAGGATGCTGTTAATATAATCGCAGCAGGTCAGGCGAGAGTTGAACATTACCCCAAGATCTCTAACTCGCTCCAAGTGAGGCAGGGGATTATTATTTAGGAGAACTGGGGGAAAGTTTGATGGATCCAAGCCTCGCCTATGGAGTATCATATAATTTGATTTGCTTGCATTCAAGGCAAGATCATTTACCACAGACCAGTTCATCGTTGATTTTGAGGATACAATCCTCGGATCGACCAACAGGGCAGCAAAGAAAAATTTGAACATCGTCTGCATACATATGTATGTTTGCGTTGCGTATCACATCTGGTAAGTCATTTATATAGACGCTAAATAGAAATGGTCCGAGGATAGAGCCTTGTGGTACACCAAGTCACAGACATATCGGGTCACACAGAGATGGTTGCCACTTTTCACTTGCTGCGTTCGACTTAACAAAAAACTTTTGATGATTGATAGAGCGAGAGCGGAAAATCTAAATTGCACTGCCAATTTATGCAATAATTTAAAGTGGTTAATGCTATCAAAGGATTTTGAAAAGTCTAATAAATCAAGGATACCCAAGTTATCTCTATCAAGTGCTTCCCGAATATCAGTAGTAACCCTTAACACAGCCGTTTGGCAGCTGTGCCTGCATCGAAATCCAGACTGCCACGTTGATAGTAAAGCATTGCCTTCAATATATTCAAGCATTTGATCAGTCAAGAGTTTCTCCAGAGCTTTCGATAAGAAGCACAACAGGCTGATAGGTCGAAAATCAGACATACAATTAGGGGAATTCTTTTTTGGAATGTCTATTACAGTACCTCTTTTTCAATTTGTAGGAAATTTAGAGGATGTTAAAACTGCGTTAAAGATATGGTTTACAACAGGTAATATTACGAGCAAAAGTATTTTTAGGAAATGTCCCGGTATGTTATCCGCGCCGCAGGCATTCGATTTGATTGAGGGAATAGTACGGTACACCTCCGCCGAATCAACACAGCGAAAGCTGACGCCATTGTTTGAAATGAAAGTAGGAGTGACTCTCTCAATATCAGAAGTCACTGGTGATATTAGAGTTGTGGGTGATGCGAAATATTCATTTAGGTTGTTAGGATCAAAATAACATCCAGGAGACCGTGCGCCATGAGCACCCATTCGTTTTAGATTCGACCAAAATTTGCTAGCTGGGAGTTGAGGATCAAGCTTAGCTCCATAATAATTACGCTTCGCAGTTCTTATTTTACTAGTTACTAAATTTCTGACGCGTTTGTATTGGAATTTGATTGCACTGATTTTTAAATGTTTACATTTGCAATAAAGGAACTCACGCTCGGCTATCAAATTTTCAATTTCCACCGAGTACCAAGGAATTTTGTGCTTATGTGTTCGCCTAGAACGGAGAGGAGCGTACTTATCATGAAGATATTGGATGATGTAATCAAATTTATCTACTTGATCGTCAACATCAGCGCATTGATAGATCTCGTGCCAAGGAAGTGAGGCAGATTCCATCAACATTTCATCAACTTGTATACCATTATAGTCAAGAAAGTAGCTAGGCATTTCATCAGAGCTTACATCCATAATAAAATAACATGTTAAGAACAGTAAATCGTGGTCCAAAACACTAGGTGGGCTCAGCTGGTTAGAAAAATTTATATCACCTTCATGAATAACCAGAAGAAGATCAAGTAGGGAAGGATTTGGCATACCGCAAAAGGTGGGTGTTCTATTAACTTGCTTGAGATCAAGCCGTTGGATAAGATAAAGGAAGTTCTCTGAAAGTGCATAAACGTGCAATAACATCTTCGAATACCAATGCATTATCTGTAGAAAAGTAATTAATGGGGCAGTAAGCAGCAACTGCCACACAATTGTCAGCACTAGACCTAACCTCAATGCACAGAAACTCAAAAGGGTGACTGGGCGGTGAGTAATTAATCACAGATGATTTCAAGTTAGCTTTTACATAGACTGCAACTCCACCTCCAGATCGATTACATCTGTCCATTTCTATGCAGCTTATATCCCGGAATATCAACCAACCCAGACGGTATATCACAATTTAACTAAGTCTCAGAGACTAGTATCACCTCAACCCTCGAGTCAGCAAAAATTGACTGTAATTCACTAATTTTCGGGCGTATACTTCGCGAATTAATCTAAGACCCCGAGCCATGGAGCAGAAGATCTTCATCAAAGTTCCTACCTGGTTCATCCACTAAAAATTTATGAAAAGATCATGTCTGCACAGAGCTAGTAATAGCACAATTTAAGAGGCAGGTTAAAACTAGAAATAAAAATATAACAGCCCGGCACAAGCAACAGATAAATTACAGAATTCAATTTATAAATACACACACTGAAAAAAAACTAATATAATTAAGCTGCAAGCAGTATAATATAAATTCATAATATGAATTCCATTCAAATTCCACTATATAACTAGAGCATGGGCGCACCGACGGGGGGTGGGTTGGAGGACGAATGAAAATTTAGCAGATAAAACTTGAAATTGGAAACCTTCAAAAGAAGCAATACTTAAGTGCTTCAGGACATGACTTTAGAGCCCTATAGCCCCGACCCCTTTCTGGACTAGAGAGACCTATAGACCCCACAAAGTCTCAAACCGAGTGCGCTACTGAACTAGAGCATGCCGTCACTGAAAATCATATAGTTATGCATTACGTAAATTATGGAAAGAAAAGGACTTTTTTTAATTGTGCAAAAGCAAAATAAAAAACGAACATGGCTTTATAATTCAAATATTTTCTCTGATGCTTTTATGGTTATTTCCATTTGACTTTATTAAGTACTCTGCATGCAATCGGTCAATTTAAATAAACCACAGAAAGGCAATAATTATTATATGCCCATTGACAATACCCAATCTGCCCATCCTCCAAACCCCTTCTATCCACCCGTTATGCACAGAATTTTTGATCAATTACGTATAAAGCCACAAATCGCATTAATTTTTCTATCAGTTCCTTAATTATGGTTTCATCAATTCACAAAACACAAAAAATGTCAATGTATCGTCGAAATTGCCATTTTAATCACATTAATTGGCATTTATGGCAATTGTAAGTAGGTATGTATCAAGGATTTCTATAGTAACAATGTTTTGATTTATCAGGCCTTATGATGAGCCCTGGCTGAGGTATATATTTCTATATTTGTATATATGTAGTACCAATACCAACCTACATATATACGGGAATTATTTTACATAATCCCGTTTAGCCGCGCCCAGTAGTATACTGTCGATCAAATATCGCCACTGGCACAATTAATTCTCACAAAATCCAATTAACGACCTTCAAGCCATTTAACGCTTGAAATTGAATTTCCATGAATATAAAATATTGATATGGTGGCGATGGCGATGGTTATAGTGAGATATACCTGAACTGTATCTCATCGAAAATCTATAGAAAAAATTTATCGGTTACTTTTTTTCAATGCTCGCCATATATACTCCTCTCAACCCTAACCTGGGTATCCCAACCCTACACCAAATATGTACTCCAAAATTTTGCTCATTTTTCAATTAATATGTACAGGTAAATTCCAATATATTTATGTGTGTGTGTGTGTGCGTGTAACAAATATAGGCAGAGGCTCATTAAGCGATTTCGAAACGCTTCATTTTTCTCTTTCAATTACTTTGTCTGTTGGCGCCAGCCCAATAGTGAAAATTAAATGTGTCTATATACAACTCTGCTTCACCTACCTACCTATCTACCTATCTACCCTTAAAACCCGAATCGAAGGTAAAATCCGTGCATGGATACCTATGGAGGATAATTATTACGTTATCGCGGCCCCCCATCAGCGTGTAACACCAGCCAGTGACAAATTAGCGGAGAATACAAAATTGCACCATTTAAAAAAAAAAAAAAAACTCTCCTAAAATTTCATCCCCGCTCGCGAAATCATTAGTAATTTATTGCCTGGGTATGTAGCCTACAATAGAAATTCCCATGTATTACCGTGGCTCCATGTTTGCTATAAGTTTCCTATGGGAATATGACAAATTGTTATATAGGTGCTTTTGGGCGAACACCCCTGCTGGTATAAATTTCATTGCAAATTTAGGCCTAGCTGTAATTGGGGGAACATTTCAATTTTGAAATATTATTTTTTCAATTCCTATAGAAATGCACATAGGCAAATACCTACGTATGCATATTTATGTTCTTCTATAAAGCATTACATAGTATATTTGGGCCAAATCCCAAAGGGCACATCATGGCACACAAATTATGGGCGCCATTGAAATCGATTAGTATCGTTAAGAAGAACTGAAAAATTTGAGCTAATCCTGCTAACCTCATTAATTGACTATTGGGAATTAGTAAAATGAGATCCCTATGGGTGATATCAAACGAAACTTGCAGTATATCCCTGTATCCAAAGTGAATAGGGTCAATCAAATTAAAATTCTGTGCCGAAATAGATCAAACATAAAAGCTACAGGGTAATTCAACAGAGAAAAACATATTCGGGTAATTCTACAGGGTTTTCCAATAAGAGGTGTTATTTCGGTAGATGTCACTTTTGGAGCTGTCATTTTTTGACATTTGACAAGTAGAAACTACGCCATTAATAAAAATGGAACGATACACGATTCAACAACGCATTGAAATTACTATTAAATTAATATTATTATTATCCGGAATTCCATCGAAAACTCATCTTGAGTGATGAGGCCCATTTCCACCTCGATGGCTTCGTCAACAAGCAAAATTGTCGCATCTGGGGCTCGGAAAACCCAAGAGTTATTGTTGAAAAGCCTCTCTATCTTGGGGCGGTTTATGGTCCCGCGGGGTCATTGGACCTTACTTTTTCGAAAATGATGCTGGAGCAACAGTTACGGTGAATGGATTGCGCTATCGACAGATGATTAATGATTTTTTATGGCCGGAATTGGATGGTATTGATCTGGACAACGTTTACTTTCAACAAGATGGCGCTACGTGCCATACAAGCAACGAAACCATTGATCTTTTACGGGAAAAGTTGCCGGACCGTGTTATCTCTCGAAGAGGTGATCACAATTGGCCACCGAGATCTTGTGACTTAACACCTTGCGACTTCTTCCTTTGGGACGACGTGAAAGAGAAGGTCTACGCTAACAGCCCAGCGTCCATTCAAGACCTCAAAGATGGAATTCGTGAGGCTATCGAGGACATAGGGCAGCCACTTTGCGATTTGGTTATGGAAAATTTCATGAAAAGGATATGGTCCTGTACGCATGGTCGTCGTGGTCATTTGGCTGATGTTACTTTCCGTTATTAACGGCATACCTTCCTCTTTATAATGAAATAAAGATCCGATAATTTTCTCAAAAAATGGCAATTTTCTTTGAATATCAAAATAACACCTCTTATTGGAAAACCCTGTATATAGGTGGCGTGATAAATGGGTGCAATACATTCTAAGCCATATATATTTGGGTGGAATCGAAAAGAATATAGACTGATCACTGACGAGACTCGAACTACCATATGTACTTTATATTTATTATTATTATTATTTATTAATTACGGGGGATGCAGACAGGATTTCTGCCTCTCATCTTGTCACCGCGACCTATAAGATCTATTGCGCCATTACCCCTGGATGCCCTAGGGCGCCCATTCGAACTTAAGGTCTTTGATGAAGCTTATAATATTCTTTAGGGCCATTTTTTCGACATCCTCTGGCAGTGGAAATGCCTTTCCTAGATGTCTTAGCCTTATGCGGCACAGAGCTTCACAGTCACATAGGACATGTTCAGCGGATTCATCGTCTTCTATACATTGACCTTACCCATCTTCTTAAGATGGTATCTAAGTGGGCAATGCCCAGTAAGTAGGTCCGTTATGAGCCTTAGTTCTTTCCTGCTGAGTGTGAGGAATTCTTTTGTCCTCTGTTGCGAATACTATATAAACTTCTTCGCTTGTCTCAGCACCGGGGTATTTTCCCAGTATTCCTTCTTAGTTCTGTCCTCCCAAAGCCTGATCTGAGCTGAGAGGTGACTTTTTGGGTGTCCAAAGACAGGCTCAGGGCCAATAAACGGAGATTTGGCTCCTTCCTTTGCAAGGCGGTCCGCAATCTCGTTTCCCTTAATGCCTTCATGTCCTGGTACCCAGATCAGTGTCACCCTATTTGTCTCGGCCAGTTGCTTCAGGACAGTAAGACAGCCCCAAACCAGCTTAGACTCAAAGGTGATCGAGTTTAACGCTTTATGTGCTGCCTGGCTGTCTGATATTATGTATATTTTTGCTCCGCACATATTTTTGTGAATTATTTCGCCAGCGCAGAGTTCTATGGCGTGTATTTCTGCTTGAAAAATGGTTGGTGAGGCCCCCAGTGCCTTTGCGAGATGGCACCTTGGCCCATATATGCCCACGCCTGCTTTACCTTCCATTTTGGATCCATCCGTGTACCATTTAAGAGATCCTTTTTCAAAGGGTAGGTCCCCAGGGTGCCAATGTAGACGGTTCCCCACGATCACCTTAAATGTGTTTCAAAGTTATGGCGTTTCGGCATAACGTCTGAAATTGGGTTAGCCATCGGGTCCTCTATGAAATCCTGGAGGACTTTCAGGTGTACTTAGGAGGTTTGCCCTTTGTAGCCTAATTGCACTAAGTATGGCCTGCTCCCTAACTTGCAAATGTAAGGGTAGCAGGTCCAACATAGCCTCTAGGGCCGCAGTTGGGCAGGTACGCATGGCACCGGTTACTCCTAGACATGCAAGCCGTTGTAGTTTTTGCAAACTAGCTTGAGCTGTCTTTTGTTTTGTTTTTGGCCACCAAACGAGAGAGGCGTATGTGACCATGGGTCTTATAATAGATGTGTATGACCACAGAGTCATTTTAGGTTTAAAACCCCAAGTTTTGCCAAAAAAGCCTGCGGCATGTCCATGTTGCCACTGGAGCTTTATCCAGTACTCTTTTTAAGTGAGAGTTCCAGGTTAGTCTGTTATCCAGGGTAATACCTAGATATTTGACCTCCTTTGAGAATTCCACTACTGTTCAATCATGTAGGTAAAGCTTCCTTTTGCTCGTGAAGGATACAACTATTTTCTTACCAGGATTGGCTCGAAGTCCCATTATTTGGCACCAGTTGCAGACTATGTTTAGGGCATTTTGCAATAAATCAGAGATTATCTGATCATGTTTGCCCCTAATTGTAATGACCAGGTCATCCGCATATCCCTGATTGTCATAGCCGGAGTTGGTTAGCTTCTGTAGGAGATCATCTACAACCAGGGAGCATAGTAGAGGGGACAGGACCCCACCTTGGGCACATCCCTTGGCAGCCACTACTGTAATAGAGTCCTCCCCAGGTTAGCTGTGATTCTCCGGCTTTCAAGCATAGCTTTCATCCATTTTATCAAGGAAGGTTCAATTCCTTTTTTGGTGGCTGCATGCTCAATGGCTTCAAAGGAGGTATTGTCAAATGCTCCTTCGATGTCTAGGAATGCACATAGGGCAGTCTCTTTATCCTCTACTGCCTTTTATAGTCATAGGACAAGACTATGTAGGGCAGTTGTGGTAGACTTTCCTGCTTGGTAAGCATGTTGATTTGGGTGCAGCGGTGATCGCTTGAGTACACCGCTCCTAATATAGTTGTCTAACACTTTCTCCATTGTATTGAGGGGAAATGAAGTTATACTGATAGGGTGGTAGGATTTGGGTAACGCAGGTGAACGCCCTACCCCCTTAGGTATAAATGTTACCTTAACTTCCCTCCACGTCCTTGGTATATATCCTAGAGTATAATTTGCTCTAACGATCTTAATGAGATTTATCAGCATCTCTTCTGGCCCTTGTTGAAGTAGGGCTGGAAAGATGTCATCAGCTCCAGGCGATTTGAATGGCTTAAAGGAGTTGGCGGCCCATTTAACTTTCCTTGGGGTGAAGGTTCTGCCAGAGAGACTTTTAATCCTATTGGAGGACCTGCATCCAGGTCTTAGCTCTTCAGGGATTTCGTCGTCATCTTGCATAACTCTCGAATCGGGAAAATGAGTTTGTAGTAACAAACTTACTGTTTCTTCTCGGCTACTCGTGTAGCTGCCATCGACTTTCTGTAGAAGGCCGATACTATTGGTGTGATCCTTAGAGAGCACTTTTTGAAGTGTTGCAATCGTGGGTAGGTCATCACTACCCTCGCAGAGATTTCTCCAAGTTGTTCTGTTGGATTTCCTCAGCTCTTTATTGTACTCAGTTAAGGCGCGCTTGTATTCATTCCAAGCACCTGTTGTTTTTGCCTTGTTGAAGAGCCTTCTAGAATTGGTTCTTAATCTGTTTAACAGGACATGTACTTTATATTACATGTAGACCATCAGCGCAACATAAAATTTTGCATGTTATTGCTCGTTATAATTTCACTTTTCGTTGAGCAATTGCCCAAACCACTGAAAAACTGTATCAAATGCAGAAAATTGACTCAACTGGACTATTTTGGAGATTCCAGTTTTGAAACCGTACCTACTGGCTAAAGAAATAGACTCCACGGTATATGCAAAGAGGAGATGAAAGGCTGAATATGAGATTACCGTGTGAAAACCTGGCTGAGAGACACTATATTTTTTTTTTATATATTATTAAGCCAAACTCAGGATATACACTATGATGCAAAGCATGTCAGAAATAAGATAGAGAAAGGCTCAGTGTGGGGCGCACAGAGGGGGGGGGGGTTATGAAACCCCCTAGAAGGTTAGTTTTTTTAACATAATTTACAAATTATGTATAAAATGTAAACTGTATATTATTACGAAGTCCCAGGACCGTGCGCAGGATTTTTTAAAAGGGGGGGGGGGGTTGAAATTTTGAAATATAAAACTAGAAACAAAACTCTTGTATTTGTAGATTTAAGTACTTTAATTAATATCATGTACCGCTTAATGAAAAACTTGTACGAAGAATATGTTCAATACACACAAATTCTTTTCATCTTTGTTTCAATAAATTGATACGGCAAGGTACAAAGAAAAATCATTAAGAATTGCACCGACTTTTCCAATTGTGGACCTTAAATGGGATTTAAGACAACGCAAAGGAGAAAATTAACGCCCAATCGTGTGGTCACATGTGGTATAATTATCAAAGGTATGTGGACATTATGGGGAATGCATCCTTGCTGCAGATATCAGAACCTCGAGAGAAATGTTAATTATTTTATCTGCAATTCGGCGCCGCCAGATCTTAACTTCATTGATCCATACTTCAGATAGCCGTGTAAAAGTGTACGTTTCGAATTGTTCACGCACGCTGCTTCATCTTAAGTTTTCATTTGGTCCGGAAAAAGACAAAAGAAGCTTGACGAAACGTTGTGACGTTTCAAAAAACGGTCCTTTAGATGAGTAATGACCAAAGTATAGTTTGAAGATTATGGTGACTTTTATCTCTCGTTGTAATTATTTTTCTTTAATTATTGTTTATACGCTGCTCGCCCCTCCGATTCTTCTGGCACTACTCCACAATATAACTTGTTTAGTTAACACTGTGTTATAGTGTAGGTTTTCATATTGTTTTCATTTTATATATCAATCTAATTTTGTATGAGGGCGTGAAACAGGAATCTAACTGTTAATTTTGAAAAGGTGCTTAATTTGAAAAATGTTAATATTTTATTAAAATATAAAAAAGTTCTATAAAAATGAAAAAAATTAAAGTTCTATTAAAATAAAAATTAAATTACTAAAAATTGCTTGCAATCGAGATACATTTTATAAAGTGGTATGTCTTTGGAAAACCATCTTGGCATCCTTTACATCAGCACACAATAACAATCTGCAATTGTGTTAGTGATTGCATTGCTCCGTTTGGCCTTGGCTTTTTTCTATACTCTAGTTCGTCCTTTGCAGTTTCTGTAGAGTGTTGATTTTTTATTTGCAAAGCTCTACTGAACGATAAAGCCAAAGAGTGTACTGAATGAAGAATCAGAATCGATGCTTGAAAATTCACGGTTTTGATGGCCGAAAGCAATTGAAAAGCAGCAGCAACAGACATAATTACATCTTACCATGCCGAAATAATTTCCAGAGTATCAATAACCGCAGGCTGCAGATCGACGTAAGTTGCCACGTACTCATGCCGTTCCACCCCCCTCATTGTTGCACAAAATTTTATAGCTTTTTTCTTCTTTACAAAATTCAAAATTTCGGTTAGGATTGGCCCATTAAATATCGATCTGTTGTGAGTGCGCCTTTTCTAAGAAATACCGGATAAAATTTCGTCATCATCATTTACGAATGTATTTCAATTACTTCAAAATCTGATTTTAAAAAAGCGAAGTCTAAATGTTTACTGTTAACTGTAACTGTAAGTTACATCATTACTTTCCAATCGTGGTCTTTTTTATAAAAAATCGACGGATATCCATCTTTAACACTTCGAAATTGCCATCAACAAGAATTTTCCCCTGGCTTTGGATTTAAAATAGCGTTCGTACAATGTAACATGAAACGCACTACATGTGAACCAACAATTGTCCGTTGATAAGTTTTTTGCATGGAAATAATTTGCGAGAGCTGCTGCGTCAATATGTAGTATGTGGCCGTGAATCTCATTGCTATATAATGCCCACAAATTCAATTAAAATTTAAATTTTTCCCTCGATCCATGGGAGAGGTTTCAACCCCCAAAATCCCTCCCGTGGGCACGGGCCTGAAGTCCGATAAAATACAATAAAACCTTTAAATATATAATAGCAAGTCTTAAGTGTCAAATGGGCGCAGGACGCGACTTTAGAACCATATTTTTCCGACCCCTTTTGGACTTGGGACACTTATGGTTGTCCCCAAAGCCAAAATCTTGGATGCGTAACTGATTAGGGGACATCATAAGAGTGTAGAAGGTGCTGATATACGTCACTCTTGAACCTTCGCAGATTGTACGCCGAAGGAAAGATAGAATATGGCAGACTGTTCCACATTCGCACAGTTCGTGATAAAAAAGCATCACGAAATTTTACTGTACGGCCGAAAGTGTTTTGATGGATGAAAGGATCAGTGCGGCTATCAGCGGGAGTGTTGCGTGCAGGATCAGGCTAGACAGAAGGATTTAGAAAAATTTTCAGCAAACCCAAGATAATTGTATTAGCGTAAAAATTAAAACTATTTAATATAGTTTTTTCCAAGTTCTTATTTTTTTAAACGCCTCGCCGCAACCGCACTCTCCCTCATTTCGAACTGTCATGAGCTGCCCCCCCCAGTTTAGAGCCTGGGTACGCCGTTGGAAGGGTGGAAGGTGTTCAGGCATTAGCCTCGCATTCAGTGCGACCTGAAAGATCTACTTTGAGTCCACGTTTAATTTAAGGGACTTGCACATCAAAAACAAGAACCGAAAAATGTACATCGAATAACTCAATTTATTCCCCTTTATAATAAGATTTTTGCTCCAGTAATTAACAAGATAACCTAAGAATTTTAGATCTTTTAGATCGTAGTGAATGCGAGGCCAACGCCTGTACATCCCTCTACAAATCTAATGTAATCTAAAGAATTTTACTCAGAAAAAAGTAATTTTATTCCATAATTTTACGAAAAACAGTTGTATCTGTCAATTTCTATTCGGTTTCCACACTGTGGAACGTTTTCGGGCGAAAGTTTTTTTCAGGGGGGGGGGGGGGGCTGTTAACAAAAACATTCTTAAACTTGCCGGAAAAAAAATTTTTTTTTTAATAATAATATGGATAACATTAAAACACATTTTTTCGTAAGAGCCCTTATCAGACAATTTTTATGAAAATTAAATGTCACTTTTATTTAACCGAAAAAGAGGCTTTTGATGTGTAAACAAAAGCCAAGTTCCGGTATAGAACTTTTCGGTTTTCGGAATTCGATGTGGAAGTTCCATTACTCCCTTTCTAGGCTTAAACTGTTAATGAAGTCTACAACCATTCTGGGACTTAGGTTCCACACGTGGTTTGGTGTAGGAAAAGCATGTTCGAGGTGGAGTAATCTCCGCCTGGCTATGCTTCGCAGTTGCAGAGAAACTGATCCGAGGTTTCATGAGCATCCTGACATAAGGGACAGGATCAAGTCTCAGCCAAGCCCATATTTTATAGATGATACCTTAATGGACAATGGCTCTGGAATCATTTTGAGCTCTGTTTTTCTAAGAAATATAGGAGTTCTTTTGTTCTTCTGCCAGAGGTGTCGATAGACTTAAGAAGAAGGTCCTGTAGCTTTTCTCAATAAAGGGATTTTTAATTATTTTCCCATCTATTTAAGTTCTGAGGTATCACTTTGAAGTGCCACAAAATGGCTCTGGTCCAACAAATGGGGTTTCCGCTCGTCTTTTTGGTGGGCCGTCAGCAATTTCATTGCCTTTATGACCCTCGTTTCCAAATACCCACATTGAGGATAACTTTGTGTCTCGTTGGTAATATTTTCCCAGACAATCCTCTACTTAATAGTGTAGATTTTTAAGATCTTGAGAGCGGCTTAACTGTTCGACAGGATAATAATGGTTGTATCATTTATGGCTCTCTTTTAATGTAGGTATTTCTGCATTCTTTTATGTCCTGGCATACGGTAGGGGTAGAGCCCAGGAACTTTGATATATAGCATCTGCGGTCATATACTCCCAGCCCGACTGCACTGTTCTTATAAGAACTGTCTGTATATCACACCATCGATCCTTGCTTGAAGGTCGGTTTAGTGGAACTTTTCGACCCACCGATGAGAAAAGTCTCATCAGTATGGTTATCACTGATCGCCTACCATAGAATTTCGATGATACGGTCACCCAGTTGCCCATACAAATACTTTTTATCAAAAGCTAATGTGAATTATATAGTAACAAAGTTTCTCGTTGCAATTTTCAAATTGGGTGATTGTCACCATACGCCACCTGGATAAACCAAGAAAAACTTATCGATTTTTTCTGCATTTTCAATGCATTTTAGAAATTTAGTGAAATTATTTTCAGTGAATTTCAGTCTGTTGTAAAGAAGAAATAATCCATCTATAAGTTTAGTGGAAAGTTATGACATTGCATCACTAGAGAAATTCTTTGCCAGTAGCAGCAACCAATATTCAACGTCCGCCACTGACCGTCGCCATAGATTCACCACACCATGATCATCCTCGCAGAATTCGATTTAAATTCAGTTTTCGACTTGTGTTTTGTGCGGCTTTTAGTTGCATTCATTTTTTCTACAATGGTCTGTGGAGTAAAAAAAAATTTCATTTCAAAACTTTTTGTTTCGTTTTAAATGTTTATTTTTATCAAATCCGTACCAAGCAGAATAAATTAAAGACCTCAAATTATTAATCTGAAAAATTATAATTATAAAATTTTGGGTGGTTTTACTCTGAATAATTCCGACGTAGAAAGGGAAAGGTATATAAAAGTGGTGCCAATCTTAAGACTTATGTATATATTTTGTACACAATTTTCTTATAAAAAGGAACTTAGATCATGGGTCAAAATCGAGCAACTCCTTCGTAGTGTTACCATACAAAAATTTAAGTTTTCACTACATATTGGAGCACACAACTTTTATTTTTAATGTTTTTTCCTCAGCACCTAAGATTGGAATGTTCAGTTGTGGGGAAAATTTAGAAATGAATCTCCTATACACGAAGAATCTCTTATTCCAGAAAACTACTGTCATAAGATTGAGATAGAATTATTGAAAAAAATGTTGGACCCACTAAAAATTCATTATGTGATCTTAGTATAAAAAGCTACGTAAAGAAAAAGGATTGCCTTCTGATTGTTTAATTCTTCACGTGAGTGAAATATTTTCCTTTAGCGAAAATTTTATCGAATTCATTGTGAAATTAATTATGAAAAAAAATCAAATCGTATCCAATTTACATTTTTCCACTCAACATGACAATGGAGCCAATGATACATCCATATTTGTGTTATTTCCACTGCCCTCCTCTCCTCCCTAAATTCGAGTAAAGAACAGGCAGCTCAACAAAGCACACAATCTGGGCTAAAACGGAAGTGAGAAAGCTTGGAATGATCCCAAGAAAATTTCAATGACAAAAAAAAAGTATACATACCTTTTACCAAAGTATTTCGGAAACGCAACATATTATAATCCCGCTTCTGCCACACTTTCGGTTCTTTCGCTTTTATACGCCTGTCCATATACATACACGTATAGTAGGTGGATACGTGCTAATCAGTGATAATATTATAATGTAATGTAAAATAAACGCCATTGGTTCATCCGATAAGGGACTAACTACAAGAGTCACTTTATGCCACCCCACTATAGTTTCACCCAGAAAAAATTGATGTTGCTTGCCTTGTAGTAATATCCTCTGCGGACAATAGGTTTAGGTTAAGGTCGTAACCCTTGTATCCCATTGGTCTTTTATTGGTCTTTTTAGACTCTTGTATTATGGGTGAAAAAGGTCAACAAGGAAAATACTAGGGGATTGTCGCTATTTTGAACATTTTGGCTACTTATATATACCAAAGAATCTCTCCCTCCCCTTTAAACAGCCAAAAGTATTTTAGGAACCTAAATGGATTCTGGATCAGAAGCCAATTATCCCAGGAGTGCCAAAAAGATAGATTAAATATAGTGGAAAAGGATATTATCTAGATGGCTGTGGTCATATAGGTATGTAGTATGTGTGTAGTTATCACAAATTTTAATTTCCTGTCAAATGAAAACTGTGGTCGTCTGGTATAACACATTTGTGGGAATATCAAGAGGGTCGTAATGAGTCTTTGTTGAACTTGTATTTCGGAATTACGACACAGGCCATCGGCATTTGTATGATAAATTAATGCACGAAATCTATTGGGCAGAACACATTTGGCCGCACATAAATTAATTACATACACCATAGTTACTATAACGGTGAGCGTGCAGGACATTAACTATATGTACATATACTCGCCATTTACAATAATATTATTGGGACGAATTTCAATGATAATTAAGGGTGTACCACATTCTTGTAGGCGGACATTACTACATATGGATTCATTGTTTGCGGTGAGAATTATTGCAAGCTTGTACAATTATTTGTCAGCTAAACACTGTACTTATGTATATATGTATGTATGTTGTTCTATTAGATAATGTCAATATATGTATATTGATACAATTATGTTCTATGAAGAATTGTAGAGATGAAAGAAATGGTACTGCCGTATTATGAAAACTTGTCCTAAACAGCAAAAATTAATTGGAAGGAGAAAATTGAAATTGACTCATACCCTGCATAGTAGACTTCAATGTTTTACCCGCATAAATATAAAAATATTTTCCACAATCCAGAGTTGTGTGAAAGCTACCAAATTCTTACAATTTAAATCGGCTCCTCTAGTTTTGCCAATAACACGATATAGTCGCTCCATGATATGAAAATTAAAACGCTTCTCCAAAAAACTCAGAGCCATTTTCAAAATTTTCCCAGCAATTAAATGAATTATTTAACATTATTTTTGACTTGATGGAAGAATGCGAAGAATCTCCAATAAAATTCTATCAGTTTTGTTTCTTTTTCGATACCATAAAACGGGGAAACTTTGGATAGGGTGTGCAACTTTGGGACAGAGCATAATTTATCACTTTTGAATTTCCCTCCAATGCTGGACGTTTCGATTTAGTGCGCAATCACCGCCAACTTAACCACCTAACTGTACTGCTTTTTTACGGCTCTAATTAGAATTTGTGCTCAACAATCATCAGTCTGCAGTTTATATTCTTTCACACAGCACTTATTCAAGTTTCTTTATTGATCTAGAAACTTTCGTAAACCGAAAAGAAACCGTGCAGATCTCGAGCGGGGTAACTTTGGGACTATCCGGTTTACCCTCTCCCCCCCCCCCTCCTCAATAACCAAAATCCGGCTTCGGTGCACACTCTTTATTTTGATACCAAGTCGTATAGAAAAAAAAGGGCTGGAAAATATTGTTATCTACTATTAGTTTTGCCTACCGCCGCATTTCCCTACGTTTTTTTATCAACATTTTTCATAGAAATGTGCTAAATCTAAAACTTTTTTGTATTAACAGAAAAAAAATCATTTCAAAACTAGATATTTATAGATAAACAGCTGATGTGTAAAATTTTGAAAAATCAATTTTTCCTCATCTTTCAAAGCTACAAATAGCACTGTCCCAAAGTTTTCCACATGACGGGATGGGATAAGATTGAGACAATAATACAGGGCGATTTTAAGAATACTTTGTTCGAATAGTAAATCCACACCTACATTTGCAACAAGGAAGGTCAAATTCATTTGAAACCGCAGTATCAGCTAAAAGGGATGAACATTATTGACATGAGACAATAAAAACCTGCAAAAGTGTCCCAAAGTTACCCCGTTTTACGGTAATTTATTCACGACATCAATCGGTCAGACCGAAAATTTGTGGAACAATTCGTGATAATGTCATTTCGAAAATCTATACATTTCCAAAATTAACTGAATGTTCGTTCTTACAACTAACTCTCTTACTTATACCGGCGACAGACTTGCGGTTTCAATATTGCAGTTAACACTAAACCGTAATATCGATTTCCATTGATCACGTTTTCTAGCAGAAGTGTTACACTTTTCTTGTAGTGTTACACCAAAATTGTTCCATTGACCTGCACTGCTAGAAATGGTGTACGTCAAAACGCCTGTGGTGCTACACTCGAATAATCGGCGGTGTTACACCGGAATACGCACACATCTATCTGAGAAATGTCACAACTGAATGTCATTGAGCATCACATCAAAATCTTCAACTACTGCTCTACTAAATTCATCCGCAATCACGCCAAAATCATTTAAATTACAATTTTCATAATTTTTATGTTATTCGTGATATTATTGTTCCCAGAAAATTTCATTCTGACAAATTACACCGATATGAGCTACAACTACATTCTCATCGCGTCAAAAGTTGTTCCATTGAACTTGTTTTTCATTGATTGACGTGCACTTTTCTTAAAATATCAATGGAAATCGACATAAGTGTGTCTCTATACACGGAGAAGAGAAACATCTCTGTCTATACACTCGGTATACACTCAGTATGTAGAACATTGAAACTTAAAATTGAAATTGTGAAAAATTCCGGGGTATAGAGAGTTTATTGCAATCTGACCCTAGTTATAAATCATTAATCATGTATAATACACGAACTTTTTAGACCCGAATTTGATACTGCAATATTGGCTGCAGCTTTTTCTGACATTTAATATTTGACACGGTATACTGATGGTAACAAGATATGACTGCTATGATTATGAACTACGGCGGCCATCTTGATCTTCACGACATTACCGATTTTACTACAGAACTTTTGTATTAATTAACTTTTTTTCTTTATATTTTTATTAATTTCAGCAATCATAAATAAAATATTAACATTTTAATGCACGCATTAAAATTCCGTACTTTATTCACTGATAGCTTTTGAAAAAAGTATCATTTTTCTTTATTGCTGCCAGGTAGATATTTATAATTTTATTTTAAATATTGTAATTTTTATTTACTATAATATTACCCGTTTTATTTTTTCAAAGCTGTTACTAATTAATTTATTTTAATAATTTTTCTGAATTTTTTATATAACTTGTGAAACTGTGACGACACAGCTCAAGTGTCAAAATAACTAGTAGGCATACTTGTTACTCTATATACCGTGATGTTTGACACTTGTCAAGTTGAATTGTCTATTTCGTTTTTATTTTCCATATAGAGAAGTAATTTCACAATATTTGCTCGCATTTCGTACGTCATATAACAAATCAAATGTAAGTTCTTTAATTAATTCTTAGTATCGTAAACCGCAATTGTGTTTCTGAAATTCTATTATTCCAATATGACATAATTGCTGTATAAATATCTCAATTTGAAAACGCAAATCTGTATCCGGTATTACATATGTAACTGCATCAATAACATAGCTTCATATAGCGGTTAATCTTTAATATTCATAGTAAAGAGCAAGGACACAAAAACTGAACCCTGTGGTATGTCATATTCCATTAAACTAAATAAGTTCGACTACCCACTGTCGTCAGTGCCGGATCTAGGAAAGTTTTGAAGGGGGGCAAAGACGTTATATTTACCGCCCCCTCTAAAAATGATCTTTATTTGGGGTAACATTTTATTACAGTTCCAGGGTATACTAGGCATCATATATATATGACTTATTTATACTGCATACCTTGGAACTAGAACCAGAATTCGTATTTGAAACAAATGATTGTTATATAAAAATAATTTGAAATTCAAACAAAAATTAAGATCGATCGTTTGAATCTCAAACTGTTTTAAAATAAAAGGAAAGTAAAAAATCGTATCATTACAAATACAGTTTATTTTATATCAGAGACAGACTTGCAATTTTAGTATTGATATATTGATAATGCCATTATGGCAATTGCAATATAAAATTTCAGAGACACACTTGCTGTTTACGATGATACTAAAAATTTAATTAGAGAATTTACATTTGATTTATCCCTTGATTTGTTATTTGACTTAAGAAAATTCCGCGCACATACAAAACGCGAGCAGATACTGTGAAATTACTTGTCTATATGAAAAATAAAAACGAAATAGACAGTTCAATTTGACAAGTGTCAAATATTAAATGTCAGAAAAAGTTGTAGCCAACATGATAGTATTAAATTAGGTTCTAAAAGGTTCGTGTATTATATGGTTTATAACTCTGATCATATTGCAATAAATTCGTATACCGCGTACTTTTCGTGAGATCATTATTGAGCTCCAATGTACTACATACTGAATGTACACCGAACGTATACCGAGCTGTGTTTCAGTATATAGAGACAGACTTTCGGTTGAGCGCAAAATGCAATATTGAAATTGCTAGCCTGTCTCCGGTATTATTAACACAAGGATAACAAATTAAAAACTTAAATTATGTTAGAGATCAATTTTTATTTTTGCCGCCTTTCAATATGTATCTTCTCGTCTAAAACTACTAAAATTTGAGACGGTTTCAAGAAAGCTCTGGGTAATTCTGGCAAACTGCCGTTCAGTTTGAAGGGGATTATCCAATATTTTACTCAGATTCAAGTGCCTTAACTCCGGCTAAAATGCCTAAATTTAGTTGGCATAAAAATATTTTCTGGAAACTCTGTGCTTGTGCCTACTGTCTTATATTCTGTCTACATTCGAGGTAGGATTGATGGATGATGTGGAACATAGGGTTGCCAGCCACTTTTGTACAATTTTTGAATTCATTTCATATGATACAAAGGTAAAATTTGAAAATTTAGCGGAATTTTAAGTTTAGTTAGCTATTACACACTTATACTTAATAGACAGTAAACTGCTTGACTGTATAAGTATAAGCACAATTAAAAGTATGATATCAGCAAGGGAGCTTTTAGATCCCGGAAAGTACACTGAAGTGTTAAGTATGGTCTGAAAAAATTTTCCAATACTTGTAATTAGATTTTTTCTCGTTTAGTTACGGGTTCAGAAGTCTGTCGTATTGCCGCCCCCTTAAAACTAGCGCCCGGGGCAAGTGCCCCGGAGTGCCCCCCCCCCATAGATCCGGGCCTGGAATGGGCACATTGGGCGAAACTACTCCTCTCAGTATACTTCATTGCTTGATGATCAGCGACACTCAGGGGAAGAGAAAACCCCTCCCCCGAGTGTTTCTCATCAACGTACATACAGTGAAGTATACTGCAGCGTGTAGTTTTGCCCAATGTCAAACTTACTAAGCTGAATACAAACAAAAAAGAAACAGAAGAAAAGTTCATTTCAATTTGTCGTATATATTTTGACATTATGACAAAAGATCTTTTATCGTACTTTTGATTGTAGGTATATTTTTGATAGATATTTTGACTTTCACTACGATTTTTTCATACTTGGGTTTTCACCATAGTTCTTTTGTCTTAATATTTCCGGGTAGCCAGATATGACATATAAGTAACAAAACAAAGATAAATTGTTGTCATTTATCGCCAAAATTATGTGACAAATAAGATTTGAAACTGTGGTCAGTGTTGACGCCAGTTGTCACATTAACAATATTTAATGAAACCTTAATGTTGACATTTGTGACAAATGGTTCACATATATATGACATTTAAATGTTGCAAGTTTGTCAATCTATAATAAATAGTGGTGAGTATACAAAACCGATGTGTTAAAAAATTACACAAATTTTCGCAAAAAGGTTTATTATTCAATCAACTAGGGGATTTCTTAATTACCACGTACATTTACATCCGCATTTACATTATGTATGGATTGCATCGAGCGGACTTCATAAGTCCATCGACACCTTTTTTCTCCCTATGCAACGAATCCATATATTGTCCACAGAAAATGTAACTACAGTGGTACCTCGACATACGAGTGCCCCAACATACGAGTTTTTCGAGATACGAGCCGGCGAGCGAGTGATTTTTTGCTTTGAGTTACGAGCGAAATTCGAGATACGAGTTCGTTTTAGCAGGTCGGCCGGTAGCACGCAACCGCGCGTGCGCGGCTATGCCCACCACGGTCAGTGAATCAGTTAGCAGCGTGCTCCCGCTGCGTTTACATTTACATTTACAGTTGTAGTTCATTTATTTTTATAACCATGGATCGGTAGAAAGTTTGTGGAAAGTCAGGTGCTAAAAAAAAGATGATGAGTATTGAATTAAAACGTGAAATTATAGAAAAACATGAGCAAGGTGTTCGAGTTGTTGACTTGTCGAGGCAGTATGGGCGTAGTACGTCCATGATATGTACTGTGCTTAAACAGAAGGAGTCGATAAAGTGTGTAACGCCGGCTAAGGGCCTTACGATAATTTCCAAGCTGCGAATCTCCCTTCATGAAAATATGGAGAAACTGCTGATGGTGTGGGTGACAGAGAAGCAGCTCCAAGGAGATACCTTGACGCAGACCACCATTTGCGAGAAGGCAAGAGCGATCTACGGTGATTTGCTGAAGCAAACCCCGCAGACTTCCATCGACGAGGCATCGGAAGAGTCATTTAAAGCCAGCCGGGGCTGGTTTGAGAATTTCAAAAAGAGGACCGGTATTCACTCCGTTGTCAGGCATGGTGAGGCAGCAAGCTCAGATAAGAAGGCAGCTGAGGATTACATTAAAACGTTTCCCCAATCTAATAAAAGCCCATGGATATATCTCTCAGCAAGTCTTCAACTGTGATGAGACAGGGCTGTTCTGGAAAAAGATGCCGAATAGAACATATATAACGGCAGAAGAGAAGATGATGCCAGGCCACAAACCTATGCACTGTGCGCCAATGCGAGTGGCGACTGCAAGATCAAGCTTCTGCTCATATACCATTCGGAAAACCCCAAAGCATTTAAGTCACATAAGATTTTGAAAGAAAAACTGCAAGTTATGTGGAGGTCGAACCCGAAGGCATGGGTCACCAGGAAGTTCTTTGTGGAGTGGGTAAACCTGGTTTTCGGCCCTTCTGTTAAGAAATATCTACAGGAAAAAAACCTACCCGTGCAAGCCCTTCTCATCCTCGACAATGCCCCTGCTCATCCACCAAACCTCGAAGATGACATCCTCGAGGAGTTCAAATTTATAAAGGTTCTCTACCTACCACCCAACACCACTCCTATCCTACAGCCCATGGATCAGCAGGTGATTTCTAATTTTAAGAAGCTATACATCAAGCATCTTTTTCGGCGCTGCTTTAAAGTGACAGATAACACAAACCTCACCCTTCTGGAAGGACCACTTTAATATGGCGATTTGCCTAAAAATTATCGATCAGGCCTGGCTGGGTGTTACAACGAGGACCTTGACCTCTGCATGGAAAAAGCTGTGGCCTGAAGCTGTAGCTGAAAGGATCTACGAAGAATTGGAACCCGGTATGTCAGTAGAGGAGGAGATTGTGTCTCTGGGGAAATCCATGGGTCTAGAGGTGGAAGAGAGAGACGTGAACGAGCTCGTCGAGGAGCACACCCAGGAACTGACGCCTGAGGAGATACAAGAGTTACAGTCACAGCAGCATACGGAGGTTATGCAAGAAATTGGTTTCGAGGAGTCAGAGGAGGAGGAGGTTATTTCTACAAGTGAGATAAAGGAGATCTTAGGAATGTGGGAGAGAGTTTCACAGTTCGTGGAAAAGAAACATCCAGAAAAAGTTGCAACAGGTCGTGCATCTGATCTTTTTAATGACACTTGCCTAACTCATTTCCGGAACATTCTGAGAGGGAGGAAGAAACAAACCTCCTTGGACATGTTTTTTTCTAAACGGCCTACAAGTGAAAGCGAGAAAAATGTAGCGAAAAAGGCAAAGACCAGTGAGGATATCTTATTTATTTCTTTACATTCTCTTTTTTGTTTTTGTACATTAAATATTTGTCATTTATAAATACGTTTTTATTATTCAAAACCACGTAACAAAAATAATTGGGGTGACATTTTGGGGGTTGGAACGGATTAATGGTAGTTCAATTGTTTTGTATGGGCAAATTTGCTTCGAGATACCGAGTAGGTAATTCAAGATACGAGCAAGTTTGCGGAACGAATTAAACTCTTATGTCGAGGTACCACTGTACTGTAATGGTTTATGCGTCAGTATTTATCAGAGATGTCAAATTTGTATGAATACCTACTAGATTTAACTGCATAAGTTACTGCTCTACGAAAATTCCGGCGTCTGTCTTTGCTCCACCTAACAGACAAATTCATATAATCAAAATGTCCGTTAATTCTACCAAAATATTAGTCATCAACATAATTTTCTCAAATTTTGTTCACAACTTCTTGTGACATTTTTCTACATAAAGATGGTATGACAGCACAATATAAATGTAAACTTATTGTGTGACATTGCGTTTTCACCAAGGTATATAGAATACAAGAAATTCCAGTTACGAACCACGTTACGCAATTAGTGACGAATTATCGTGAAAATGTATAGGAAAGCACGGTACAGAGAACACTATACTCTCTCTCCTCTCTCTGTCTTTCCTATAAAAATGTATATATACATTAGTCACAGAATTACGTCACAGGATATCAGCTGCAATTTGTCAAAATTTTAAAGGGAATACTTGTCTTCTATATACCTTGGTTTTCACAATAATTTCCTCTTTATTGTGACACGTTTTCGACACTGTTTTGTGATGACATTACATTGGTACTCGGGTTGGAAGCCATATCAAAAAGATGCTTATTTTGTAAACTAAATCCTGAGTTACAATGTGACGCTGTCGCGAGAAGCGATCGCGAATGATGCTGCTGATGCAGACGCGGACGCAGTGCATGTTGCTTATGCTGTTCCAATGATGACGCTCTAACATGTGTCTAATTTTTCGTCCCATCATTAAATAAATTCAATAAATTGTAAATAAATAAATTAACTAGTTATTAAATACTGTAGCACTACTTAAAACATACAATTTACACTCACAATTTCAATGTTCTGCAAAATTAAATTGCCTCAACTCCAGCTGTCAAGTTGAAATATTTTCAACTTTAACCCGGGGGTTACACTTGCATGCAATCTGCACTGCCATACTTCTTGCACGTGTAACCTCTACTGCCATGCTGGCAGCTCAGCTTTCAGCGAAAAACCATGGCAGCTGGGAGATAGTAATTTGACATTTCTACAGTTTTCAAAATGGCGGAAAAGAAATGCTTGAGAGAATTTGATAAATTTATTCTGGGAAAATGAGATTTTGTGAAATCATTTGCATTACATCATTTACCAACACCTTCCTCTTAATTTTTTCTTGGGTTTTTATCATTCTGCTACTTCCTTTATTGCTATAATTTTCCAATACACGCAAGACTTTACGTCTCGATGCCATTTTTTAAATGAACTTGCATGCAAGCTGTTAAGACATCAACCGAGCCGCCTTCTGCTGTCAAGTTTAAAATCGCGTTGGAAGGGAGGCTTGCATGCAAGCTGCACTTGCAGGTGTAACCCCCGGGTAAGCAACGCGACCTGCGTCAGCAACATTCTTAGCGACACACTGTACCTGCGCTTCAGTATTTACGCTTCGCTCCGCGCGCGCGTGTGTGTGTGTGTGTACCACGGCCAGCCTGCCTGTGTGTGTGTGTTTGGTTTTGGGAATACTTCTTGGAGTGTTTACCAAACACACAATTTGTCGATGTTGTATTGAACAGCAGTTGTAGTATTGAGGTGTTTTTTGGTAGACGGCAGTTTCATTCAGTATTGGGGGTTTCTTGATGCGTTTACCCAAACACTATTGTATTGGATGTCTGATGTACAGCTTACAGCAGTTGGCAGCGTTCAGCTGTCAGATTGTTCTCGGTGTTTAAATTGCTTCGTAACCTTCTTGGGATCCAGAGTCTCAATTATAAGGTGTGGAGAACTCTCGGCCGTGATAGCCACGGGTACCGTGTTGATGATAATAAGGCGTAGATAATACTCCTTATGATTTCTTGAACCAATGACGAGAAGCTCGTACGAAAAGAAAAACGTCTTGTTTTACACGGGGATTACACGAGTCAGTAGAACTGACTCTGACAGCGATTGACACTTACACAGGCTCGTGTAAACCCCTACTGACTACTCTGTTTTACTGACGAGTCTGTACTGACAAGATTTCTGACGAGTCAGTACGGACTAGTCAATAAACTGTCAAACGTACAATTAAGATGGCGGAAATTGAAAATAAAGGGTAGATGCTAGTGGATATTTGTGTTTATATTCCTAATCTGCTCTCTTTTGAGTGGGAAATGACTGAAAAGTGTTTAACATACATTTTATTGTTTATTTTGTAGAGAATAAAGATGGATTAATGAAGACATTGTTTGATAGAAGAGGAATGTCCGCACCGCTTGACGACATTTTATTATGAACAGACTGGTCAATTGATAGAACGCAAATCGTTTTTTGTCAGTAAATTTGACAGACGAAATCAGGACTGTCCGTCAGCTCTATTGACTCGTGTAATCGTTGCGTTAGCGACACACTGACCTGCGCTTCATTACTTACATTTTAACTTTTGACAGTTTAGCGACAACGTCCGCGACTCGCGACAGCGTCACATTGTAACTCAGGCTTAAATTAAATGAAGCTCCAGTGTTGAGCACAAGTTTTCTAGTGTGGAAGCTCAGTGAAAGTATGAACAGCTAGCAGAACCCATGAAGGGGCAGTCAAGTTATTCTAATGAGTGCAAATTTGTTTTCATTTCTACGCCCTGCAATTGCTTTATCGTCTTTTGTCCCACCTGTTACTTGTGATTTTTGTACTTGTATCTCATTTTCTTCATTAAGGTCGTCCGCTTCGAGCCATTATTATGACTTATGAGGGGAAGGAAACATCACACGAATCCCGCATTTCTCTTTGATATGTGGTTTTCTAAGTTGGAGCTGTGTTTCATTTCAAGTTTTTTTGATTTTTTTTTTTATTGTAAACTGAAACCCGAAGTACATAAAGTTGTGGTGAAGTATGGTGTCAAAATATGTGACAACAATGTACGACAAACGATCAGAATCAGTACCAAAAGTTACATTCTACGAGTAAGAAACTAAAGGAGAGGCCATTGCGTGTATATATATGCCATTTTTGCGTGCTGAACGTGATGCTTTTTCTCACTTTCTAACATATGGTTGTATCTCTGTCTACATATATCCTAGGTGTCACTTTTGTTTATGTTCGATAAAGAAATTTACCCTAGCACAAAAGCCGTAGGTAAGGTTAAAATTGGATGGGTACTAAATAGAAAAATATTTACATTCTTTTATGTGGAAATTTAGTAATACTGTACTTGTTCATTTTTTTAATAATAACCTTGGAATTAGAATATTGATAAATGTTTGTAATTTTGATAAAAGTAAAAGAATTTTAATATATTTTCTTATGACGAATTTAACAAAAATGAAATTTTAAGGCAAGTTATTGGGCAACCGAAGATGGAAATAGGCTTACTGGGGAACCAGCAATCTCAAAAAGTTGTTTTGTATTACTAGCTCTCACTATGCTGCTGCTGGTATAGAATTTTGCGTCATACTTTCAAAAACCGCCCCAAAATCCTTTGCATAAAGTCTTTTTTCCATCCGCCTGCAATGCGAATTATTTATAGTATGTGTATAAACTTACACATTTTTGAGATTGGCACGAAAATTGTTGTTGATGGGTCTCTCCTTTAGTTTCTTACTCGTAGGTTTACATACTTGTATACTTGTTACTAAAAAGAAGAAGAAGAGTTAATTTATTGTGACAATGTCAAATTGTGTTGTGAATTGCAGTACAAAGTTCGGAAATTTTAAAGTCGATTATCTCAGAAACTATAACTTTCAGCGCAATTTTGATTTCATATTTGTGATTTGTGAGTAAAATGGGAGTAGTGTGCAAAGTTTGAAGAAATTCGGTGCCGTTTCAAAAACTGGTCTTCAGCCCACATCTATAAAAACGTAAAATGGTTCTTAAGAAATTATATGCTTTTGCCAATGCAAACGGTGTTTCAAGCGAAATTTCGATTGCAAAAGAAATTGCAAAATTTTCTAGGTGAATTTATTTTTAAAATTTAATTAATTCACTGATTCTTAATTTTTTCCTACCCAAGTAAATGCGAATATCCGTGTAATAATTAGGTTCACCGGACCACATTGAAGTCTTCTACCAAAATAACGTTCTAGCTTTTAACTTCACTGGGCTAATTTAATTTGAGTTAATTGTTTCAGTTGCAAGTCTATAGAACCGGCAGGCCTTACTTTCTACTGTGAGATTTTTTAACAAACTGTTAGGACACTTGGTCGGTGTCGGTGAGTTAGTCAGCAAATATTCAGATTGAGATGACATATTTCCCATAGTGGACAATAAACACACACAATTTACTAGATTATTGGGATAACGTCCAATCTTACGGGAAGGTATATGTAGACTTTTCAAAGAAGATTCGTAGGAAGACGTTAGAAATTAATTTGTAAAATTTGCAAGCGTTTTCATTATTGATGTTTTGGTCGACGCTGTGATAGGTCCTGTTTAGAACGTTAAATAAATGCTCTGCCCAAGCTGCCGTGTCTGGGTTTATAGATTGCTTTCCAAATTTTGTTATTGTTTGACGCGCTCACCGGTTTCAATGCGAATACAAAACTCGGGAACACGGTCTTGATTCCCTGTGAAGATGGGAATATTATCACTGCGCGAAATTTTCAGTGACACTATAGATCGCTCGTGGAGCTAATACGTACTATTTTTATGAGCTCTTCTGTAGTTAGTAATTACTAATCTATTCCTTAACCTACGCTTTCACCCACATCTATTAGTATGGCTACTTTACGTCACATTCCACACATGGTCTATAGCGACATTGTTTCATGCATTGTTTTCCACCCTGCAGTGTCTGGTTGACCGATTTATCCATTCATATCACCCAATTCATGACCAAATGACCGTCTAATGAGGATGGACTTAGCTCCTTTGGTGATTGATTTTTTCGAGTTATATTTGACTTCAAAAAACTCTTAACGGCTAATAGAAATACGAAATTAACAAATATATTTATTTATTTTTCATATATTTCAGGAAACATAATATAGAAAAGCCAATTATCGCGGTCGATTTCAATGCTTGCCTGGCGTTTTTTACCCAATCTGATGATGATGGTTGGCAACGTTTCTACGGGGGACAATCAACCGTGTTTACAGCTCGAGCTGAGAAATTTTGCACAAACTTACAAGAAATTGGAGCGAAAGTTGTTTTTTTTTATACTGGGCCAACAAATAGAGATAGTTTGGAAAAATCTATCAAAAAAAATAACCTCATATATGATATTGCGCAAAAATTGCATGAAAAAATACGTTCTCAGGAAGATGTCACATATCAAGACTTACGTAAAGTGTAGCTTATGGTCTATGCCAATGATTATATGAACATTTTTTTAAAAAAAATCAACTGCGATTATCAAATCAGCCTAGGAATTAAACGAGATACAGCTTTGGCCAAATACGCAACTGAAAATAATGCCTTGGCAGTGCTTTCCAACGACATTAATTTTCTTGCAATGCCAGGCGGCTGGGATGTCTGGTTCATGGATGATTTCAATATAGAAAAAATGAGTTTAAAGAAGTTCAGTAAAAGCAGATTAAGAATATTTCTTGGCTTATCACAAAAACAAATACCAATTTTTGCTACTCTTTGTGGAAATGATCTGATCTACTATAATCTGGTACCCAAGGTAAGTGTTCTAATAGAACTGCAAATATTATTTTAGAATGTAATATTCAGTCGATAGAACAATATGTTCATGCTGATATACATCCCACCCCCCCCCCTCCTTTGTTCCGCACAAAATTCAACACTCTATGCCTAGTGACTTTAGTTCTCTCGACTTAGTGAACTTCGAAAATTTGTTAATAACAGAATGTTTCGACCATTGGCTGAAGGATGAAGCTCAAGTCTATAGAATTATTAGCCAACATATAATCGATTACGCAACCGACGACTTTGCAACGTACAAAGTTGTCAAATCTACACTCTCGTATCGAAATTTAACAAATTTCTAATGATTCTTGCTGCGTCAAACAAGTTTTATGCACCAGAATCCCGTTTCCGCAGTATCTCCCTAGTTATTAGAACTCTTGGTTCTACTTTTTCTTAAAAATAAAATAAAATTATTTCATTTTCATTATACAGGTACATATGCCTGCGAAAGACACATATCATTTAAACAGACATTTTCAAATTGCGAAATTTATTCGAGAAAATTCAATCGTTGAACCTGATGGAGAGTTAATTGCTACGCATATTTCAAAGAACTGCATCAAAGTCTCGTTCGCCAAACTTTTAGAATGTGTCCAAAGAAGCTTGTCGTTTTACATTTGGGTAAGTTTAGCTAAACAATTTATCTAGGTTTCAACAATTTCTTGCTTTGAATTCTTTGAAAATCTAATTTTCTTCAGGAATCTGCGGAAGAATTAACAATACCACCAGGTTTTGAATGGTTACCAGAATTCACAAGGGAAACTTTAAGCACTTTGGTGTACTCCATAAAGATGAAAATTCCCATTTACATAGTGGCACGAATGATTGACTTAAGTCTTACTGAATTTAAACCGTTTCCACAGTTAGTCCTACCGATAATAAAGAGACAAGCTGGCATAATCTTGGCCGATGAAATCAGTAAGGATCACGAATTCGAAGTCATCTACAAGCCTAATCATTTGAAGGGATTCGAGAAGCATATTGAATATCCTGAATACCCATCATTTAAAACTCCATCAATAAAGTCTCTAGTGGTCAAAGATCCCTCAAGTGAGATTTCAGAGGATGAAAAAATTGAAATTTTATCTTGGATGGTCTTCAATGAAAAAGATGTGCTAAGTTCTTCAGAGTGGACTATGTTATTACACGAATCTCCAGTATACTTCCTTCCGATACTAACACTTTACTATCTCGTTAAGGTAATTTTGTACAACAGATTGGCGGATAGAATTCTTTTGCATTATTATTTTTGTCGTATTTTATAGGAGAATTAAATTGAGGTATTTGAAGCCGATTCTGTACTCTTATCCATCCAAAAAGCTGTAAACGGCAGCAATCAAAAGGTACCGCCCGAAAATATGCCAACCTCACGAGCTGTTTGGCTAGCTAGTTCGTATGCAAGAATGATGAGTTTTATTCGAGACGCTCTTGTTATTGCTGGCCTTGCAAATTATTTGCAGATGGAATACTTCGACGGATACATCTACCATAGCCTGTACGATGAAATGAAAAATGGCAACATCCATGACAGAGAAGCTATAATTGCTGAAATCGAAACGCTTCGTCTCTATGTGTAGGAAAACTGTTCAAAAAACTATTTTTGATTTCGTATTAAGTTTTTAATAAATAAAGACTATTAATCTAAAATTGTAACGTTTAATCTCTCGAAACTGACACTTTAGGGATACAAAAAAAATAACTTGTTTTCCTAGCTGAAGATTGACTTTGAAAAACTAAACCCTTAATAGATCCTTCAATAATATTTTGAAATGTTAATTCCTATGAACATGATGCAACAAAGTAAGTAGACGTAGTTGAATTACATTCACACAAATCCTCCGAACAAAGCAGGTATTCTGGGAAGTCAACAAATGGTCTTCGGGGAAATAATTAGCTAAAGAACTTGTGCTCATATTCTTCAACACGGTAGCAATAATTATATGACGACCATACATTGCGTGCAAATTGAGACTAAAGGACATTGTTTTAAAAAGAATTTAAAAGAAAACCGATTGGCCTCTCTAATCAAAGGTTAATAAGGTATGGCCTTCCTTCCTCAATTTACGAAATAATAATTAGTGTGGAATTATGGAGCGGATGAAACCACTGGAAGAATTAGTGGTAGAGAACCTGTATATAAATCTACTCTAAATATAATTCATAAAAATGTTTCCAGTCGCAATACGTTAGGTTTGGACATCTGCTTTTACTTATGTATAATATCAGCAGAGACTAATTAAATTCCAACCTGAGCTATACAAGTCCTCATAATTTTTTTTATAACAAGTTTTACGTAGTGAGAAATTCAAAAAAATTATACATACTAAAATCCTCATAGCAACACCACTCGAGCAATTTTTGTTTTTAGTGTTATTTATATGCACTTTAAACGATAATTATTAGATGAGTGAATATAGAAAACGACTACTCCGCTCATTATCTTCTTACAGTGTCAATCCCATCTTTAAGAACGACATTACGACACTTCATAGTTATCTTGAATCATTACTTACTGCGAATATAAAATGAAATAACATTATTCTGGTCGAATTGCGTAATTGTGAATACCTGGGTAACACTATTTGCTATTAGATTCCCGTAATGATCATATACTCGTATTTCCTTGAAATTTCCGTTGTCTAGAATTTTTTGACATTCATGCATAGGACAACATCGAGGATAAGGTGAACTGATATCTTTAGGCTGTATCTCAACACAATCTTCATCTAGTTTCGGAGCACTGCATCTAGTAGAGGGAGGAGGAATACCTTAGTTATAGAAGAAAAGACACATATTTCCAAATGTCTTGAAACTTACCTATCCTCCCATAAGTTAAGGTCACCTAAACATTGCACACGAACACATTGGCCGATCCCATAGAAAAGCTTCTCCTACGTACAATACCCGTCCAGTTAGCCGATCTAAGCACTTTTGATCAATCCTACATAAATTTATTTTAAACCTTTTTATTTGTTTATTTTTTCTTTTTATTTTACAAAATTAATGATATTTTCTCTTACCGTTAATGTTGTCTGAATCTGACTGACTCATATTTTCAGACCTTGAAGCGAAAACTGCGATGTTCACTATTTGTGCGAATTTAAGTCTTTCTTATCGCCATCAAAATGTGGACGAGACTAGAATTTTTTAGGGAGTGTGGAGAGCGGCTTCTATCGTGTTATATCACTTCTCCAAAACAACATTAATTTTGTCATCAGGATTTTTTCTATTCTTATTTTTAAACAATCTATACAAATGCATGCAAATCTCTGATTACTTACTCAGGAGTTCGAAGAAGGATGAATTACAAGATATCGATCGAGATGAGCTCTGATTAAAATTAATGTTTTTAACATATGTATGTATGAATCTGCACCACAACAATGCCGAGCCTGAAATCGTGGTAAAAAGGAATTTGGTTGCTCTGAACAAGAAAAAGCGTTTTGAAAAAAAAAATATTCACATGTGTATGTGTACAAATATATACGGTCAGAAAACAATAAGTTTTCTTTTTGCCCGTAAATTGGGACTTCAATAAAAACAGGAATAAAATAATTTTCTTCTTCAAATCAAATCAAAAAGAATTTATTTATAAAATGATAGGACTTACATGACATTCATTGCCTGTACATAGTTGTTGTTATTAAAGAGCCTTATCAAAGAGCTTTACCTAGTGACATTACGGCTAAAATTCCTTTTTTTTAGCTTCTTAGTAGTAAATTAATTAGCTCGACAGTGCGGACAATAGAACAACCCTCAGCTAGATACTGAAATTGCTAATCCTTCGACGAATGAATCTTGACAAAGCAGATGTTCAAACTTAAATTTAAAATAAAATTAAAATTAAAGATTAAGCCTATGCTTACAATAAAGTTGTCCACTAGACACTGGAGAGCATATTCGCTGAGCCCAGTCGGGTTCACTAGGTGCATAGCGGACAACTCCCGAGGGTGGCATTATATTAGTTCTTATGATAGCCCTTAGCAGTAGTAGATATTAGCTAGGATAATAGACATTTGCGATATATCTAGCGATTAGACATTAGTGATTGATCAGGCTTCTCTCAGAGAGCACATAGCTCTTTTTTTGAATTCTTTGGTGGGGTCAATTTCTCTGACGACGCCGGGTAGGCTGTTCCACTTTGTGACCCCCTGGGAGAAGATGTTCCTGCTGCCAAACTGAGTACTCACCTTAGGATATATCAGTCTGCGGCCGTCCCTATTACTCCACGAAAATACCCAGGCAATGCTTTGAGATCATACATGCATTGTAGCGATCCGCGGAGAAGGATTTCCAACAGTGGATCAGGTACATGCCTTCAGAGCACGCAGCAGTTTGGACAGTCTGGATTGTGAGAGTGGATAAAGTACAATGTCTGCATAAAGAAAGTGAGGTAGTATAAATGCATTGAACAGTCGTAATCTTGTGGTCTCATGAGGATGAGGGGAAGCTGCGGTAGAGGGAGCGGAGTCCATAATATATTCGAGAGTACATCAAATTTATATGTGCCTTCCAAGAGAGACAGGGATCCATAAGGAGTCCTCCTAGGTTCTTAACAAATTTCGATGTCAGGGAAATGCTATGGCTCAATATGGTTATAAATCCATTTTAGTTTTATCTTAGAATAATAAAATTACTAAAAGCGACAAGAAGAACACAAAATGTGCAGTTGTCGAGTTGAAAAATATTAAAGCTGTAGGTCGTCAAAGTTGAAAACCTGAAAGCTTGAAACGAACTTTTTTATACTGTCGTGATGATGTGTTCTGATACTTTAGGAATTTAAGGAGGAGTAGGGACGTAAGGGTTTGGTAGATAGGCACTGTTTTCTGAGACTTTATTCTTGGGAGCTTGATTGCTTGGTCTGCCGGCCTACTGCCTGGCAAAGGGAGAAGAGATATATAATGCGAGAATTTTTTCATCAGCATATTTGCTTTTAGTTTATTGTGATTGCAGTTGAACACATTTTTCTGGAAAGAGCGAGGGGAAAACAGTTACTTTTTGACTGCTCTGAACGCAAAAAGCGACTATAGTCACTATAGCGTATTGTTCTGAACAGACTCAATGATAATGATAGAGCAAAATTTGGTTGTACACCCACTCATAATATTAAAAGTTATTTTGAGTTTTGCACACTTAAAAAGCTGAAATTGTGCACACGACCTTTTCATAAAAATTGTAAATATAATGAAATAAAAAATAAACTAATTCGAGCATCCTCTTCTTGGTGTGGCCATAAAAAATTTAGGTATGTATACTGAGAAAACGATCAGTCTTAGACGTTTTTATTGTACTGAAAAGTTCTTCTGAATATGAAATCCACTGAAATTGTTTATAATCATTTTTACTGTCCGACGAGCCGTTCTATAAATAGATGATGAAATCCACTTTCACAATCAAATTTTGAGCAGAGAAGTTAGTGAATATACGAAATTACATACGGGCAGGTATCTTCCAGGATTACCCCAAAATATATTTATTTATGCCGGATGTCAACCCCCTGATTTAAAGGAGAGAAAATCATAGATTATTTAAATTCAAAAAGTTTATTTAATTTATTTATACTGAGAACAAAATTATTAATATAAAAAGTATAAAATCGAAGAGAAAAAGCTGTCTATCTCTTACAAGCTCAAGGAAATTTGACAACAAATCTGCAGAGGAGCACATTTTTCAGTAACATAAAAACTAATTTTTGTGTTAATTAAAACAATTTTAACGTCCTAAATAATTTTTATGTAATGTAATACTATTTTTCAACATCTTTACTATTTCCAATCGACAAATAATAATAAATTATGAATCGGTGTGCAATTGTCCGAAATAAAGGGTTTTCACAGCCTGTTCAATATTTGTGCCATTTTTGAAGCAGGAACCCTCAGTCCATTCTTATTATATGTCAGTGGCCTGAGCAGATAAAGGTACACACCACTGACTTATAACAATGGACTGAGCGTATTGTCATTTTCCTATAGGAAAGCATGGCACAAGTTTTATAGTTCTCTCTTTCGCCCTATGGCAGAGTTGGAGCTACCAACACAAAATATTGCATTCAGGAACGTTTGCTTATGCCATTTGATGCTGTTATGTTGGTTACAGATGCAATCACCGCAGAAGGAATAAGGTAAAGATAGTGTTTACCATGCTCCGTCTCTCTTGCCCATAAGCAGGATTCAGTTAAGAATAACTTTTGAAAATTAAAGCCGGAATGAGCTTAATTCCTTATAAGCGATTAAAATATCACTTGGGCACAAGAAAATATTTTTTTTTTAATTTAATTCGATTTACGGGTGTAAAATTTCATCTGATTGGTTGAGTTTTACATGTTTTTTATGTAATCGTTTTAAAGGGTGCTCTAACGGTGATATACAGAAACACAATATTTTTTGTGCCACATGAATAGCAAATCGCTCAGTCCATTGTTATAAGTCCCACGCTTAGAATACGATAGCTTTCATGCGATACGAGATTTTTGTAAAGTGGCTACGATAATTTATTTATTCCGAAGAAGAGTACTTTGAAAATTATACTTTTGTTTAGTTATTAGTGTTGAGTTCAATAGTTTTGGATTTTGTGAACAATTTAATATATTAGTGAATAATGGTCATAAAGAATCTTTATGCGTTTGCAAATGCAAACGGCATTTCAAGAGAAATTTCGATTGGAAAAGAAATTAAGGAGTTTTCAAGGTAAATTTGTTTTGAAAAAATTCTGAGTATTACCAAAACTTAATATTAAATGCGACGAAATTTTGTCGATCTTTATGTAGAGTAAAAATGATTGAATTTGTAATTTTGCACCTACTTTTTTTTTTTTTTTACTTTTTAATTACATTAATATTTCCCGCATGTGCCATAAATTGTTTTAGTCTCAGAAAAATAAATTTAGTTTTGGAACCTTCTGTGCATGCCTAACTGTAAATTTATTTCGGAATACGATCTGTAAAATGATGTGTGAATTTGGTAATTAATTAGTTCGTAAGGTACTTCCCCCAATATGCATTTTGTACAAGATTTTAGTACAACGTGCTAAAGTGATTCTGGATCATTGACATTCTGCACAGAGTTAACATAATTCCTTGTAGATGCAATACATGATACAAAGATAACAAGTATGGCCGATTCAAGAGGAATTTTTTGTGTTGCTACGTCATGAGGTGACTATTGGGCTATCCCAGACGAGAATTCTTGATGCAGTATACAAATAGGTTTTTTAGGGAAGAGGTGAAAAGATGCAAAGAAATATCTCTTTTCACCTCTTCCCTAAAAAACCGGTTTACTGCATCAAGAATACTCGTGTGGGATGGCCCAATGTCATTTCCAGCGAATTTGTTTCGAGTTTTTCGTATTTTATTGACTGAAATACGTTTTGATAATATTAAAAAATTTAACAAACTATTAGTTTCTTCGTTTAAATCACTTCGGGAAAAGTAATTATGTGCTAAAGGGAAAGCAAAGAAATTTCCAAATAGAAATTTTTTTCACTGTGAAAGGACGATTAGACGAACAAATTTCTGACAATTGTCGCCAAAGGAGACAAGCAACCAATTGACAGATAATTCGGCCATACTTGTTAATCTTTGTATCATGGATCCAATCAATCAAGATGGCGAATTTAAATCGAGTGCAGCAATGTGCCAGATTCCAATTCTAGAATTTCTTTTTCGTATAGTTTGAGATATTCAGAGAAAATGTTCAAACGTTTTACTGTATGTGCATTGCATCATTTAAAACAACCTCATTCCAGAGGCGCATTCCTCATTCCATATGAGCTCGTGAAGAGCATTTGTGCAATCTAGATATTTATCTTTAATTATTTCAATTTTAATCAATTTTAATTTCATTTCATAATTGTACCACCTCGTTTATAATTCTATTACTTGATAGTTTTTGTTGCAGCGAGTTTGCCCGTTGTGTTTTTGTTGTTTTTCTTGACTTTGTACTCAACTTATAATACTATTATCTATATTATACTCGATGTACCTAACGTTGTAACGTAGCTTAGGCTGAGGTTCTTTAATAAAATGCTTTTTCTATTCTACTTATAACAATGGACTGAGCGATTTGCTATTTCATGTGGCACAAATATTGTGTTTCTGTATATCACTGTTAGAGCACAACTCAACCAGTCAGATGAAATCTTACACCCGTAAATCGAATTAAATTAAAAAAAAATATTTTCTTGTGCCCAAGTGATATTTTAATCGCTTATAAGGAATTAAACTCATTCCGACTTTAATTTTCAAACGTTATTCTTATCTGTATCCTGCGTATGGGTGGAGTATATTCATACAGTAGCCCAGCTCTGTCAAAACTGTCAAGTGAGTAGGATGCTTCTATAAAGAGACTATATACTTCCTCTTTCAACAGTTTGAACTAACACACTAGTCAATTTCTAATTCAAAGGTTCTCCTATGTAAATCTAAAGTGGAAGAAACAGAACTTACAGCATGCACAAACTTGTACCAGAGGAAGAGGGACAAAATGACAATGAAAATTATTTCTGCAAGAAAAAAAAAAGCTAAAAACAATTTGTTCCACTTCCCATGCCATTCGGCTTGGTAGAAGTATCAAACTGTCACAAACATTATTACAGCCATTTTGCTGTTACACTGTCCATGGAACGAACACCACTTTGCAATCAAACAGCTGTTTGGTAATGGAACAATACATTTGCAGACTGGTGCTGAGATGTGTACTTACATAAAACTAATACTTCTCCCAACCATTGTGCAACTAGCTACTGTTCGTTCATTTACTTCCGTATCATACTTAATAGTTCCCTCTTATGGGAGAAATTTTGAGGTTTTTTTTTTTCTAATTAAAATTCTAATATTCCCTTTTCAGTAGTTTGTTCTAAGCTGGGCTACTGTATAAATATATTGTGGTATGGGCAAGATAGACGGAGCATGGTAAACACTATCTTTACCTTATTCTTCCTGCGGTGATTGCATCTGCAGCCAACATAAAAACATCAAATGGCATAAGAAAACGTTAAGTAAACAATATTTTGTGTTGGTAGCTCCAACTCTGCCATAGGGCGAAAGAGAAAACTATAAAACTTGTGCCATTCTTTCCTATAGGAAAACGGTAATACGCTTAGTCCATTGATATAAGTCAGTGATCGAGTCTAGGAAATTTGAGGTTTCTTAATAACTACATTTTACAGTAACCAAACAATTTTCTCTTTTTGTATCAGCAAATGCCAACAGTTAAGCAACAGGTTCTTCGAAACCTTTTGAAGTTGAAATGAAACATTGTAGAAAAAATGTTTTAATTAAGATCTTAGTGGAATTTCACATACATACACGTAAGAAGAGAAGCCATTTGAAATGTCTTCTACCCAAATACATTCTATCTATTTATTTCCTCTACATTTCACTTATTTACGTAAGGATAATTTGAGTTAATTCATTTTTTTTTCGGTTGGATTGAGTCTCGAAGTACCAGAAACTGTTACGATTACATACACGTAGGTAAAAAGGATTACACTCTGGGACAGGTGGAAATTGAGAAAAGAAATACCACTCCTCTTTTTAACACAAGGTATTATTATTATTGGCTTTATTTTAAGAAAACAACTAATAGCGATACAATAGCAAAGTTCACCTCTTATTAAGACGTTTTTTAAAATGTATGCTTTACGCGGCGGTAACCCGAAGTGAACTCGCTTCATATATATAAATATGAAATTTTTTAATGTTATTTCTAATAAATCCTTCTAAATACGCATTAAAACAAGTAAAAAAGCTAGAATTGGTACAAGACCAATTCTTATGGTACCCTAGATGAATGCCCGTATAAAATTTCGTATGGTCACCGATATATGCAAGTTTGATTTTTGAAGTGGTTTTTCGCATATATTTCTAGAACGGTTTGTCGCACAGAAAAAATGATTATAACTAATTTTGTAGGATTTCGTATTTTGAAGAAGTTTTAGTGCAATAAAAATGTCTTGAACTGATCGTTTTCAAAGTATACATAAAAAACCTAAATTTTTATATGGCAACACCAAGAAGGAGTTGCCCGAATTAGGCTATTTTTGAAATATAATTTGCTAGTACAATGAAAACACCATGTACCAAATTTCAGCTCTCTACGTCGACACGTTCTCAGGCAGCGTCCAAATATATAGTGGAAAACGAAATTTTTGTATGGCATCCCCACGAAGGAGTTGCCCGATTTGTCTCATTTTCGTAGTTAATTTTACTTTTTTTTTTAAAGTCTGTGTACAAAATTTCAGCTCTCTAAGTATACGCGTTCTCGAGTTATCGTGCGCACGGACGGATGGACAAAATATCTAGGACTGATCGTTTTCACGGTATACGTAAAAAACCAACATTTTTATATGGCAACACCAAAAAAGAGTTGCCCGATTTGTCAGATTTTCGAACTTAAATTTACTTTTTATTAAAAAAGCCAGTGTGTAAAATTTCAGCACACTAAGTGAACACGCTGTCGAGTTATCCCACACAGACGGACATGCAAAAATCAAAATAACTTTTAATTTTATGCTGAGGTGTCCAATCCATTTTGCTCTACGATCATTATTTCGAAGTGTTACAAACGGAATGACGAACTTAGTATATAAAAATTGAAAACAATTTCTCCCTCCACTTATTAATGAATACATCACAAAGTTCTCTAGAGTTTCCCTTCATTTTGCATTTAATTTGTGTATAAATTTTAAAACTTTCAAGGTATTCAAAGAAAGCAAGATCTGGGACCGGAGTCCGCAACTATGAGTTTACGCGTGCACACAAAATTTTGTTCCGATTCCGTGAAAATGGAAATGAATAAACATTTTGTACACTTTAACTGATATTTTCTCCCCGCCATTTTGGTCGTGAATTTTGAAGAGGTATACCTGTGAATTTTTTTCAAGCGGTGCTTTCAAAATTTATTTTTCTTTTTTCTTAGCCGTAGTCGCCTTAATACTAGTGAATTCATTTAACTCGTTTCCTATAACTGAACTTAACTTCTTCAAAAAGACTATTTTCTCACTCATACAACATTCAGGACAGAAAAATTTTCATTCACAGTTGCGGAATCTAGCCCCTGGGCAGTTTAAGTTTTAACACTACAGTGAATAACAATGAAATTTGGAACTCCTAAAGTTTATCGCAATACTTAATTAAATTACTTTGCTTTGGCTTTGCTTTCTTTGCGTACCATGAAAATTTTAAAATTTATACACAAATGTAATATAATTTTAATATTTAATTAAAAGGAAAACTCTAGCTAGTTTTTTTTAAAAAGTTATTTGATATATTTATTATTTTTTAGTCATGAATTATTCTCAAAAAATTTAAAATTATACCACTAAGGAATTTTCAGAACAAGCAAAATTTTTGCACTTTTTTGAGATCGAGAGCTCACAAAAGCCGGGTATTTTGATGAAAAGTAGTATGTTGGGAAAATTATTATAGCCGTAGTAATCAATCTCAGATTTAATATTCCTGGAAATATTTAATTTAATTTTATGCATATATTAACCCTACCTAATTAGCATTCTCTGAAAATTCCTTTAACCATTTAATTTGCAAGAAATTGCAGTCCAGCGAGACCAGTTTGAACGAAATGCAAGCGACCTTTATGTGAAAAACAACAGCAGTAAGACAAGCAAGAAGTATATAATGTCTATTTGATGTGGGACTAAATTTTACTATGCTTACGGGATCAAGAACTTATATTATATAAATAAAAGAACTCCGGCGATATCTGAATGCTAATGAAGCAAAGAGAAAGCTATATACAAATCGGTCCACAACTGATGGCAAGTGCGATTATAGGGGGCGATGGGGGCGGTCGTGCCCCCTAGAGCAAATGTTTGGATCTGCCCTTGCATACACTAGTACCTGACTCAGCGGTAATGCTTTCTTGCAACATAGAAATTAGAACTCATATGGTTCGCATTTATGAAATGAATTGCGTACACTTTGGTAACATGTGTGAACACTTGACTCAGCGATTTGCGTGCAACATAGAAGCGATAAATTATGATTTTGATTTCTGTTTATTCGGTAATGAATTAGTAAAATTTATGTGGCACGGGGGTATCTTTAAAAATGTGCACATGAACCCCGATACTATGTGATTCGTAAGAACCATGCACATAACAAAACCTTACTTTCTACTGCGATTTTCTTGTTATGGAAGTATGTTGCGTGAGTGATTGTTCAGGACGTTAAGTCCAAACTGTCAGCATGAGCTGACAGATCACTCGATGACAGCGATAGCACAGGGCGGCATGCTAGCACCTCGGCTAAGGTTGGCGGAGAGTGTGGGGGAGTTCCCGAAAATACCTGCCACTGTCATCACCCATAATCAAAAAAAATATCATGCCTACATACAAACGAGCCGGCACACACTCGGTCCTGAAGGGACCCTTACGTCACTTACCTACTTACTGTGAAGGCGCAGATGGCATGCCTTCATTGCCATGCCCCATCCTCCCTTTGACTTGGGGGGCACTATTTCCAAGTCCCTTTGCTGACCTGTGGACGAGAGAGAAAGACTAGGAGGACCTAGACAACCTCTATGTTATTCGGGAGGGCTCCAGGATGTGAAGGAAAAAATACAAATTGTCAGCACGGCATTTTTACGTTATAAAAATTCTCTTTTAATTCCAATTTCATTAACATGGCTTATCTTTCCTCCTAATAGTACAAATGAATTCTTAATTCTACTACTTTCTAAACTTAACCAACATACTATTCCCGAGACAACTAGAGCGTTGGTTACGGTACGTTTTTCTTCCTCTTATTAATTTCGATCTCTTTGATATATTAAATTATTCAAAACTCATTAGGTAACTATTCGCTCTAATCTCTGCGGAACGACTGATAAGTTGTATCCAGTAGTATTATCTTACAGAAAAAAAATTGTGCCTAAGTCGCTATGCTAAGGAATGTACGTATGTATACCTGACAGAATGTGCCAGGATAAACTCCTTTTGTTTCCGAAAATTAAATATAATCTAATGCTATCTGAACGATTTCTTTCTCTTTTTCTTTTTATTTTATTTATTTAGTTCACGATAACTATTGTCTAAAACAACACAAAGTCAAATTCAATATATCCGTTTCAATAGGATTAACTAATAAAATCAAGGAAAAACGAAACAAGAAAAAGATACTTTCAACTACCATTGGTGGATGCGAAGAATCAATAATCAAGTGAGAATCCAATTAATCCATAACTTTCAAGTCGTCTCCCCTTTATATATTTGTTTTTGTTTTATAAAAAAATATTAATTTTCCGGCTGTTTGCATTATGTATATATCTAATAAAAATTTTTTGTTTTTGGAATTTTTCATATTTTCAAAATTTGTCCCCTTTTTTTTTCTTGCATTCTTGTTAATTCTTTTTCTATTTTAGCTTTGAACCGATAATCGTTTCTCTTTCCGACGAACCGCGGGGGATCGCTTGTAGACAACCTAACACTTCCAGAAGCAATGTATGGGACACGACCTGTGGTCACCGAGCTTTCTCACACAAGCTTATACGTTAGCGAAATTATTATATTCAGTGTAAGATAGTATATAGTCTACATAATTTTGTGCTTATTCTTAGTGATCAGGAAAATTTTTGTTATAAAAATTATAATAATATACGGAACAATATAAAAGAATTTGTTTGCATTTCTTTTTTTTTTTTTTTGTTCTTTTTGTTTTATTTAAGTTTGACTTACTCTTCATTCGATCCCCGAAGGAGCTCCCTGGAGGCGATGGAATCCGTTGCTATGCTGAAATGAATCAAGTTGGAAGAAAATCCTTTGGACAGGGAAGAGTCGTCTTCCTCATCCGCCCTACGTACTAACTGATCGGGTAATTTCTTCTATGGAAGCACAGGTACCGATTCATCCCTAATCATCTAAGAAATTTCCTTTTTAATTCTCGTTTTTCTCGCAAGAATTTTTACTATTTAACGTCTCCTTTCCTCTAATTCAGGATGGCACATCTTGGATGGCTCTTACTGATTTTCAGATTTGCAAAAAAAATATCTTCCTTTAATATGGTACGCTAACAAAACTCATGAGTCATTAATTGGACTCATTCGCGACTCGCAACGTCCGCATCAGGTATACATATATGGATAACTTTGATTAAGCTTGAGTATACTAATGGATATAAATTAGGAAATAAAGTTAATTCATTGTTCATTAATTGAATCACGTACTGATACTAATGAGTAACTCCTAGGTCACGTTTCTATACTAAAGGTGCTAACACTATTGTTTAGCTGATACGCCTATGGATTAGAGTTAATATCATCACACTTATATCGGAGGAGTTATCTACTTCACTTCTATATAAACACATAAACATGTTCTAAAAAATACTAAAATTACTGGTACCGTTCGATTAACAGGAATTGATATCCATGTTGAGATCTGATATGTTTCTCTTGGATAGCTTTAAAATGACGTATCTTTGGTAAGCGTTTATACAAATGATTCACATGATGCGAGAACAAGAAAACTCTCGAATGCCTAAGCCCTAACCTAGCTTTTGACAAGTTGATGCACGTGTTATACGTATATGTATAGATTTCCACGGTGGTGGGGCTTATTACACTTAATCTTACTATATAGAAATGTATTGAGATAAAATACTTCCCGTGGATCGGTATCATCCACTTTCGCTCCTTGCTAGCAACATCAGCGACTTCCTGGGGCCATCCTGGAACCGTTTCTATCCGCCCAGACTACGTGAGGACTCTTGTAGCCTTTTAGGCTTATTCGATGGAACTGTTATTGGGTTTATTTCCCTCTTTCTACTCAGAGGATGTCCTGTCACCTCACAGGCTCTTCTCTCTGCAACACTCCGCAGGGTGTCGGCGATATAAGCAATCTATATCTCTTCTTTACCTGTTTATTAGGCAAAGGGGAAAAGGGTGAATTTATCAGATGCCCATTCTATCGTAATTTCTTAATTATTTATTTGCGTTGTACTTACATGTGGCACGCTAGCGTGAATTTTATTTCCTTCCGTATCGTTTTATAAGCAAGGTGGCCGAGATTAATCCCAACACCCTGCCGCTTTTCCAATTAAATTCCTAACTTCTTGCTTTGGCTTTGTTACTCCTTTTTCGGGGGGGGGTGTGATAAAGTAAGAAAATTTGCGAATATTCACTTCCGTTAATCAGTCGCGTGTCCTGTATTGACAACTTTCTACCAAGAAGAGGTCTTATCTTGTCGTCCGCTCGGATTCTTCTTCTTCCTTGTCACTTCAGCATGTCATGCTGAGGTTGACGACACATTGCTTCGTCGGGGTACGTCTGGTTTTCGTTCTTATTTAATGAGGCCGGCCTACACGCATCAGTATAGGTAGCATATTGCTATGTGCAATCTGCTACGACCATAACATTCTAACAAACTATTACCATCTTGGTATCGTGAGTCCGCAAGAAGATTAGCAAATATTATCAGGATCACTGTGGTTGAAATTTTCCTGAACAAACAATAAAAATTTCCCTAAAGCTATTACAGTTTTCTAGATTATTAGGATAACGTCCAATCCTACGGAAAGGTATACGTAGCCTTTTCAAAGATTCGTAGGAAGACGTTAAAGATTAATTTGTAAGTTTTGCAAACGTTTTCTTTATTGATGTTTTGTTTTGCAAACGTTTTCTTTTTTGATGTTTTGTTTAACGCTGTGCCTATCCTGAAGAACCCTTGTGGAGCTAGTACTGTTTTTAAAAGCTCTTCTGTAGTAATTTTCTAATCCATTCCTGTAAACTTGTTTGAGCGTAATGCCTAATCTACAATGCATGGTAAAACCACGTCGTCAAAAGGATATCGTTTGCTGACGAATGCATATAAATAAACGAAATATGTAAGTAGTTGTAAGCTGCAAAAAACAGCTGTTGACCTGTCAATTATCATAAATGTAATTGCTTCCTCGATTTCATTGCAGAATTACATCAAAGGAAGTATTTGGTCTCAATAATTTTATACTATGATATAGTAAACTTAGCAAACTAAGAAATTGCTTGGGACAAGCCGAATAATATAAAATATTGCTTTCAAGACTGAAAGTGCAAGTTCCAGTTTACAGCTGTTTTGTTCTAAATTTCCATACATGGTTCTAAATTATGCTGAATACACCTGAGGTATTACTATATCGTTTTTGCTGATTAACTACTACACATAAGTTCGTGCTCATGTCGTCAAATGAATGAGAGAGAAGGCACATTTTTGCAAGCATAAATTTTCAAATGCAAGAGTGGGAAGCAAACACAAAATTCCATATCGTTTTGACGAAGTGGTTTTACCCTGCATTGTAGATTGGGCTTTACCAAAACCCTCGAGAATACTTCCCAAGCCATGAAACAGAAATCTATATGTATGCGTGCTTAATCCGTTTTCTAAAATGTTCCATATTGATACTTATGGAAAAGTGGCTTTATATATGCCATAGAGCCTAAACTACTATCCATACAGGAAAATAGTCTTCTAGTAAATTAAAGCTTGGTTCCTTACGATCCCAAAGGCTACACTTCCTATATACCTTACTTAACAAAATAATAAAATAGTTTTGATTTCAAAGTAACCTTACCATTTCACTCTCAATAACTCTCAGCTGAGTAAGAATTGCATGTGTGTTTGTGCAGCCGTAGTCCGAATCTGTAGGCAGCTACATTCGATATCATCAGCCCACGGCATGCCATGACGGCACAGCGACATTACAATGATTACTCAGCTGAGAATTTTTGTTTGAGGAATCGTAGTCATTTGGTAAGATAATTTTTTTTAAATAATTGTGTTAGGAAAGGTATGAAACTTTTATTACGGTTCGGAAGATAAGAAAGCAAGCTTAAGATTAACAGAACGCCATTTTTCTGTATGAATAGTAGTTTAGGGCGGGGGAGCTATTCAAATCAAACTTTGGTCAGTTTTACATAAGAACACTGCAAATATTTTAGAATGTAAGGACTACGTTGGGCCTCACATGTGGTAGGGAGGGAGTCTGTTTCATGGCTTGTGAAGTATTCTCGAGGGTTTTGGCTTTACGCTTTCTCCCAAGCCTTTTAGTATGGCTGCATTGGTCACATTTGTTATGGTCGTAGCATACTGTATGCAGCAGTATGCTACACTGAAGCTAGCAACAGCCGGCTACATGTAAGCTATTGCCTATGAAGACGGTACCACTTGATTCGGCTAATTGACACAGAGGAGCGCTTCTATATAGGTAAGTTTGGTTACAGTAAAAGAAAAATCATCGGAGAGGAAGGAAAGTAGACAGAGTGCTATGAAATCGATTAGACGTCAGGAGGAAGAAAAAAAAAGATTATTTTGAGGGTCAGCGAGTAGATGACAGGAAAGCAGGATAAGAAGTTGAAAAGAATCAAAAAGATCTATCGCGACATCGAAAAAGATTTTGGGAGAAGAAGTCCCAGAAGTGTTGTACCACAGACCAAGGTTCAAGCATTAGCGTGACGAAGATCTGTTTTTCCTTGTGGAAAATTGTTGATAGAAATGGTGAAAGAGCCGGAGTGGCTGGCGCTCCGGTGAAAAATTAGAAGTACCATTCCGTTTTTGTTTGGTCAGCTTTTCGTAAATCCCAAGAAAGTGTGTTCACAGGACTGGTAGCCGCCAAGATTAAGAAAAGAATAATCCATAGGATAGTTTGCCAAAATACAACTTTAGCTAATCAGTTAAGCAAAGGACCATTGCTCTTGATCATATCGCGACGAAGATTGCCCTTAGTCAAGGTTTACAATAGGTGGATAAGAATGATTTTGTTCGAGAAGTATTTACATTAATAGAGTATTTTACGAGAATAACTATCAAAACGGTTCTGTTAAAATGTGGCTAGTTACAGCATTTCATTAAACTAATTCAGCTATGATTTACAAATAATTCCTGGAGGCTACTGATTCGGGAGATGGTGCGAAACCATAATAAAAGCGCGGTTCAGATGAGAAATTAACTAATTTAATTATTTTCTTAGACCAGTTTCGTTATCAGGAAATGACCATAGATCCGGTTCAAAACGAAAAATTTAGTAAGCCATAATAATAATTTTCATATCTTTTTTTACATACTCCGCGTCCAAAAGAATACATGTAATAACCGATTAGAATGATTCCTAAATGTCCGTGGCTCAAGCATTCCATTTGAAAATTATTGATTTGTTAACATAATTTACTATAATCAGAAAGAACAAAAATATTGAAATAATAGCACAGCAGATCATTCACGGAGGCGCCTCTGCGTGGGACCACAGCACGAAGAACGTAAGTGATTATGTAATTGTGATTATTTTTTCTCGGTATTTTTGTTTGTGCCTTTTCTTTTTTGCTTTCTTTTTTCGGTTTTTAATAACCCAAAAATATAGTGGAAAAAGCTGTATATTCTTTTGTAAATATTTGTATCGGACAAATTGAAATTTTACTGCAGTAATAATTGTAGAAAATAATATAGCAATATATATAGGTTAATATTCTCTCTATGAACATTAATAAAATATTACACACAGTGTATAACTATATATATTTGTTGATAAGTTTTAATTTAAATCACACCTCGATGCAGGCTGTTGGTATTAGATTCTTCCATTAATATTTTTTTATTTTATCTTAATTGTTTTCTATAAATTTATATTTCTCTATGAAAGCTAATTACTCATGCTATATCAGTACACACATATGCAAATATCCCGCGAAATTAACTAATGTTGCCGAGTCAGTATTGAAACTGTGTAGACATTTTCAGATTTAATTAATGCGGGTATTCGGACGTCGATTAAAGATGGAAACCCGTTAGTCCAGAGCGTACAGAATTTTGAACCCTATCCCTAACTTGAAGAAAAGGGAAGGCTGGAAGGAATTATTGAAAGTCATGGACTAAGTTACTTATTGTTATTAGTAGAATGAATTTCTGTGTCAGATTTCGTATCACTATTTCGATATATAAGTTAGTATGTGCGCTATGTAATAAAATAGTCCATCGTTGAAATGAATAGGATTTATAGCTCAATGAAACGATAATGTTTTAATTTACTCCTTCACTCTCATGGAGCCCCCCTCATCGTGAGGGTCGAATATGTCCGCTCCTCCTCTAATCTTTCAGATCATCTAGGGACACTGAAAATACTCTGCCCTCAATGTCGTTGGGTGGATGAGGCAAGCAGAACATCTGCGCCTTCACAGAAGGTAATGGTAAGTGATGTAAAGCTCCCTTCTGGACCGGGTGTGTAGCGGCTTTTTCGTTTTTACACGAACATTTTTTGTATATGGCAGAAGACAGCGGCCAACTCCCACACCTCCGCCAATAGCCGAGGCGAGGTAGCGCTTCAACGCTATCTACCGAGTGATCTATCAGCTCATGCTGGCAGTCTGGACTTCACGTCCAAGTCAATCGCTCAGCATAGTTCCATAACACTTTCCACACGTAATCTATGTCGGCGTTGGTTCACTGGCTAGGTTGATGCATTGTTTTCTACCTGGCAGTACCTGGGGTGGACCGATTTGTCCATTCATATCACCCAATTTAGTCGATAGTTGGTGGGTCATTCGTTTCTTTAGGTGCCAACAGTGCACTATTGTCAAGTTTAACGATGTGGTTTGCCGTTGCACCTTAATAATCTTCTCCGAATCGAATCTATAGAGACCAGCGTTAATGAAGATAGGTTTGACTTCTTTGGTGACTGAATTTTTAGAGAGTTGTCTAACTTACAAAAAAAAATCTAACGGCATATAATACGAAACTAACGAATATATTTTATTTATTTTTCATATTTATAATCTTATATTTCATTCATTTCAGAAAACATAACATAGAAAGGCCAATTATCGCGGTCGATTTTAATGCTTGCCGTCGTATTTTTACCCGACATGATAGGTGGCAACACTTCTACGGCGGACAATCAACCGTTTTTACAGCTCGAGCTGAGATATTTTGCGAAAAATTACAAAAAATTGGCGCCAAGGTTGTTTTTTTTTATATTGGACCAACAAATAATGATAGTTTGAAAAAACCTATCGAAAGGAAAAGTAACCACAATTATGAAAATACACTAAAATTGCATGAAAAATACGTTCTCGGGATGTTATCACATATCAAGACTAAGTAAAGTGGAGCTTTTGGTATATACTAACGCTTACATTAAAATGTTTTTAAAAAAAATTAACTGCGATTATCAAATCAGCCTTGGGATTAAACGAGATACAGATTTGGCCAAATATGCAACTGAAAATAACGCCTTGGCAGTGCTTTCCAACTACACTAATTTTCTTGCAATGCCAGGAGACTGGGATCTCTGGTACACGAATGATTTCAATATAGAAAAAAAGAGCGTAAGGAAGTTCGATAAAAGCAGACTAAGACAAATTCTTGGCTTAACGCAAAAACAAATGCCAATATTTGCTACTTTTTGTGGCAACGATTTCATTAACTATGATGCTCTACCCACCAAGGTAAGTGTCCTACCAGAGCTGTAAATGTCAGGGAGATACTCAACAACTGTTTTTTTCAACATTAGGAAAATAGGGCAGATGGAGAACTCCACCTCTGTTTTGTAAGAATAAGACTTATTTGAATTATGTAGTTGGCAATGCTTTTGACATTTAATTATTGATTAACAATGAAAATATTACTAAAAATTGTTTCAATTTCAGTTGGTAATTACATTCTACTAACAGTTACAGCGCCATCTAGAACCTTAGCAATTTTACACTCTAGTATCGTCGTATATGATAAGATTCTTATGATTCTTGCTCAAATAAGTTTTCTCCATTTAAAATCTCATTTGCTCAATAGTTATTACAACTATGGTTCTATTTTTTCTTAAAAAAAATAATAAAAATTATATCTCATATTCGCTACACAGGATCATATGCCTGCAAAGCACATAAATCTTCTGAAAAGACATTTTGAAATTGCGAAATTTATTCGAGAAAATTCAATTGTTGAACCCGATGAAGAATTACTTTCTCAATATATTTCAAATAAGTGCAACCAAGTACCGTTCGGCAAAATTTTAGATTGTGTCCAAAGGAGCTTGGCATTCTACAGTTGGGTATGCTGCGTTAGAAATTTATTTTTAAAGTTAATCATTTCTTGTCTTGAATTCTTTCAAAATCCAATTTTCTTCAGGAATCCGCAGAAAAATTAACAGTACCAGCAAATCTTGAATGGTTAATAGAATTCACCAGGGATACTTTAATCACTTTGGTATACTCCATAAAGATGAAAATTCCCATTTATATAAAGGCGCGAATGATTGACTTAAGTCTTACTGAATTTAAGCCGTTTCCACAGTTAGTGATACCGATAGTAAAAAGACAAGCTGGCATAATTTTGGCCGATGAAATCAGTGAGGATCATGAATTCGAAGTCATCTACAGGGTTAATCATTTGGAGGAATTCGAGATGTATATTGAATATCCTGAGTACCCATCATTTGGAACTCCACCAATAAAGTCTCTAGTGGTCAAAGATCCCTCAAGTGAGATTTCAGAGGATGAAAAAATTGAAATTTTATCTTGGATGGTCTTCAATGAAAATGATGTGCTAAGTTCTTCAGAGTGGAATATGTTATTACATGAATCTCCGGTATACTTCCTTCCGATACTAACACTTTACTATCTCGTTAAGGTAATTTTGTATAACAGATTGGTGCATAGAATTTTCTACATTATATTTGTGTCGTTTTCTATAGGAAAATCAAATCTATGTTTTGAGGCCGATTCTATACTTTTATCCATCCAAAAAGTTGTAAGGGGGAGTACCCGAATAACACGGCCTGAAAATATGCCAACCTCACGCGCTGTTTGGCTAGCTGCTGCGTATGCAAGAATGATCAGTTGTATTCGAGACGCTTTTGTTATTGCTGGACTTGCAAATTATTTGCAGATGGAATACTTCGACGGATACATCTACCATAGCCTGTACGATGAAATGAAAAATGGCAACATCCATGACAGAGAAGCTAAAATTGCTGAAATCGAAACGCTTTGTCTCTATGTGTAGGAAAACTGTTCAAAAAACTATTTTTGATTTCGTATTAAGTTTTTAATAAATAAACACTATTAATCTAAAATTGTAACGTTTAAGTTCTCGAAACTGACACTTAAGGGATAAAATAACTTTTTTTCCTAGCTGAAGATTGACTTTGTAAAACTAAACCCTTAATATATCCTTCAATAATATTTTGAAATGTTAATTCCTATGAACATGATGCAACAAAGTAAGTAGACGTAGTTGAATTACATTCACACAAATCCTCCGAACAAAGCAGGTATTCTGGGAAGTCAACAAATGGTCTTCGGGGAAATAATTAGCTAAAGAACTTGTGCTCATATTCTTCAACACGGTAGCAATAATTATATGACGACCATACATTGCGTACAAATTGAGACTAAAGGACATCGTGTTAAAAAGAATTTGAAATAAAACGTATGGCCTCTCTAACCAAAAGTTTACTTTTTTTTTTTTACGAAGTTTACTTTTTTTTTTACGAAACAATAATTGAAGGGTTGTAAGTCTAAAGGGTCTAAGTGCCAAAAAATCAAAAGTCAAGATTTTTACAAAAACACGAACATAGACCAAACCTAATATCCAAATGGATCCAAGCGCATATTTCTTTTAAAATTTTATCCACGCACAGATAAAGTTTTGGCGGCGCCTAAGTGCCAACGAGCTTTCGCTTATGTTTTTCCGTTATATCTCTAAATAATAAAATTGGCACTTAGACCCTTTAGACTTACAACCCTTCAATTAGTGTGGAATTATCGAGAGGATGAGGTTACTGGAACAATCAGTGGCAGAGAATCTGTATGTAAATCTACTCTAAATATAATTCATGAAAATGTTTCCAGTCGCGATGCATTAGGTTTGGACATCTGCTTTTACGTTTTTATGTATAATATCAGCAGGGACGTATTAAATTGCAACCTGAGCTATACAAGTCCTTGTAATTTTTTTTTATAACAAGTCTTACGTAGTGCGAAATGGAAAATACTTCTCTATGCACCTCATAGCAACACTCGAGCAGTTTTTGTTTTTAGTGTTATTTATGTGTACTTTAAACAATAATTATTAGGCGAATGAATGTAGAAAACTACTACTCCGAACATCATCTCCTCACAGTCACAGTCAATCCCAACTTTAAGAACGATATCAGCAGGGCAATACGTCACTTCATAGTTTTCTTGAATCATTATTTACTGCGAATATAAAATGAAATAACTGCGTAATTGTGAACAGCTGGGTGACACTATTAGCTATTAGTTTCCCGTACTGATCATTTATTGGCAAGGTCACCCAAAAATTATACACAAACACATTGTCCAGTCCTACAGAAAGCTTCTTACAATTCCCGTCCAGTTTGCCGATCTAAGCACTTTTGATAGGCCGCGATCAATCCTGTTCAAATCATCAATGTTGTACAGCTTTTTTTTTTACTAAATTAATAATATCTGCTCTTATCGTTAATTTTGTTAATGTTGTTAATGCTTCCAGCATAACAGCAAGTATAAATCCAGCGAATCCAGTCAAACTGACTCATTTTATAAGACTGCGATGTTCACTGTTTGTGCGATTTTAAGTCTTTCTTATCGCCATCAAAATGTGGACGAGACTAGATAGAATTTTTTAAGGAGTGTGGAGAGCGGCTTCTATTGTGTTATCACTTCTCCTAAATAACATTAATTTTGTCGTCACGTTTTTTTCTGTTCTTATTTTTATTTTTAAACAATCTGTACAAATGCATGCAAATCTCAGATTACTTACTGAAACGAACAGCGATATGATGAGATATCAAATCGTGTGGTGTCTGATTAAAATTAAAATGTTTACATATGTATGTATTGTATGTGTTGTTTCTTAGTCGGAAATCGGGGGAATTCCCTTATAATGAGACCCATACAAGATTCGTTGGAAGGAGTTTGAGTAATTTTTTTTTCGAATTTGATGCCATCCCAGTCACACAAAACTGATGATTCCTAATGCTATTTACTACTTAGTTTCGGAAAGCGATTTAAATATATATTTTCAAAAATATACTGGTAGAATACTATAAGGATCCATGCAACGGATTCCGTCGAAAATTTGAAAGCCTTCAAATTATGTAGGTAACTCAATTCTATTAATGACTGGTCTCACGTAGAGAATTTTTTTTTTTTTACTTTTAAATGCAAGTTTTTGTTTTAGTTTTCTTCTTTCGAAAAGTTAAGAAGATTAAAACAAAAAACAAACAACAAATACAAGGTGTTTCAGATTTGACCAACAATACTGAAACAAATGATTACTCACGTAAAGAAGAAAAGAATATATGTGAGCTAAATTCAACACAGTGGCGAAAATACAAGATCGCAAAAATATATTTTAAGGCTGTCGACAACCTTTGATAAAATTTTAAACAGATATCATCCTGACAACTTTTCCGTAAAGCTTTCAACTACCCCATATCCCTCCTTCCCGGAGTTATTTCAAAATTCCTAAATTTTCTTGGATAAGGAAATCTAGGGTATACTAAGTTCGTCATTCCGTTTGTAACATCTAGAAATAATTATGGTAGATCAAAATGGATTGGAAACCCACGCATAATAAAAGTTATTTTGATTGTTGCTTGTCCGTCACGATAACTCGAGAATACGTGTACTTAGAGAGCCGAAATTTTGAACATGGTCTTTAAAAAAAAAAGTAAATTTAAGTTCGAAGGTTGGATAAATCGGGTAACTCTTTCGTAGGGTTGTCATATATATATTTGGATACTGCGGGAGAACGCCTCAACGTAGATAGCTGAAATTTTGTACATAGTGTTTTCATATAAATAGTAAATATAATTTCAAAACTGGGCTAAATCGGGCAACTCCTTCTTGGTATTACCATATAAAAATTTAGGATTTTAACGTATATTATGAAAATGATCAGTCATAGACGTTTTTATAGCACTGAAAAGTTCTTTGGAATACGAAATCCTAAAAAATTGGTTATAAACATTTTCACTGTGCGACGAACAACCGTTCTAGAAATATATGCCAAAAACACCTTCATAATTAAACTTTCTCAGATGGGTGTGACCATACGAAATTACATGCGGGTATTCATCTAGGGTATCATTACAATTGGTCTTAGATCAATTCTAGCTTTTTTTTACTTGTTTTCTTTTTATTTTCATCGAAAAACTCGTTTACGGATTATTTGTAATTCTCCCGATTCAAATTTTACGAAAATCGTGCTAAGCAAAAAAAAAAAGGAAAAATTTCCGTTAACGCATTTTTTAAAGCAATTTTCACAATTATTTTATTCAGGAAAATTTATAAGTAGTTTTGAGAAAGACCATAAAATGTTCAGAATTATTGATTTTTTTTTCATAGGTTTCTGTCAATCCTCCTTGTGGCTCGTCTTTAAGTGAACTATGCCCACGTTGGCGTACATACCATTTTATAGAGGCCGAGAATATTGTGCTTCATTGTCAAATAATCGTTTTAGTTCTTGCTAGCCCTTTTATCGAGTCAATCGCTCTTTAAAATATGAAAAATCTATGGCTCGAGAATTTTCTAGTGCTAGCTGCAGACTTTTTTTGACCAAGCTAATGCCGCATTCACAATGCAGATTAGATGAGAGTGGAACAGAGTGAGCTTTGAGTCTAGGACGAAGCTGTTCACAATACAACGCAGAGTGAAATTCGAACTTTGAAAGTAAACGTAACAAATCGCCATAGCAATGCCAAATCAACAACGAACTTTGAAATTTATGTAACAAAATGCCATAGCGAAACAAAATAAACATTCTTGTCGTAGTCAAAATAATAAATTCGAAAAAGGAGACACCAGTTGCACCATTCGATTTTTTGGGTTTTAAATCATGAAAAAAAGGATACCAGTTGCCACTCTACGCTACTCTACTCCACTCTGCATTGTCAACGCGGCATTAGAGCTCAGAAATTTGGCATGTTTTTTTTTTTTATAAACTACTACATATACTATCACTCCTTGCAGTATATTTTCAAACTGTCAAATTTGAAACATCCTGTATATCGTCAGTTATACAAATAATATTATTTCAAGAAAGCAAAATTTCGTCATCCTAAATTGTATAAAAAACAAGTCTAAGTAAGACCAATTCTTATGATATCCTAGATTGAATGCCCGTATTAATTTGGTATGATTATCCATCTGTGTAAGTTTAATTTTTGGAGTGGTTTTTCGCATATATGTATTTCTAGAACGGTTCGTCGGACAGCCAAAAATGATTATAACAAACTTTTTAGTACCTACAACAAAAATGTCTAGGACTGATCGGTTTCACGGTATACGTAAAAACCAACATTTTTATATGGCAACACCAAAAAGAGTTGCCTGATTTGTCAGATTTTCGAACTTAAATTTACTTTTTTTAAAAAAGCCAATGTGTAAAATTTCAGCACTCTAAGTGAAAACGCTGTCGAGTTATCCCACACAGACGGACATGCAAAAATCAAAATAAGTTTTAATATAATGCATAGGTGTCCAATCCATTTTGCTCTACCATTATTATTTCTGTGCGTTACAAACGGAATGACAAACTTAGTATTACTATTATATTTACTATTATTATTATTACAGTCTGTGGTATTACCCTATAGATTTCATCTAGGGTATAAAAATTGAGAGAACGTAGGATTACCCGAATGATAAAATCTTCTTGAATAACTTCATAATCCTTTCAAACTATTCATAAAAATATACATCGGGTCACAATACCTCACTTTTTTAAGAAATATGATAAATTTCGTTTTGGTCAAGATGCTAACTTCTATACGCTACTCTTTATAGTCAGAAATTTAAGCTAATTTAATACTAAATTTAAATTTGAGCTAAAGAGGAACAAAAAAAATGCACACGACTATAACTTTTGTAATAATAAGTTTTAACTGATAATTTTAACAGTGCTGTCAAACTTCAAGCTAAATCATAAGTGATTCAAGATTTTCTCAAAAATTATACTTAAACGTTTTTTTTAAATTCCACTTACATCATACATAATACAAAAAAATAACGATAGTATGCTTTATGGTATAAAATAACATTTAATGGAAATATGTTAATACACCTATGAAAAATACACCTACAGGTATTATTCCCTTAACTTCGGCGCCATCAACTATAAGCAACATTGTAATTTTACACATGCACCGCATGTGCATAATGGCAATAGTCTGAGGAATTGTATTGGCTTGGCTTTGACTTTTATCTTTATGGCGTGGGTGGGAAAAATTATTCCTGTGAGGTCTGTTTGAAACTATGTGTAATATTACAACTCAGCATACTTAAAAACGGCTCACAAGCTGAAAGGCAGCCGTATGTTCATAACGTTTACTTCTTGATTGAATTGTGTTCAGTTCAGTTGTGCTTGAATTATAAAAAAAAAAAATGGGCATTGGAAAATTGCAAATTGTTGCTAAGAAATTGCAAATCAAAGTTTGTATTAAAGAAGAAATATCAGAATTCAGAAGGTAAGGTATTTTCTAGGAAATTTAAATTCGCGGAATGTAACAGGTGTGTGCCTACCCAAAGTATAGTTCGCTCGCGAATCCCGCCCGAATTATATACTTATATAATTTTTTCGTTTTTTTTAATACATACATAAATTTGAAATTCATCTCTATTTTCGTGTATTTACCCAGTTAGTGCTCATTCGCTTCAAGATTAATCGTCATAATTAAGTTTATAATCTTTATGAGTCCTTACCTATCTACACTTTTCAATTATTAAAGTAAATAAAAGTGCAGTGCCGAAGTGTGAAAGTAAGGTAAAAAAAAATCATAAAATGCAAAAAAAAAATATCTAGACTTTAACAATTATCCAAGTCAGAAAAGAGTTATCATTATTAATATCTATATATTCTCTAAAAGTTTTCGACATGGTTTGTAAATCAGGAATTCTTGTAAGCCAATCGAGCAACTTGATTTTTCCGCCTTCAAAAAAGAGGAAACTTCTTTCCTTTAATTTTCTGGAGGAGTTAATTGGCACATTATTTTTGGTGAAAGATAAAAACTTGGCAACACCTACATATATAAAGATTATAAACGTTTTTAAATTTACAGAAAACACAATATCAAGGAGTCCCTTATTGTTGCCAATTTTAATTCTTGTGTTCGCTATTTTATCGGAAACGATGTATGGGCCAAGTTCTACGGCGGACGATCAACCAAAAGTACATCTCAAGCTGAAAAATTTTGCAAATATTTTCAGGAATGTGGAGCGAAGCTGGTATTTTTCTTGGAAGGACCGATAAAACCGGAATAACTTGAACAATGGTTAATTCGAAGAAATTTGAATTATGAAATTCAACAGACTTTTCTCACAGAAGTTTACAGTTCTACGAGCGAAATTATTGGCGATAAACTTAAATATATAAAATTTTTGGGAACAACTTACGATTGTCTCCAATTTATTATTAAGGAGAAAAATTGCGGCCATCAAATCAGTCTTCAAAATGAATGTGATTTGGATTTAGGTAAATACGCGAATGAAAATAATGCCATGGCAGTGATATCCGGCGATACTGATTTTCTTGCAATGCCAGGTGATTGGGATGTTTGGTTTTCACTTGATTTGGAAATTGAGGGAAATTACGGCCAGAAAGACTGATAAAGCTCAATTAAGAACAGTCCTTGGATTATCGAAGTGGCAAATGCCAATTTTCGCAACATTTTGTGGAAATGATTTTGTAAGCTATGAGAATATACTCAAGGTAAGTGTGTCTCATTATTGTTTATACATATATTTAATTTACATATTTTCACTACCCAGGATTTCATGTTTACGAGCCGAATGAATCGTTTCAACAGACACATTTCAATTGCGGAATTTATTAAGAATAATTTTATAGAAGCACCCGATGCTGCTGTGATTGCTAATTGTATTAAAAAAAACTGCAATTCACAATTATCAATTGATTTTATTCAAGATTGTATCAATAGGAGCTTAGATTTTTATAACTGCGTAAGTAGAGTCTCCCATGCTTCTATATTTTATATAAGACGAACCGATATTTTAGGCTGATCCCTTTGATTTCAGCGAATTTAAATACACAAAATTATCCGAACATTTTACTAGATTTTATCAAAACAAAAAATATTTTACAATTAACTCCGATCTCCCCTAACTAAAATATATGATTTCAATATTTTTTTATAGCAGCGATTCATTTAATGGTTTGTTTTCAGATATTTAAACCAGAAAAACCAATACCGGGTCTTGAATGGCTGCAAGAATTCACAAGGGAAACCTTCATGACTTTCGTGTATACGGTTAAAATGAAACTGCCTTTTACGATATCCCATCAACTGATAGATTTGGGGCTAACTGAATTTACTCCATTTGCACAATTAGTATTGCCAATAGTAAAAAGGAAAGCTGGAATAGTTTTGGCTGATGAAATCAATAAATCTCACGAGCTGGAAATATATTTAAAATATGATCATTATAAGGATTACAAAAAACATATCGAATCTCCTGAGTACCCATCATTTGAAACTCCATCAATTAAAATTTTGGTCGGCAAAGATCCCTCAAATACAATTTCAGAAAAAGTTAAGATGGAAATCTTTTCTTGGATTATATTTAATGATAGCACAATATTAAAAGCGACGAAGTGGGCTAAAGTACTACGGGAATCTACAGAATATTTCCTCCCAATAGTTACCCTTTACTATCTGATTAAGGTAGGTTGTGTAAATTAACTCAATAAAATGTAATTTTACAATTTTTTTTTCATTACAGAAGAATCAAATTAAAATATTTGAAGCCGATTCCGTTCTGTTATCGATACAAAAACTAATATGTGCCGAATGTGATGTGATGAAGCCTACAAATTTACCAAAAGCACGTGCCGCTTGGCTTGCTTTTACTTATACGCAATTGAATTATTTTTTTCGAAACGCTCTAATTATTTCTGGACTTGGGAATTATTTGGGGAAGGAATATTTTGATGGATATGTCTACCATCCGTTGTACGATGCAATGGATGAAGACATTCATGGTAGAAATTCTATGATTACTCCTATCGAGACCCTTCGGCTTTATGTGAATCAATAATATTTAGCCTGCGTTTGTGTGTATATTTCCAAACAAATGTGGTTTACGCTTTTTAAACATTTTGTGTTATTAATTATTACAATATAAATACTAGTACTATTTACAAAAGTTTTAGATATTTTAGTTAGACGAACGTCTGTAGACAGATATGCCACCATTAGAAATCTTACAAGAAAAACTAAACCAAGAACCTAGATTTCAGCTGGTGTATAGAAAATTGGCAAATATCTGATGAAATAAATCAGTTGGAGATTTCTGTAACTGTTCGATTGAATACATGAAATGAATTACATTTGTTTTTCTGTTTTTCTGTTGATCGTGTCTACTAATACTCACTGCATTTATATTAGCAGAAAACTATCCAATTAAATTGTGTACTTAACTTTACCTATTTATCCGTAATCTTTGGATTCCTGAAGTAAAAATCTTTAAAACGAAATTCCGGGGAATACTCGGAAAATTAAAAAAAAAAAATCGATGAAACTAAATTTTTTGGTATTTTTTAATTTATTTCTTTACACAAATTCAAGATCTTTCAACTCTGGCTATCACAATCTAATGGGAGTGAAAGCTCCAAAACCTCTCTTATAAAAAGTATTCCTTTTCTCTGTGTAATAAATAGTAAACTTCAGAGAACCTATTTCGGTTCAATTTATTCCATTTCCAGTGTTTCTTATTACAACTTAGTCGAAAAGTATCATTCTTTAACAATGCCGTAAAAAAGGCTGGCAAATATTTTAAGATAATTGATTTGTTCGCTATTTTTCCGACAGTAAAATTTAGTTACTGATTAGCAGAAAATTAGATGTACCTTAAAACAGGTTGCATTTAAGTAGAAGGTAGGTAGGTATATGTATTGGGTCAAATGAAAAGTTATTTCTTAGAGATTCTACAGAAAAGTATCAGTTAATAATATATTTTAGCAGAAAATTTCTTAAAATGTTTACTACCAAAATGCTGCATTCTAACCGCTGCCACTACAAATATTTTTTTCCTTTTTATTTCGACACCAGCTATCGAATCCTTAATCCTGTACGTTTCCAAATATCCTGTATACCTATAAAATATTAGGCTTCTAATAAATTAATACCAAAAAATTATGGATAGTAAAGGATCCAGCATGCTAGCCATGTCTACCTTCAGCACGTACACATCAACATCATTGGATGGATGGAACTAAGAGCTTTTAGGTGCACCAAACTTAGCCAAAGGGATTTCCAACGATAATAACAAACAAATGGAATAATGGAAAGTATTTGACTTGGTCGAAGAATTTGAAGAATCTCTATGAAAAACTTCCAATTTTCTTTCTTTATCGATAATTTATCACTTCATCAGTTGGTCAGACCGATTGGACATAGAAAACTTGAGCTTATCCCTGAAATGGAACAATTCGAGGCAATTTGATTTCGAAAAATCTACCCATTACAAGAAAAATAAGACCTTGGAGAATTCAGAGTGTGGCATATTTTTGAACATTAAAATGACTGGATCTAGATTTAGAATAACCAACTTGATAGACAATTCTTGTTGTTGCTGTAGCTTGTTTAAAAATTCAGTTTTTCCAAAATTAACTGAATGATCTTATAACTCTATTATGTAACTGCAGCAATAACATATAGCTTCAAATAGCGATTAATCTGTAATATTCATTGTAAAAAGCAAGGGCGCAGAAATTGAACCTTGTGGTATGTCATATTCCATTGAACTAAATAACTACCGTATATTCCCATTTTTACGCAGTTGTTGTTTAGGAACCTGACTAGGATGGAAAGAAGTCTCTTCCTTGGACGTTTTCAGTTTTCTCTCGTAATTTATGTTTGTTGTAGGATATGCCTTTACCTTGCTTTAAAATAACCGGTCGCACTCTGTAATTCAATACTACCCAAAACGTACCCCTTTCTTCGTAATTTCCATTTTTTCTTAACATCTAGTGAAATTCGCTTATAAAGTTCATTTACAGAATAAATTGCATACTCTCAGGCATTTGCTGAAAATTTTCGTTGAGTATGTTTAAGAAAATATACAAAAAACCATTGAATAAATAGAATCCTTTATTGAATGGTATAAATAAAATATTTCCAGCATATAAAGCAAAAATGGCTAAAAATCAAATAAAAAATAATATCCAGTGAAAATAGCGAAAGGCAAGTAGCGACATCTGCCTTCGAAGACGTCAATGATTCAGGACACATCTATGTATAAGTAAATATGCCTGGGTGTTGATTCTGATCTTTTGTCGTGCTTAAGGCGTTATTTTTGTCATATATATTAACACTTCACCATAAATTAGTCGTACTTAAGCACAGTATTGCTGTGTTATTCCTTTTCTCGTCCCAAATGAACCTGTATGAGAAATCGACAGAGCTAATGTCATAATTTAGTTCTGTGCACATAGAAAATGAACGAAACAGAAACGTTTCAGAACATGTCTACTATTTAACAAAAGCAAGTATAAATTCGTATAAATTTTTCATTTCTCGATTATTCTTTTAGATATTTTAATTACCGATCACCGCCACACCAATTTGTTAGGCGACAGTCTTTATAAATTGTAATTTATCTCAAAAAACGGGAAAACATTTTGTCAAATTCTCTTATTAAACCGTTCAGCCCTGCACATATATGTATATGTTCATAAGGCGAATAAACATTTAAATATTAATTATCCACGTTTTCTAAATAATGTAGGTATTTCATAAATGAAATTGCACACACAAGTTGGAAATTAGCAATGAGAAATATCGTGTGCGTTTTCTTTGCTTGAATTAATCACTCGTGAGTAATGAGCAGTGAGAAAGTTCGTGTGCGTTTTCTTATTTTGAATTATTCACTCATTGGCGCGGCGCTAATAACAATGGCAACAACTCACGCGTAAATTACTCATGATCTTTCTTGTGCGCACGAGAGTGCGCGTTTCCTTACCCTGTTAGAAACTAACTATACCTAATCATACGTTTACATAAATACTTGAGTACTTGACTTGAAAACCACTTGAAGTTCAGGTAGGGCGGTTGATTGAATTAATTCCAATTACTTTACTTGAATGTTACTTGAATTTAATTTTCCAATTACTTAAGTTGAAATGTACGCGTTGAATGAGCCTTTTCATGATATTTTGATTACTTCAAGTATTCTTCAAGTATTCATGTAAACGTTCTTCTTTCCAAATGGCGAAAAATACAGGTATTCGTGAGCCACGGTACAGAGAATACAAGTTATTCTCATTAAAATTTCGACACATGGGCTATGACGTAATTTTGTACGCTAATGTATAGGTATACATTTATATAGAAGACAGTCAGAGAACAGAGAGTATTTTGTTCCCTGCACAGTGCTTTCCTATATTTACACGTCATTTTGTCCCGTATTGGTGGAATCTGATTCCTAATGAGAATATGTATTTGTATTCTCTATACCTACCGTGTTCGTGAACATGTAAAATGAATATATGAACCACATTGAACAAATCTACTCGTTTTTGCACAGTACGCACGAAAACAGGAGCAGTCCTTTAATTGCTTATTTTATCGTCTATGACATTCTTCTCTGGGTGGCATTCACGTTGACTGAAATTATTTGGGCTGTTATTGAAAAAAATCATTGGCGGGAAGTTGAAAAAATGAGCGTGCAGCTGTAAAAGCGATTAAATAAAACCTAATGAATGTCTTGCGTTTTGGTAAAACAATTTTATCAGTAATAGCCCGAAATAATTAATTTAAAAACATTTATTTCGACAGACCCACTTATTTGTTTACAGTTCTCCCTCAGTTGGTAGGTACTTGGTGCTTAAACCGAAAGAGATCGCTATATAGAAGTGAGCCCACTTTTTGCAGTTCATTCTATGAACGTAGTCAGTCCATATTATATATGTCAGTGGATCTGAATCAGCACCGATGGTTACATTCAGGAATTATAGAGAAAATCATAAAATATAAAGGAAATCCTCCCTCCTATCCAACAAACGAACTAAAAATTTTTTTTTTTTTTTTAAATGCGAAAAAGTAGCACAACAAATGTTTTTTTAAGTAAAAAGATTTTCGGAGCTGGCAGTTCTCCATATTCACCATACACCAAAAGTACACTTCGGTTGCTTTGATCCGAGGATGACTAATGAATTATTATTATTTACAAATACCACGAAAACGAACAAAACACTTTACGTTTGCTTTGCTTGCAATAAAATTTTTTACTTCTTCATCTTCCCGTCCACTTAGTTTTGTCGTTCTAATCCTCTTGTCGGAATTCGGAATTGTCGCTCGAAAGTTTGTTTGCGAAGGATTTACTTTCAATTTTAATTTCTTTTTAGTTCTTAGTGTTGAGCTCAATAGTTTTGGATTTTGTGAACATTTTAATATAAATAGTAAGTGAAAATAGTTCGTTCGTACGCGTATGTACCTATATAAAAACGAAAAATGGTCATTAAGAAATTATATGCCTTTGCCAATGCAAACGGGGTTTCAAAAGAAATTTCGATTGCAAAAGAAATTGCGGAGTTTTCAAGGTGAATTTGTTTTTAAAAAAATCTCGAGTATTTCCAAAAGTTAATATAAAATGCTGCGTTCCTTTTCTCGTTCAGAATGAATTTTTTCAATCCATGTCGTTCTTTTTCTCGGACCGAACGATTTAGTTTCAATCTGTCATCGCTTTTTTCGAACTCCGAATCGTCCTGAATGCACCTGAGTTTTTCCCGGATTGAAGCAGAACGATTTTAATTTGTATTCGTGAATGTGTTTTTTTACAATTTGGACGAGGTGGTAATAGTTGAGTTTAAGTTGCCTTTGTTGGAAAATAGTTTTATTTTTCATAAACAACAATTTTTACGAATTAATACTTGCTTTTATCAAATGGAAGAAATGTCAAACACTTCAAATGGTTCTGTTTCGTTGCTTTTCTATGAGCACAGAATTAAATTATGACATCGTTCTGTCGATTTATACAGATTCATCCAGAACGAGAAAAGGAACGCAGCAAAATGTGACGTTTTTTTTATCAGTAAAATTTATCTAGAGTAAAAATGAAATATTTAAATGGCGATGTAGGGTGGAATTTCGTTGTCACATTGCCGTTCGTTTCACATTCAAATTTGTAATTTTGCACTCACTACTTTTTAGTGGCATTTGTTTCAGAAAAATTTAATTTAGTTTTGGAACCTTCTGCGCATGTTTAACTCACTGTAAATTTCTATCGAAATACAAATTAAAAAGTAAAGCGTGAATTTGGTAAATAGTTTGTAAGGTACTTCCCCCATTTACAATTTGTACAAGATTTTAGTACAATTTCGTGTTAAAGTGAAGTTGGGGAGGAGCACATTCACATTCTGCACACTAATAAAATTCCTTGTAGATGCAATCAATCAAGATGACGAATTCAAGCGCCAGACAGATTCCAATTCTAGAATTTCTTACACAGTTTGAGATATCCCGAGTTTTATGTGTATGTGCATTGCATCATTTACACAACCTCATTCCGTATGAGCTCGTGAAGAGAATTTCTGAAATCCAGATGGCTCTCTTTAATCAATCCACTGCTTATTCATCGAGTCGACCCCCCCCCCCCCCTCCTAAAATTATGATTTTTCCGTTTTTGGAGAAACCGTGGGTGGGGGAGTAAAATTATTGGACCCCGGCATCTTCCAGAAGACCTCGCCTTTTGAATGCAATTTAAAACCCCCTGTTTGCAAGAAAAACACAATTTCCGGACCAAATTCTATTTTATTTTGCAATCTATTTTGTGAGTTTTACTATTTTCCCAGTCTACTCACTTCGTTCCTCAAATTCACGGGATTTTAAAATTCGTTTTCGGGAAAAACGCTTGGTTTTTTCACGAAAATCTCTCTCTCTCTCCGTTTTCACGAAAAACTGGTTTTTTCACGACGTTTATGGGACGCGGCTTATGTAACCTCGACCGCATCTTTGAGTACCCTTTAACACCGTCAAAACCCTTTACTTCACGAGAAAAAACACCAACTTTTACCAAATTTTTCTGGACATATTGGGCTCAGAAATTTATGAAAGTTGTAGTTTTTGCAACAGATTTTTACCTGGCTGGGTTTAAACGAAGCAGGCGGGTTCAAGGGATCACGATTATATCATTATTCAAATCAAATTTTCACGATTCCCGAGAAAATGGCAAAAAAAGGTAATTTCTCCTCCAAAATGAATAAGGCGGCAAATTTCTCAGATTTCCCCAATCGTGCAGGGCTAATAAAAGAAATTTACTTGACTTTGACTTTTTGCTTGAAAAGTCCCATTTCATTTTTGATTAAACTTGCTTGAAAGTAGAAATAAAGCGTGAATTAACAACTTGAAGTTGAAACATGGGAAAAATGTTAAGATCTCACTGGAATTTCACATCCGATTTCTTCTACCCAAATAACATTTCTCTACATTTCACTTATATACTTATCTTTCATTTTTCGGTAGGATTGAGTCTTGAGCCAGCAGAGACCTTACTTTCTACTGAGATTTTCTAACAAACTATTACGAACTTGGCATTGGTGAGCCCGCATGAAGATTGCAAATATTATCAGCATCACTGAAGTTGGAATTTTGCCCATAGTCAACAATAAACAGATTTCCTTAAAGTTATTACAGTTTTCTAGATTATTAGGATAACGTCCAATCATACAGGAAAGTACTATATGTGACCCCGTTTTCATTATTGATGTTTTGTTTGACACTGGATAGATCCTGTTTAGTACGTTAAAGAAATGCTCCGCCCAAGTTACCGTAGCTGCTTTCCACATTTTGTTGTTTTGTTTCGATTTTAAAACTCAGGAACACGATTTTGATTCCCGTGAAGTTGGGAAGTAATCAATATGAAATTTTTGGTGTCGCTATAGATCCCTGATAGAGGTAGTACGGTTTTAAGAGCTCTTCTAAAGTAATTTGCTAATCCATTCTTGTATACCCATTTGAGGGTAACTTACGCTTTCTCCCAAGCCTTTTAGTATGGCTACATTGGTCACATTCCACACGTGATCTATGTCGGCGTTGGTTCACTGGCTAGGTTGATGCATTGTTTTCTACCCGGAAGTATCTGGGGTGGGACTAATTTGTCCAATCATATCACCCAATTTAGTCGATAGTTCGTCGGTCATCTGTTTCTTTAGGTGCCAACATTGCACTAATGTCAATTTTCACAATATGGTTTGCAGTTGCACCTTAATAATCTTCTCCGAATCGAATCTATAGGGACCAGCGCTAATGAAGATAGATTTGGTTTCTTTGGTGATTGAATTTTTAGAGTGTTATCTAACTTACAAAAAAAAAATCTAACGGCAAATAATACGAAACTAATTAATAGACTTTATTTACTTTCATACTTATAATCTTATATTTCCTTCTTTTCAGAAAACATAATATAGAAAGGCCAATTATCGCGGTCGATTTTAATGCTTGCCTTCGAAGTTTTACCCAACAAGATGCTTGGCAACATTTCTACGGGGGACAATCAACTGTGTTTACAGGTCGAGCTGAGAAATTTTGCGAAAAATTACAAAAACTTGGCGCGAAGGTTGTGTTTTTTTATATTGGACCAACAAATATTGATGATAGATTGGGAAAAAGTATCGAAAGTAATAACCTCAAATATGAAATTGCGCAAAAATTGCATGAAAAAATACGTTCTCGGGATGATCTCAGATATCAAGACCTAAGTGAAGTGAAGCTTTTGGTCTATGCTAACGATTGCATTAAATTTTTTTTAAAAAAAATCAACTGCGATTATCAAATCAGCCTAGGAATTAAACGAGATACAGATTTGGCCAAATATGCAACTGAAAATAATGCCTTGGCAGTGCTTTCCAACGACACTAATTTTCTTGCAATGCCAGGCGACTGGGATCTCTGGTACACGAATGATTTCAATATAGAAAAAATGACCGTAAGGAAGTTCGATAAAAGCAGACTAAGACAAATTCTTGGCTTAACGCAAAAACAAATGCCAATATTTGCTACCTTTTGTGGAAATGATTTCATTGACTATGATGTTCTACCCGAGGTAAGTGTTCTACCAGAGCTGTAAATGTTAGGGAGATACTCAAGAACCTTTGTTTTTTTTCCAACATTGGGCAAATGGGACAGATGGAGTGATGTACCTCTGTTCCTTTTATTTCAAGTTGTAGTTACTTTTGAGGTTTGTATTGATTAAGATTTGGTAAGATTCTTATGATTTTGGTCCACAGTATCTCCCTAGTTATTACCTTTCTCTTAAAAAAATAAAATTGAATTATTTGTCTCATTTCCACTACACAGAAATTTGTTCGTGCGAAGTACATAAATCATCTGAAAAGACATTTTGATATTGCGAAATTTATTCAACAAAATTCAATCGTTGAACCTGATGAAGAATTACTTTCTCAATATATTTCAAAGAACTGCAGCGAAGTACCGTTCGCGGTAATTTTAGATTGTGTCCAAAGGAGCTTGGCATTCTACAGTTGGGTAAGTTGCACTAAAAATTTACTTAATTTCAACAATTTCTTGTTTCGAATTCTTTAAAAATCTAATTTTCTCCAGGAATCTGCAGAAGAATTCACAATTCCACCAGATCTTGAATGGTTACTAGAATTCACCAGGGAAACTTTAAACCTTTTGGTGTACTCCATAAAGATGAAAGTTGCCATTTACATAAAGGCGCGTATGATTGACTTCAGTCTTACTGAATTTAAACCGTTTTCGCAGTTGGTTCTGCCGATAGTAAAAAGGCAAGCTGGCATAATCTTGGCAGATGAAATCAGTAAGGATCACGAATTCAAAGTCATCTACAAGCGTAATCATTTTTATGGATTTGAGAAGCATATTGAATATCCTGAGTACCCATCATTTGAAACGCCATCAATAAAGTCTCTAGTGGCCAAAGATCCCGCAAGTGATATTTCAGAAGTTGAAAAAATAGAAATTTTATCTTGGATGGTCTTCAATGAAAAAGATATGCTAAAGCCTCCAGAGTGGACTATGTTATTACATGAAAATCCAGTATACTTCCTTCCGATACTAACACTTTACTATCTCGTTAAGGTAATTTTGTATAACAAATTGGTGGATAGAATTTTTTTCATTATTATTTTTGTCGTATTCTACAGGAGAAACAAATTGAGGTATTTGAAGCCGATTCTGTACTCTTATCCATCAAAAAAGTTGTAAACGGCAGCATTCGAATAACGCAGCCGGAAAATATGCCAACCGCACGTGCTGTTTGGCTAGCTTTTACGTATGCAAACATGATCAGTTTTATTCGAGACGCTCTTAGTATTTCTGGACTTGCAAATTATTTGCAGATGGAATACTTCGATGGATACATCTACCATTCCCTGTATGATGAAATGAAAAATGGCAACATCCATGACCGGGAAGCTATGATTACTGAAATTGACACGCTTCGTCTCTATGGATAGGAAAACTGTCCATAAAACTATTTTTAATTTCGTATTATTTTTAATAAATAAAAAATATTAGTCTAAATTTGTAACGTTTAAGGCTCTCGTGCAATTATACTATCTAAATTCTAAAATGAAACAGGCGGTCTGCCTCCCGAGGTTATTCGTATGCCTTGGGTGGTTGTAAACTGGAGCGACGTGCTAGTCAGTGATACTTTAGGGATACAAAATAACTAGTTTTCCTAGCTGGAGATTGACTTTGATAGATCTTGTATAGATGATACAACAAAATAACTAGACTTAGTTGAATTATATTCACACAAATCCTCCGAACGAAACACGTATTCTGGGAGTCAACAAATGGTCTTCGGTATATGGATTTGAGAAACAATTAGCTAAAGAACCTGCGCTCATATTCTTCTTCAGCACGATAGCAATAATCTGACGGGCCCACATTTGCTTTGCTTGTCTTTGCTTGCAAATTGAGTCTGAAGGACATCTTGTTAAAAAGAATTGAAAAAAAAACGATTAGCCTGTCTAACCAAAAGTTTACAAGGTATGGCCTTCCTTCCTGAATGGTCATTGCCTCATAGTGAAAATTTAATTTTTTTTACGAAAGGAAATCATCTGCTAGTGAGGAATTATTGATCGGATGAATTCACTGGAACTACTATTGATTATTTGAATCTACTCTCAATAATTCATAAAAATGTTTCCAGTCGCAATACATTAAGTTTGGACATCTGCTCTTACTTAATACCAGCAGGGACGTATTAAATTGCAACGTGAGCTATACAAGTCGTCGTCATTTTTTTCACGTAGTGCGAAATGAAAAAAAACTTATACTAAAACTCAATCTTAATGCTTCTGATAGCAACATCCGAGCAAGTTTTGATTTTAGTGTTATTAGTATGGACTTTAAACAATAATTATTAGGCGAGTGAATTTAGAAAACTACAACGCCGCACATCATCTTCTTACAGTCAATCCCGACTTTAAGAACGATATCAGCGGGGCAATGCGACACTTCATACTTTTCTTGAATCATTATTTACTGCGAATATAAAATGAAATAACTTTATTCTGGTCAAATTGCGTAATTGTGAACAGCTGGGTAACACTATTTGCTATTAGATTCCCGTAATGATCAAATACTCGTATTTCCTTGAAATTCCCGTTGTCTAGAATTTTTTGACATTCATGCATAGGACAACATCGAGGATAAGGTCGACTGATATCTTTAGGCTGTATCTCAACACAATCTCCATCTAGTTTCGGAGCACTGCATCTAGTGGAGGGAGAAAGAATACCTAAGTTGTAGAAGAAAAGATAAATATTTTCAAATATCTTGAAACTTACCTATCCTCCCATAGGGTAAGGTCACCTAAACATTGCACACGAACACATTGTCCAGTCCTATAGAAAGCGTCTCCTACGTACAATTCCCGTCCAGTTTGCCTATCTAAGCACTTTTGATCGGCCGCGGTCAATCCTATTCAATTCATCAATGTTCTATACCTTTTGTTTGTTTTTTTCTTTTTCATTTTACAAAATTAATAATATCTACTCTTACCGTTAATGTTGTTTTGATTTGGAATGCTTGCAGCATAACAGCAACTAGAAATCCAGCAAATCAAGAAAATATAGAATCCAGTCTGAAGCTGAGACATTTTACAAGACTTTGAAGCGAAAACTGCGATGTTCACTGTTTGTGCGATTTTAAGTCTTTCTTATCGCCATCAAAATGTGGACGAGACTAGAATTTTTTAGGGAGTGTGGAGAGCGGCTTCTATCGTGTTATCACTTCTCCTAACAACATTAATTTTGTCGTCACGTTTTTTTCTGTTTTTATTTTTATTTTTAAACAATCTGTACAAATGCATGCAAATCTCAGATTACTTACTCAAAAGTTCGAATAGCGATGAATGATGAGATATCAAATCGTGTGGTGTCTGATTAAAATTAATATTTTTACATATTATGTATGTCGGTGTTGCACAATCATTCTTAGTCGGAAATCGGGGGAATTCCCTTATAATGAGACCCATACAAGACTTGTCGGTAGAAGTTTGAATAATTTTTTATTTTTTCTAATTTGATCCCTTCCCAGTCGCACACAACTGATGATTCTACCTGTGTTTTTCTATGTACCTTGTTCTAGAACATATACTGGAGAGAGCAAATTGTTCTGTAGATTAAAGCGAAGTAATTGTACTGTTCGCTTCATTTAAATCTTTCTATGAAAATGTAATAAGCGTTCTTTTGTGTATCTTTTGTTCTGCTCTGCTCTGCGGACACCAAAGAACAAAGCTTCTGAATGTTATTTACTTACTGAGTTTGGGAAAGCGATTTAAGTATATATTCTCAAAAATATACTGGTAGAATACTGTAAGCATTCATGTAACAGATTTTGTGCAAAACTTGAAAGTCATCTAATTATGTAAATCAAAATCTCCCAAAAATCATGCTAAGGTTCAACCAATTTAAAATTTCGGAATTTTAACTCGTTTGTTTTTATTTAACTACTATTTTTATCAAAAAATACGTCATCCATACTAATTTTTCATACTGGATTTAAGAATCCCAAAATCTTAGCTTTAAAATGACTTATGACACTTTGTACCGAAAATGTAACCCTTTCTGCGTTTTTTGCACTTTTTCTTAAACATATCCAGCGAAAATGGCTGAAAAAGGTCATTTCCAAAAAATAATTGCCTACTTTCTGGCACTTATTGTATTGCTATAACTGTTTTGTTTTTTTAATACACAAATAAAAATTATTTTTAAATAAATTTTGTACACAGTTATAGCTTAGTGCGCATTCGCTTCGATTAATCATCATATTTCTTATCAATTATTAAAAAGTGTAGTGTTGATAAAAATAAAATCATAAAATGCAAAAAAAATCAAGACAATTTTGTCGTCTATTAAAGTATTTTCGTCTAAAAAAAAAAAAAAAAAAATTGATCCGGATTTTAGAGCCGAAACAGTTCGATTTTTGTTGATATTAAATTTAAATAACTAACAAGTAAAAAAGCCATACCATACCATTACCATTAATGAATAATCGTTTCGTTTGTAATTTCGAATGGTTACACATCTGCGCAAGTTTGATTTCTGAAATGGTTTTTCGCGTATGTATGTTTTTAGAACGGTTCGTCGGACAGTAAAAATGATTATGACCCAGTCGATTTCATATTCTCAAGAGCTTTTCGGTACAATAAAAACATCTTTTTCACAGTATATATTATAAACCAAAATTTTTATATGGCAACACCAAGAATGGGTTACCCGATTTAGTCCATTTTCGAAACTTTATTTGCTATTGCGATGAAAACGCCATGTACCAAATTTCAGCTCTCTACGTCGACGCATTCTCAGGCAGTGCCCAAATATATAGTGAAAAAAGAAATTTTTGTTTGGCAACCCTAAAAATAAGTTGCTCGATTCGGCCCATTTTTGAACTTAAATTTACTTTTTTTTTTAAAAAACCTATGTGTCAAATTTCAGCCCTCTAAGTGAGCGTTCTCGACTTATCGTGTGGACGGACGGACGGACTTTTAATTTTACGCATGGGTGTCCAATCCGTTTTGCGCTACCATCATTATTTCTAGTTGTTACAAACGGAACGACAAACTTATAGTATACCATTTCATCTAGGGTGTAACAATTGTACAAGTCAGAAAATAGTATTTTGGGATTCTGCAAAGGTTCTCGTTTGGGTTTGTAAATCAGGAACTCTTGTAAACCCATCGAGAATCTTTATATTTCCGTCTTTCTTCAAGAAACTTCTTCCTCACAAATAAAAACAATTTCTTTGCTCTTTCGATCATCGTTGCTTTTTTTATACCCCAGATGAAATCTATCGGGTACACCAAGTTTGTCATTTCGTTTGTAACTCACAGAAATAATGATGGTAGAGCATAATAGATTGGACACGTGCGCACGATAACTCGAGAACGCGTATACCTAAAGTGCTGACATTTTGTACACGGACTTAAAAAAAAAAGTAAAATCAATTTCGAAAATGAGAGAAATCGGGCAACTCCTTCGTGGAGTTGCCATACAAAAATTTCGTTTTCCACTATATATTTGGACACTGCCTGAGAACGCGTCGACATAGAGAGCTGAAATTTGGTACATGGTATTTTTATAGTAATAACAAAAAAAAAATCAAAAATGGACTAAATCGGGCAATCCCTTCTTTGTGCTGCCATATAAAAATTTAGGTTTTTTACATATTCTGTGAAAATGATCAGTCCTAGACATTTTTATTGGTTACAATTGGTTATAATCATTTCATTTCATTTCTGTCCGAACGGTTCGTCGAAATATATGTGAAAAACCACTTCAAAAATCAAACTTGCATAGATTGGTGACCATACGAAATTTTATCAGACATTCTAGGCTAGGCTATCATAAGAATTGGTTTTATACCAATTCTAGCTTTTTTACTTGTTTTGTTTGTTTTTATATGATATGTAGAACACGCCGAAGAATGACTGAAACATCTAGTTTGTCACGATAGGAGATGATTCCGGCTTCGACTTCGGTGACAATCAATAGTGGTTGCTTCAAGGGGCTTTTTTTTTTGTTTAATATTTTCATATTTTGTCATTTTCCCTAATTAGATAAATATTTGAAATTTGCCAATGATTTGAGGAATTTTCTAGCGGACCACCTTTTGCATACGCAAACTGCAGTAGCTATTTAAATTTTTCCATATCCGTCCGTCGAAACGATAAAATACATACGACTGTGGTTGAACTTGGAATCGGAAATGGCAGTCGCAATTCTAATTAAACCCTATGCGTGGGAGGTAACCTTAAAGACAAGAAGCATTCAACATGTCTCATTTGCGCATGACCATGAAAATATATTTTACAAATCTATGATGATACTGTATTGTATACAGATGGGCGATGGGCCCGATGGCAGGCGCGAATTGTAATTAGGGATAGTGGTCATACTACTGCAATTAAAGTTATCAAAACAAAAACATCAAATGGGGCACCACTTGTCCAGCGCCGTAAGTCGCTTAGTTTAGCCACCGCATTAAGTCTAATAGAATAATAGTTTAGGGTGCAAACTGCAGGAGTCATTCAAACCAAACTTTTCACAGTTTTACACACTGGCATATATGGACTGCTAGATATGCCATTTCATGCGGGCACAAGTTTTTGTGTCAAAAATAGCTCTTACGTTGGTGCCAACATTGAAAACATCATTGGCGAGAAGTTGAAAAGTGATTTTAATAAGACCTTTCGAATTTCTGTTTCTATTTCTTTTTATCACTAATTAATTAATTTAAAAATATTTATTTCGACGAACCCCCTCATTTATTTATTTCTACAGTTCTCTCACTCAGTTAGTACTTGGTGCTTAAACCGAAAGAGATCACTATATAGAAGTGAGCCCACTTTTTGCAGTGTATTTCTATGAACGTAGTCAGTCCATATTATATATGTATGTCAGTAGTTTTACATAAGAACGCTGCAAATATTTTAGAATGGTATAGGAGTTAGGACTAAGTTGGGGCTCTTAGGAGTGACCCGTCGGCCAGGCTGAGTGTTCTAAGAAGGCCATATGGCTCTTTTACGGCATCGAAGGAAAAAGCGTGTAGACTTCTTTTCTCCACGCATTTCCCAGTCTGTAGGCTTGAAGAAGACCTACAATTATGTGGCGAACATCCCCTACCTCTCTGCACTCTTGGTCATTGGTCCACAGCTGCCAAGGTAGTTGATGTAGTGACTTTTAAAGCCCCGGGTTCAGACGGTTTCTACCGGTCCTTGTTAGAGCAGAGAGCGTCGTGCTGGCTCCATACATCGATTCCATTTTCAGCGCATGTATCGCTTTTGGATATGTCCCTGAGATGTGGAGGAAGGTGAGAGTTGCTTTCGTTCCGAAGCCTGGTAAGGCTTCTTACATGGATCCGAAGAGTTTTCGTACCATAAGCCTCTCATTGCTTCTGAAATTAATGAGAGTCTTGTGGATGAATATATCAAGGCAGTAGCCCTAAAGACTTCTTCCTTAAACACCTCACAGCAAGCTTGCCGGAGGGGCAGATCTACAGAGACGGCTCTCCATTCAATGGTTACTGTCGTTGAGGGGGGGACTGGATCTTGGACTGTTTACCTTGGGAGCCTTTCTTGACATCCAGGGGGCTTTTGACAGGGCTACCTCGAGTCGCTATGTGAGGCAACTCGTCCATATGGTGTTGACCGCACTGTAGTGCGATGGATCGACCAAATGTTAAAACGACGATACTTAACTGTGGAGGTGGGCGCCCGAACCTCTCCAGTACTCTGGTGTTTATTGATTGACTCACTCATCACGGTACTGAAAAACGTGGGACCCTCATGTGAAGCGTATGTGGATGACATGGAAATTACATGATTTCGTCCAAATCATGCTGAAACAGCTACGCCCTATAAGACCAATTCTTACGAAACTCTAGATGAATACTGATATGTCATTTCGAAGTGGTTTGTTGCATATATTAATGGATTGTCGGACAGAAAAAATGATTATAACCAATTTTATAGGATTTCATATTTTGAAGAATTTTTAGGTGCATAAAAACCGTATAGGACTTATCGTTTCCACAGAATACGTCCTAAATTTTTATATGGCAACACCAAGAATAGTTGCCCGATTTAGTCCATTTTTTAAAATTATATTTACTATCTTTATGAAAACACTATGTACAAAATTTCAGCGCTCTACGTTGACGCGTGCTCAGGTATTGTCCAAATATGTAGTGAAAAACAAATTTTTGTATGGCAACCCTATGACGGATTACCCAGGGCGAACACCGATTTCTTGTATCTTTATTTACTTTCAGAGTACTCTGAGCGCTCTGAACGTGTATCTTTATTATTGCTCAGAGTGCTCTAACTAATCGTAGATAAACCTCTGAGCATTTGGAGCAATCCGTCAGTAATACCAATAGAGCGCAAAAAAATCCTATTGAAAATGTGAATATTTTTTTAAATTTCATATTTACTTCCGTTCCTTTTCCCCTTATTTATTTTTATAACTTTATTATTATTATTTATTTATTTTTATAAAGAATTTTGTATTATCAATAGATATTTCACAAATATAAAGAAAAACTACCAGAACACTCAGAGCACTCCGGATTTGTATCTTTTTCCAGAGTGCTCTGAACTTTCTAAAAAATCTGTTCGATCTACGTACGGAACGGAAAAAAGATACACGCCTCCAATTTCTCCCATTTTATTTTCGAACTCAATTTTACTTTTTTTTTTAAAGTCCATGTGCAAAAGTTCAGATCTGTATGCCTAGGGGTACACTCTACACTTTTTACTGGTCAGAGGCATTCGGGGGGAGGAAACATTCCGAAATGTCAAGTTTCGAACTGCGGCACGAGCAACATACAAATAATACCTATTTGAACAAAATAATTTCGACCATTTTGAAATTGTAAAATTACTGATCGGACGGCTGTTCAGTATGATTTGCGGTGTTAATATAATAATTATATTCTCATTACGTGCTGTGAATTTGTGATAGTTATTTTTTATATCAAAAACTGTGACAGTAAGAAACTACACAGCGCAGCAAAATTATTGTGATGACAAATCTGCTCACAAGTTCAGCAATTTGCGCGTGCTCCGTAACAGCTATGTGTTCGACGGCCCTAAGTACACGCGTTCTCGAGTTATCATGTGAATGGACAGACGGACGGACGGACATGCAAAAATCAAAATAAATTCTAATTTTATGCATGCGTGTCTAATCCATTTTGCTCTACGATCATTAGCTGTGATTTTTATCTTTCTGATCTGATCAATGGATCACCCATTTTTGTTGTTTTACGTACATAAAATGAAACGAATCAGAGAGATAAAAATACGCAGCTATTATTTCTAGGTGTTACAAACGGAGTAACAAACTTAGTACCTACCCTTTAGATTTCATCTAGGGTATAAAAACTGAGTTGTTCAGTAAAAACTGAGAAGTTGGCAACGCTGCTTCATCCACCACTTCAAGCCCAATTCAGAATCGGCGCAGCATGCATCATGATGCATGCTGCAAAGATTTTGCCGGCCAATTCACAATCTCCGCAGCAAGCAGTGTAGGAAACTTTGTAATGCTAACTTTTTTTTATAATTCACAATTATTTACAAACATAACACCTTAATATCGAGTTTTTCTATTGTGCATAATTTTAATTTAGTCGTTTTTCTTTAAAAAAAAAAAAAATAGGTCCGCAGGAAATATGAGATAAATAAGATTTGCAATTTATTTTTTACCTCAGTATGTTGGCAGAACTGTTTCAGCATGCATCAAAATTTGAAATTTTGCAAACTCTTGATCATGATGCAGGCTCCGGCTGCGTCGATTGCGAATTGCGCCATATGATCCCATGATATCAAACCATGCATCACAGCTGCTGCATGCTGCGCCGATTCAGAATTGGGTTTCAGGAATTATAGAGAAATTCATAAAATTAAGTAAATCCTCCCTCCTATCCAACAAACCAACTAAAAATTTATTATTTTTTTTTAAATGCGAAAAAGTAGCACAACAAATGTTTTTTGAGTACAAAGATTTTCGGTGCTGGCAGTTCTCCATATTCACCATGCCAAAAGTACACTTCGGTTGCTTTAATCCGAGGATGAGTAATGAATTACCACGAAAACGAACAAACACGTTACCAAATTTACCTAATGACAAGAGATTTCCGAGTGTTTTACATTTAAAATGCACACGGCAAGAAAAGGAGAAAAAGAAACCAAATAAAAAAAAACTCAAACTCTCTTTAAAAGATAAAAAATGTGAAAGCACAAGTTGCATGCAACGAAACAGAATGGCAAATGTTTCATTCATTTCCGGAAATAATGGAGAAGGGGCGGAGTTTTCACGTTTTACTCTCATAAAATGCTCCCGCGCTTTTGTGAAACATGTTGTTGCTGTAATCCTATGATATTTGAACAGCACGTGCTTTTGTTTACATTCGTTTTGCTATAAGAGATTAAGTGGGAGAACTCATGCTGGATTCTCTGATATTCTCGGGAAAAATGAGAATTTCATTTGAGAGGAATTTTACATCTCCTTTCAGCATCTGGGCCAAAGCGAAATTTATCTTTTTCTTAAAAATGGGAGGTAGTGTGACCTGATGTACATTATTATGAATAGATTGAAAGGATTTTGAGGGATTTAATAAGATTTTGTCGTTCGGGTAATCCCACGTTCTCTCGATTTTTGTTTTTAACTCGTTGTCTCAGTTGCACTACAATAGTGCATAATAGCGAAGTTCTTTTCCCCCATTAATGCAACTTTAAGGCTGAAACAGATTACACTTTAGTGCGCGGCGCGACATCGCGGCAAAATGAACGGTGAAATTGTTCTGCCGCGCTGTGTCGCAGATTGCAATAAGACCGCAGCAGTGTAGATACAGCGCTCTTATATTGGTACTACAGATTTTCATGAGAAGTTGCCTACCCCAAAACATAATTTTTTTGTTGGTACCACTGAAAGTGAGCAGCAAATTTAGGATTAGAAATGACTACGCGGCAAAAATTTTCGCCGCGCTGTCGCGCCGCGTTCAATGCGTGATGCACAATACGAAACACATGTTCTCTAACATTTTGCCGCGTTGTCGCGCCGCGCACTAAAGTGTAATCTGTTTCAGCCTTTACGCTTGCTTGCAACAAAATTGAATTTTAATTTCTTTTTAGTTCTTAGTGTTGAGTTCAATAGTTTTGGATTGTGTGAATATTTTAATAAATAGTAAGTGAAAAAAGTTCGTACCTACAACGTATATAAAAAGCGAAAAATTGTCATTAAGAAATTATATGCCTTTGCCAATGCAAACGGTGTTTCAAGAGAAATTGCGGAACAAGGTGAATTTATTTTTAAAAAATCTGAGTATTTTCAAAACTTATTTATTAAATGTGACGAGTTTTTTTGATCTGTAAACTTTATCTAGAGTAAAAATGAAATATTTAAATGACGATGTAGGGCGGAATTTCGTTGGTACATTGCCGTTTGTTTCACTCAAATTTGTAATTTTGCACTTACTACTTTTTAGTGGCATTTGTTTCAGAAAAATTAATTTAGTCTTGAAACCTTCTGCGCATGCCTAACTCACTGTAAATTTCTTTCGAAATACAAATTAAAAATTAAAGCGTGAATATCGTAAAAAGGTTGTAAGGTACTTCCCCCATATGCATTTTGTACAAGATTTTAGTACAATTTCGTGTTAAAGTGAATGTGGGGAGCACATTCACATTCTGCACACTAATTAAATTCTTTGTAGATGGAATTAATCAAGATGACGAATTTAAGTGCCAGACAGATTCCAATTCTAGAATTTCTTACACAGTTTGAGATATTCAGAGTTTTATTTAAAAGCAATGTCCCGTTCAATTTAACCTTTCATTATTGCTCTGATACTTGTCTACGACCACACACCTATTTCAGCTTCATAAACGTCTAAGTTACTTGTAGAGGTAGACATGTGAATAGAAGTTACGCTCATTAAAATTTTGACACATGAGCTGTGACGTAATTTTGTACGCTAAGGGAATAGGGATAGGTATACATTTATATAGAAAAGACAGAGAGGAGAGAGAGTATTGTGTTCTTCGTACCGTGCTTTCAAAACCCTCGAGAATACTTCCCAAGCCATGAAACAGAAATCTATATGTGTGCGTGCTTAGTCCGTTTTCTAAAATGTTCTACATTGATACTTATGGAAAAGTGCTAAACATTGGCTTTATATATGTTATAGAGCCTAAACTACTATCCATACAGGAAAATAGTCTTGTAGTAATTTACAGCTTGGTTACGTACCTTCCCAAAGGCTACACTTCCTATATACCTTACTTAACAAAATATTAAAATAGTTTTGATTACAAAGTAACCTTACCATTTTACGCTCAACACAACACCTCTCAGCTGAGTGATAATTGCATGTGTGTATGTGCACCCGGAGTCCGAATCTGTAGGTAGCTACATTCGATATCATCAGCCCACGGGATGCCATGACGGCACAGCGACATTACAATGATTACTCAGCTGAGAATGTTTGGTTTGAGGAATCGTAGTCATTTGGTTAAGATAATTTTTTTTAAATAATTTTGTTAGGAAAGGTATGGAAAATTTTATTACGGTTCGGAAGATAAGAAAGCAAGCTTAAGATTATTGGAACACCATTTTTTTGTATGAAGAGTAGTTTAGGGCGGAGGAGCTATTCAATTCAAACTTTTGTCACTTTTACATAAGAACACTGCAAATATTTTAGAATGTAAGGACTACGTTGGGACTCGCATACAGTAGGGAGGTGGTCTGTTTCATGACTTGTGAAGTATTCTCGAGGTTTTTGGTGCTTTCCTATACATTACACGTCTTTTTGTCCCTTAATGGTGGAACCTGATTCCTAATCTCTATACCGTGTTCATAAACCACTGACATGTATAACATAGATTAGGTCTGTTCGCGTACTCAGTTTTGGGACAATGCATTGCAATGAATTTGCATGAACTTACCCAATTTCCGTTCCCGTACTTTCTCGTGCACACAAAATTACACGAGTTTTGCATACGTCACAGCTTCCCCTCTTGCATGAATTTACCCGAAGTTTTTAGTTACTGCACAATTCTTGCAAGGAAAGTTGACAGCTGTCATAGGAAAAGTTAATTTTTTTAATTTTCTGAAAAGTTTTTAAAGCGCAATCAAAATGTCGAATGAAGATAGTTTAAGCATTCAATGCTCTCATAGACTTTTCAAGACTGCAACAAGTTAAAATAAATAAAACAATACTCATTCGCAAATGTTCTGCCACACTTCTTCTTGTTTTTCATGAAGTTGCATGAAAAGCGTTCCCGTACTTTTTCATGCATTTTACATTCTTCCCCAACCACACGAGTAAGTTTTTACCCAGAAAGATTTTGCACAAGAAGTACGCGAACAAACCTATTGCTTGATCTTCTATTTCATATGGGTCCACTTTTGTTGTCGGGGGTGTGAAACCTATCTTAATTTCAAGTTTCATTTTCGCTTTACCAGTCATGTTATAAGCTCAACAAATTCCAAATCTATTCAAAATTATTATTTTTATTGGAAACTTATCTCCTATAACATCAAGAATTAAACTCGATTTTTAAGGAAATAAAATTAAGCAATTTTTGTCTGCCTATCCCTAAAAGCAGCTATGGGGGACAGAGAAAAGGTTACAAATATTATATTGCCATCTATTTCTATTCGATATATTCATTTGGAAAATCCACTGAACTGAAACATGGTGGATTTCGTATAGAATTTATTATTTCAAGATCAATGGAATCCAGTTGTTAAACCAAAAAGAGACAACTATAGAAGCGTGATCCCATGATAATGTAAGCGATTTCAGTGGTGTCGGCGGCCCATGTTATAAATTACCATGTTTACATGCAGGCTTGAGCCATGGTTCAACTCGGGTTCAATTCCATGTATACGTGGCTCGAGTTGAATTTGAGTCAACTCCACTCCTGGACTCGATCGCGCTTGACTGGCGTAGTCGAGTCGAGAAGGTGTCCTATAAACGCGGATTGAGTAGTCGAGTTGGTAGCTAAGGGTTGGGGTTTATTTTGTTTGCTCTTTACGCAAAAGTTTTGTTAGGTTGTGTAGTGAATATTAATCTACTCGCGAGTTCGCCCAAAACTAGAATGACAAATCCAGAAGTTTAATCTGGATTCTCATCCTCAAACAAGCGAGCCGACTTCAGGTTAATGTTAATTATTTACTCGGATGGATTTTTCCCGAGGGTTGTTTCATGCCATTTTGCAAGTTACATTTATTACCCTTTCACGGCGGTATCTTTGAGGCCGCATTACTGTACACCTTTCTTGGTATATCACTTAATTGCAAGGGTCTGCTTTTATTATTTTGCCTGTATTGAATCGATGGCACCGATTCAGTACATCGGGCTCACTTTTAAGACGGATCCCTTAATATGTCTTTTTACCTGCCTTTGCTTCTTAATTGGTATCGTGCCTGGCGACGTATTCATTCCAGGCAATATATGCGAAGTATATTTTGAAAGATTATGGATCCTACATTTGTGTATTTATTGTGAATTTATTTTTTTTATCTAAACAAAATTTTTAACTTTTATAGGTCCATCACAAAAATCCATAAATAAGATGTCATGCTTAACTGTCACTTCAACTATATTTGAACCCGTTTCCAACTCGATCTCTCAACCAGAGTTTACTGCACAGATACTTATTTTTCAAGTAGTACTTGACCTGCAGGTATAGTGCCTTTGATTGATCTGCAATACCTGTATCTGCACAGTTCAAGTATAATAACTTAACCTGTAACTGCAATTATTAGGTAAGCAAGTATATCTGTATGGACAGATAACTGGTAGAGCAGGTAATACAGATAAACAACTAGTAATGGCACTTGTGACTTTGTAATAAACAAAATGTGGAGAACGTGTAGGAATTTTTAAATTTGTGTTTGGATTTAAACTTCTTTTTAGTGAATTATTGAGCGATTTACTCCAATCCTACCATTGTCGCCCCGATAAAAGATATATCATGATCACCCGGACTAAAAGGATTCCACATTCGGAATAAGGACACTCAGTGGAATTGTCTCCATAAAGGGACGAAAAAAGGACCAAAGCCTTTTTTCGACCTGCTTGCAGGACAAAAGTCACTTTCTCTAAGCGTCCCCTTAATAATCTTTTCCAATGAAAGAGGATCGAAAAGAACCTTCGCCCTTTTTTCATTGTTTTCTGGGAGAGGTATATATCCGTACCAATTGTGAATAACCAGGTAACTCGACTAACTAACATCGCTCAATTATTCAAAATTGGTACGGTACGGATATATGAGTGTGGAAAAAAAGCAAACGAGTTACAATTTTAACTGTTTTCTGCAAATCATAGTCTTAATGCGGAAATAAATAAATAAATAAATTAATCATCAATAAATTATTACTTAACCGTAAATCACTTCCCGTTAATCACGAAATTTAATAGGAGACCATGGTCTAAAAAAGATGGAATTAGCGAAGCCTTTTCCTTCAACGTACATTAAATCTTACCCGTATAATTCATAGCTGTAGATATGTAAACGAATTGAATTATGTTACAACACAACAGGAAAATAGATACGTCGATCGATAACAGAGTTTTCCTTATCTACGCATGATGAAAAAATGAAAAAATAAAAAAATAAGTAAAAAACGAGTTTTCAAACAAAACTGAGGCGGCCAAGCCGCATGAAAAAATAGAAAATAAACTTTTCTTCACACACAGAGGTGGGACTCAAATTTTTGATTGGGACATTTCTCTTGAATATTCTTTCTCTTCATGAATGAAATCACTTATTATCTCTGGCTTGATTATACTGAAATATATCGGGGATTGTCAGAGAATAAAATCTGAGTCCACCTCTGTGTGTGAAAAAAGCTTATTTTCTACTTTTTCATGCGGCTTGGCCTCAGTTTTGTTTGAAAACTCGTTTTTTACTTATTTAATTTCTGCCTTTTTCACGTTAACTAAATTGTTATTACGTGCTGCATGGAGATATTTTAAAACAATTTTATGACTGCTGAAAAGACACTGATTTACTGAATTTTCCCGATTTTCCATGTTTTCCACAGACTGTTCCCATTACTATGAATTTTTTTTTAAAAATTTACATGAATTTTCCTCGATTTTTCATGCAAGTTTTCAAGATTGTTGAATAGAAAGTATTGATGCCAGTAGGACGAAAAAAAAAATGATTCCGCATAGCTTATAAGACTTTTTTGTCGAAAAAGCGGAAAATTTCGGAAATTCCAGAAAAATTGGAAAATTCTGCACTTTTCCTGAAGCAGATTTATCACTAATCATATCGATGAAAATTTTTCCGATGATTTTCCCGCTTTTCCGGGTTTTCCACGGAGTTTTCCACAAAAGCAACTTTATGCAAATCATTTCGCTCTACAACTTTGTCTTAGGTTGCAAAACTCTCAAACGCTTCCTTGGTCGGAAAAACTCCGGAAAAGCGTTTTACATGAATTTTCCTCGATCTTTTCTTCAAGTTTTCACCATTGTCAGAGAGAAAGTAATGACGCCAGTTGATAGGGAACTTGATTGTGCATAATTTAGAAAACTTTTTTACCGGAAAAATTTCCGGAAAAATCGGAAAACTCTACATTTTTCCTGAAACGGATTTATCACTAATCAAATTTGTATCAAATTTTCAAATGATTTTTCCGGATTTTCCCCGTTTTCCATGGAAATTTCCGGTTCAAATTTTGATAGATTCAATTGTCACGCGACATGAACTTGTGTGCCAAATTTCAGCTCGCTGTGATGACGAAAAGTGGGTCATTTTTTCAACTTTTTCATTTTTTCACAATTTTTTAATTTTTTCAATTTTTTTTAATTTTTTAATTTTTTCAATTTTTTTATTTTTTTCATTTTTTCAATGTTATATCGCATGTAGCTATATTAAGCAAAAAAACGTTTATTTGTTGAACTGTATATTGTCCAGATTAATACTTTTCAACGCCATGCCATACAACCTTCGTTCCAAAAGTATAAGTATTCCGATAAGTGCTAGCTCGCCTGTGATGAAACAGAAAAAGAAGAAGATTGTGATAAAATATAGAAAGTAAGAAAGTTGTGACAAGCAAAGTTGTGTAAAAAGAGTTCTTATATATAATTAAGATAAAATCGTGTAAAGAGTCATTAAACTCTTAGCAAATATAAAGATAGGTAAAATTGTACGGAACGTGAAGCGGATTTCTAATATTGATCATATTAGAAATACACAACAAGTCGTAAATAAATTCCAATGAGAATCAGGAAATCACCGTGTTTTAGTGTTTTCTTTCTCTGCGAGATTTTATCGTCATAAGAGACGATAATAATAAATAACAAATTGTGGGAACCAACAGATCATACAAATTGAAGGCTCAACCGGGATAGTCCTACGTTGTCAGAAAGAAAGTAATGACGCCAGTTGATAGGGAACTTGATCGTGCATAATTTAGAAAACTTTTTTACCGGAAAAGTCGGAAAATTCCGGAAATTTTTTCGGAAAAATCGGAAAACTGCATTTTTCCTGAAACGGATTTATCACTAAAAAAATTTTTATATATGGAAATTTCCGGTTCAAATTTTGATAGATTCAATTGTCACACGACATGAACTTGTGTGCCAAATTTCAGCTCGCTGTGAAGACGAAAAGTGGGTCATTTTTTCAACTTTTTCATTTTTTTCATTTTTTCAATTTTTTTTCATTTTTTCAATTTTTTCATTTTTTCATTTTTTCAATGTTAAGGCTTAAACACAATTGCGACGACAGACGACAAACGACGACGATATATCGCTGTCAAACTTCTAAAAGCACAGCATCTTATGCGAATGCACCAAATTGCGACGACCGACGTTGAGCGATCGACGACATTTTCGCCGGGATTGATCAATTTCTAATTTTCCCGTCGTCGCTGCAGTCCTACCAACAAAATTAGTCGAATGAAATGGTTGTGGCATTCACTTTTGTCTTTTTCAGGTGGTAGCACGCCGCGGTAATTTTAAAATAATGAGCTTTGAGGAGAAATTGATCGAAGAAATGGGAAATCCATAAAATAATTTTTAGTTTACAAGACAGGCAAGACAAATGGACAAAACAGACGTGGATTGGATGGATATTTCAAAGCGTTTAATTTAGTTAATTTCTGCATTTTCAGTTTTTTTCCACACTTTGGTCCATTGCATTTCTTTCATTTATACCTAATATAAAATAATCTTATTAAAAATCTCCTTTTAAAACGCTCGAAACATTTAATAAATGAAATTTGAGTATCTTCTTCTTTCACCGCCTGTCGTTGCAATTGTGTTCCCAATCTTTCGACGGCCTGTTTGGACAACCGAATTTCCCGCTGTCGTTTTCCGCTCTGCCAACGCAATTGTGCTTAGGCCTTTATATCGCATGTAGCTATATTTATTTGTACTGTATATTGTCCAGATTAATACTTTTTCAATTAAAGGTATAAAACTGTATTTATTATTTGTAATAAGCCAATCCCCGCAGATTTGTTATCCCAAGAAACATATCCATTTCTTGCAATGCACAACATTGTCTTTCAATAAATGTTTGTTAGAAGCAGATTATTGTAGTCACGCGCAGGTACCTGTGAATTTGATCTGATACTACAAGTACAGGTATATTGTTGTACCTGCACTTGCAGCCACAAGTAAGTAACGCCACGTTAACTGTACTTGTTCAAATTCTATTTATACACAAGTTTATTTGCACTAAATATTCTTTCAATATGTAATCACCAAAGCACTTGATTAGTTTTGCAAAAAAAAAAAAACGGTTGTTTGTTTTCACTACGAAATCAAAAATAATGAACATAAATTATTTACCGTCACGAAAACACAAAAACTCACTTGACAGATAAGAATTATATCTCGCTTTCTTCAATATGTTTCTCGCTTTCTCCAATATATTCGGTCCTTTGTTATTGCCTTCTCCTTCGAGATAATTGTGAGCAGAAGAAAGCTTCCCTCATGTACACGAATTTTATACGATACCAGTATTCCTGAAGCTCAGTCCCACGGTCTTCTATATACCTTTGCTAAGTCCATTCTAATTATTATCAGTGATCTAATCTAATCTATTCCTCTTGTGAGAATTGTCGAAAGTTCGTTTGAAAGTTTACTTTGAAATTTAATTTCTTTTTAGTTTCTTAGTGTTGAGTTCAATAGTTTTGGATTTTGTGAACATTTTAATATAAATAGTAAGTGAAAATAGTTCGTACCTACAACGTATATAAAAAACGAAAAATGGTCATTAAGAAATTATATGCCTTTGCCAATGCAAACGGTGCTTCAAGACAAATTTCGATTGCAAAAGAAATTGCGGAGTTTTCAAGGTGAATTTGTCTTAAAAAAAAAATCTGAGTATTTCCAAAAGTTAAGATAAAATGTGACGAGTTTTTTTGATCTGTAAACTTTATCTAGAGGGCGATTTAGGGAGGAATTTCGTTGGCACATTGCCGTTCGTTTCACACTCAAATTTGTAATTTTGCACCTACTACTTTTTAGTGGCATTTGTTTCAGATATTTTTTATTTAGTTTTGGAACCTTCTGCGCATGCCTAACTCACTGTAAATTTCTATCGAAATACAAATTAAAAAGTAAAGCGTGAATTTGGTAAATATAGTTTGTAAGGTACTTCCCCCATATGCATTTTGTACAAGATTTTAGTACAATTTCGTGTTAAAGTGAATGTGGGGAGGAGCACATTCACATTCTGCACACTAATAAAATTCCTTGTAGATGCAATCAATCAAGATGACGAATTTAAGTGCCACACAGATTCCAATTCTAGAATTTCTTACAAAGTTTAAGATATCCCGAGTTTTATCTGTATGTGCATTGCATCATTTACAACAACCTCATTCCATAGGCGTAGGGCTGCCATCTGTAAAATGATTAAACTAGGACAACAAGTTCGAAAGCCGTGGACATTTTAGCTTGAAACCCGGACATTGTTGCCAAATAATTTTCTATTTGAAATTGTTATGCATAGTGTCTTTTTTTATTTATTTATTATAAAATTAGTCAGTTTACAAAAAATCGTAAAATAAAACGTTGTGAATGAATTAAATTAAATCTCTCTTACATTTAGGAACATAAATAAATCTTCTAAAAATTAGAAATACATTTTTACATTTGCATTGGAAATTTAGCCAGCTAATTCCAGGGCTGTGCCAAACCAAAGTGGAATTTAGCCAATTGCTCAGCTGTCACTTTTATTTCAAAAGCAAAGCAATTGTGTGGCATTTAAGATGGATTTGCAGGAAATAAACAAGGAAGTTATGGCCGTAATATTATTTTCTTGTATTTGCTCATTTTACAAATGAATACTTCTAAAATTCTTTCAAATAAACCGCACTTGTCAAATAATTAATTAGACGAATGTGAAGAAGAAGAATTAGCAAGCTCGAAAATTTACTAAATGGAAAAGTAATAAATTTAGCCAGCATTTAGCCCGTTTGGCAAACGTCCTTAGTGTGCCATATAGATTTCAAAATAGCTTCATTTCTCGGGAAAGGTGAAGCTACATGGCGAGAGACTTTAACCACAAGAGACCACTTTCTCGATCTTTGGACACCCAGAGAGCCAAGCATACACTTTGGAGTTGCAAAAAAATCTCTAAAGATACCAAATTACTAGAAATTTTTTTGTTCTCCAGCTCGGGTATCCCGTCCGTGTGTTTCAAATCATACGGGTTTCCATCCTCGGTCTCTAGTCTTCGAAGTTTGCTCATTTTTCGTCTCTAGATTTCCGGAGACTAATTGTGTGTTCTGCTGTTAAGTTAACTGTGAAGTGAGTTTGGCAAGGTTTTTTGTTAATTTTTATTTAATTTATCATGGGGTAATTCCATCGAAAATCGAACAAAATTTACACTTTCCCAACGTTCTTCTTTTGCTGAAGTTAAGTTTTCTTGTCGTGCGATGAATACTGCCTGAATTATACTAAATTTAAACTAACTTTCAAACCCTTAAAATTTCCAATTTTTGGTATGTGTAGTTACTACACATACCTGAAAGTTATATTAAAGAAATGATTACTGTGGAACCAAATACCTATTATCACAGAGGCACGGTCTTTAAATTATTTCAGAGAAAGTTATAAGAACGCCTTTTATAAGAAAAACAAGTAAAAAACTAGAATTGGTATAAGACCAATTCTTATGATGCTCTAGTGTATGTAGATGAATACCCGTACATAATTTCGTATGGTCACCTATCTGCACAAGTTTGATTTTTGAAGTGGTTTTTCGCATATGAACGGTTCGTTGGAAAGTATAAATAATGATGACCAATTTCATAGGATTTCATATTTCGAAGAACTTTTCAGTGCAATTAAAACGTCTAGGACTGATCGTTTTCACAGTATTCGTACAAATCTTAATTTTTTATATGGCAACACCAAGAATCCGTTGCCCAATTTAATCCATTGTGTACAAAGTTTATGTTCTTTATGTTGACACGCTCTCAGGCAGGGTGCAAATATACAGTAAAAAACGACATTTGTGTATGGCAACCCTAGGAAAGTGTTATCCGATTTGGCCCATTTTCCAGCTTAAATTTACTTTTTTTTTTAAGCCCGTGTGTAAATTTTCAGCTCTTTAAATATACGCGCTCCCAAGCTATCGTGCGGACGGACTCGCGGACGGCCAGACAGACCAACAGACTGAAGTCTCAAGTTGGGATAGTAATGGCATTAAAGAAGAGAAATGTTTTCATAAATAGGGGGCTGGTTATTTTTGAAAAAAAAAATCACACTTTGTTGTGTTGTCCTTTATCCCGTAAAATGTTTGCATACATTTTTTTTAGAGCATTTTCACTTTCTTTCTAACAATGTACATAAAACAAACACAGCTGCACAAGCAATTGTCGTACTGCTAGCTTCGTTACTGAGCTAAGACTGGATGGGACCAGAAGAGATAACTTGAGTGAGAGTCGTGTCGGTCTGAGTGTCGGCATTATTAACTATACACTGTACATACAGAAAAAATTAAATTTTTTATTTAATTTGTTTCCAAAATTTTAAAACCCGGACAGTGGACAGTATAGAAAACCCGGCCCGGACTCTCCCCGGACGCCCTCCAAACTAGGACAAATCCGGGGAAACCCGGACGGATGGCAACCCTACATAGGCGCATTCCTCCGCGAAGAGCATTTCTGAAATTCAGATGGCTTTCTTTAATTAATTTACTGCTTGTTCATCGAGAGTGCATTCCAAAACATGGCCACACAGTTGACTACAGCAGACTCCATAACGCACAAAAGTCAACTTAGCTAACATAAATCAGTTGAATAATGGGTTTTGAAACGATTGAAGTCAGCTGTAGCTATGTTTTGGAACGTACTCCGAGTCGATTCCCCCCGCCCCCCTCCCTGGTAGAGCTAGTAGGGTTTTTAACAGCTCTTCTATAGTAATTTGCTAATCCATTCTTGTAGACCCATTTGAAGGTAACCTACTCTTTCTCCCAAACCTTTTAGTATGGCTACATTGATCACATTCCACACGTGATCTACATATGTCGGCGTTGGTTCACTGGCTAGGTTGATGCATTGTTTTCTACCCGGCAGCGCAGTAATGTACCAGATTATTTTAGGATTTCTTTATACAGTTTGAGATATCCAAAAAAGATACTCAGACATCTACGCCCTGGTCCACCCGTTTCAACATTCAACGCCCACACGCTCCAAAATTCAAGTCTTTTCGTAGATGAGAATGTTGAAGCATGTGGGCCTCTGGAAAAATCTCTCCCCCACGTGTCTCTAATCGACGAAAAGACTTGAATGTTAAAGCCTGTGGGCGAGGCCTTTACAACAACTTCATTCCATATGAGCTCGTGAATAGTATTCCTGTAATCTAGATGGCTCTCTGTAATTATTCACTGATAGTTCTATCGAGCCTAGATTTTGTGAGATTTCTTAATAATTTTTTACGTTAATCGATCCTTCCAACATTTTCTCTTTTTGTATCAGCAAATGCCATGTAGCCAGGCAATAAGTTCTTCGAAATCGCTTTGAAATTGAAACGTTGGAAAACATATTTTAACTAAGATCTCATTGGAATTTTACATCCATAACACCTGAGAAGGAAGACACTTGTTGATTCCCCTAAAATTATTATACAGTTTTCTAGATTAATAGGATAACGTCCAATCCTACGGGAAGGTAAGGTATATGTAGCCTTTTCAAAGATTCCTAGGAAGACGTTAGAGATTAACTTGTAAGTTTTGCAGGCCTTTTCTTTATTGATATTTTGTTCGATGCTCTGGATATGTCATATTTAGAAGTTCAAGGAATGCTCCGCCCAAGGTACTGTGTCGGTTTTATAGCATGCTTTATTTGTAGAATGCTTTCCACATTTTGTTGTTACTGTTTGACGTGCTCACCAGTTTTAATTCGAATTCAAGACGCATGAACACAGAGCCCGTTTAGACCGTGCCATTTAGGACTAGTATTACGTAGTTCGACTTACGTAGTACTAATATTAAGTGGGTCTAAACATGCCGTATTACGAAAAACTAGTCCTACTTTAATTCGGTTTCTGATGCGATATTGAACTACAAAAATTAGTATTAAATGGAGACATTACGTCACATAAGGTAATGCGAGGCTGTTTGTAAATAGTGACGCCCTTATACATAATTAATAAATAATTGTTGCAGATTATCTTATAATGTTTTGCCATTAGCCTGAAAATTTGCATGTTTTATCTTGGGTATTTAGTGATATAAATAGCAGTATTTCCTCATTCTGATTTTAAATTTTCTTCTATGCTCCATTTTCTTGTGCATGCGGTGTACAAACAAACTCAATATATTATTTTTCATTTTTCTCCTGAAATAGCAGGCAGATCTGACAATTTTGACATCTGTCAAAGCTTTAATACGAGCGGACTAAACAGCAGCAGGATTAGTACTACGTAATTCGACTTACGTAAAACTAGTCCTAAATAGCTGCGATCTAAACGTACTCACAACAGTCTTGATTCCCTGTGAAGTTGGGAATATATCACAGTGAAATTGTTGGTGTCCCTGTAGATCCCTCTTTTAAGAGCTCTGCTGTAGTAATTTGCTAATCCATTCCTGTTGACCCATTTGAGCATAAGGCCCAATCTACATCGACAGCTACACGCTACAAATTTCAGTTTGCATGCACATAATGGCATTCTGTAGAAACTATTCCATAGAGAGCTTGAGAGCTTCTAGTTACTACATATGGATTGACTAAGGTCATAGGAATACACTGAAATAGAGCTTCGTGTAGCTCACGATGTAGATTGGGGCCAACTTATGCTTCCACATATTTTAGTATTGTCACATTACACACGTGGTCTATGATGACATTGTTTCATGTATTGTTTTCCACCCGGCAGTGTCGAGTGGACCGATTTGTCCATTCCACTGACTTATAACAATGGACTGAGCGTATTGTCATTTTCCTATAGGAAAGAATGGCACAAGTTTTTTAGTTTTCTCTTTACAGTCCATTTTTATAAGTCAGTGGTCCATTCATATCACCCAATTCATGACCAAATGACCGGCTAATGAGGATGGACTTGGCTCGACTTTAAAAAAAACTAACGGAAAATAATAACTAATGAATATATTTTACTTACTTTTCATACTTATATTTGTAAATTTCATACATTTCAGAAAACATAATATAGAAAGGCCAATTATCGCGGTCGATTTTAATGCTTGCCTTCGAATTTTTACCCAATATAATGATGATGGTTGGCAAATTTTCTGCGGCGGACAATCAACCGTGTTTACAGCTCGAGCTGAGAAATTTTGCACAACTTTACAAGAACTTGGCGCGAAGCTTGTTTTTTTTTATATTGGACCAGCAAACAACAAAAATGATCATAGTTTGGAAAAAAGTATCGAAAGTAATAGCCTCAAATACGAAATTGCGCAAAAATTGCATGACAAAATACGTTCTCGAGATGATATTACATATGAAGACTTACGTGAAGTGGAGCTTATGGTCTATGCTAATGATTACATGAAAATTTTTTAAAAAAAAATTAACTGCGATTATCAAATCACGCTTGGAATTAAACGAGATACAGATTTGGCCAAATATGCAACTGAAAATAATGCCTTGGCAGTGCTTTCTAACGACACTAATTTTCTTGCAATGCCAGGCGACTGGGATCTCTGGTACACGAATGATTTCAATATAGAAAAAATGAGCCTAAGGAAGTTCGATAAAAGCAGACTAAGACAAATTCTTGGCTTAACGCAAAAACAAATGCCAATATTTGCTACTCTTTGTGGAAATGATTTCAATGACTATGATGTTCTACCCAAGGTAAGTGTTCTACCAGAGATGTAAATGTTAAGGAGATACTCAAAAACTTACATTGAATGAATGGGGCAAATGGACAAATCCCCCTCTGTTCCATAAGAACAATACCTATTTCAAGTATGTAGTTGGCAATGCTTTTGACGTTTACTTGTCGTTAATTATTGTTTAACCATAAAAATATTACTAAAAATTGTTTCAATTTCAGTTGGTAAATTACATTCTACTAACAGTTACAGCGCCATGTAGAACCTTAGCAATTTTATACTCTCGTATCGTTGTATATGATAAGATTCTTATGATTCTTCCTCAAATAAGTTTTCTCCATTTAAAATCCCATTTTTTCAGTATCTCCTAGTTATTACAACGCTGGTTCTACTTTCTTTTAAAAAATAATAAAATTATTTATCGCATTTCCACTACACAGAAATCTGTTCCTGCGAAGTACATAAATCCCCTCAAGAGACATTTTGATATTGCGAAATTTATTCGAGAAAATTCAATCGTTGAACCTGATGGAGAGTTAATTGCTAAATATATTTCAAAGAACTGCAACGAAGTACCGTTCGCCGAAATTTTAGATTGTGTCCAAAAGAGCTTGGCATTCTACAGTTGGGTAAGTTGCGTTAAAAATTTACTTCTAAATTTCAACAATTTCTTGTCTCGAATTCTTTGAAAATCTAATTTTCTCCAGGAATCTGCAGACGTATTCACAATACCACCAGATCTTGAATGGTTACTAGAATTCACCAAGGAAACTTTAAACCTTTTGGTGTACTCCATAAAGATGAAAATTCCCATTTACATAAAGGAACGAATGATTGACTTAAGTCTTACTGAATTTAAACCGTTTCCACAGTTAGTTCTACCGATAATAAAGAGACAAGCTGGCATAATCTTGGCCGATGATATCAGTAAGGAATTCGAAGTCCTCTATAAGCGTAATCATTTGAAGGAATTCCAGATGCACATTGAATATGCTGAGTTTCCATCATTTGAAACTCCACCAATAAAGTCTCTAGTGGTCAAAAATCCCTCCAGTGAGATTTCAGAAGTTGAAAAAATAGAAATTTTATCTTGGATGGTCTTCAAAGAAAAAGATGTGTTAAAGCCTCCAGAGTGGAATATGTTATTACATGAATCTCCGGTATACTTCCTTCCGATACTAACACTTTACTATCTCGTTAAGGTAATTTTGTATAACAGATTGGTGGATTGGAATTTTTTTTCATTATTATTTTTGTCGTATTCTATAGGAGAAGCAAACTGAGGTATTTGAAGCGGATTCTGTGCTCTTATCCATCCAAAAAGCTGTAAACGGCAGCAATCAAAAAGTACCGCCCGAAAATATGCCAACCTCACGAGCTGTTTGGCTAGCTAGTTCGTATGCAAGAATGATGAGTTTTATTCGAGATGCTCTTGTTATTGCTGGACTTGCAAATTATTTGCAGATCGAATATTTCGACGGATACATCTACCATTCCTTGTATGATGAAATGAAAAATTGCAACATCCATGACAGAGAAGCTATGATTGCTGACATCGACACACTTCGTCTCTATGTGTAGGAAAACTGTTCAAAAAACTATTTTTGATTTCGTATTATAGTTTTTAAGAAATAAAAAATATTAGTCTAAAATTGAAACGTTTGAGTCACTAATGCGAATTACACTATCTAAATTTCAACATGAACCAGGCTGTCTGCCGAACGAAGTTATTTAATGTGTCTTTAGTGGTTGTAAACTAAAACAACGTGCTAGTCATAGAAATTATATTTGGCACAGTCAAAACTCATACTTTAAACATAAAAATAACTAGTTTCCCTAATTAAGGGCTTGAAAGATGTTCTTCAATAATATTTTAAATTTTGATGATACAACATTAGTACCTAGACGTAGTTGAATTATATCATATAAGGCACAATAACTAGATATCGTATGGTATACTAGAGCAGAGTATACACGTTGTGAAATAGTTTGTGTATTCCAGAATAGGACGTAACATAATATTATAAGAGCAAATCTTCCTTTAACAGCAATTTGGTATACATTTGATCGACCCTCAACACGGCAGATGTAAGAAAATGTGAATCACTCCACGTATCCATCATTTCTCATATTGTGATTTATTCCGGAATGTACCACAAGGCATTTAGAATTTATATACTGTGCTCTGGTGTTGCATGCGATATCTAGTTCTTGTGGCATCTATGCTTATATTCACAAATATCCTTTAAACAAAGCAAACAAATGTTTTTTTAGCGAGAGCTCGAGGACGTTTAGTCCGTCTGCCGTTATTGCTGGCAGCTCACCCCGTGACAGTTTAGCAGGCCGGCACGCTAGCACCTCGGCTAAGTGGCGGAGAGTGAGGGGTGAGTCCACCAAAAAAAACCTGCCTGTCACTTCGTCATAACAAAAAAAATCGTGCCTTGACAGAACGGGGATCTATAAAAAAACAAACCCGGACGCCACACACACGGGTCCGGAAGGGACTGAGCACATCACTTACCTAGTGAGTATCCCAGGATCAGTTGGCGGGATCTTTTGCCGTCCCCGGCCGCCCATGACATCACTGGCAGTAGTTGTGTGATGTCCCTATTATTACTTGTTGGAGAGAGAAAAGAGACCCAAGGAGAGGAGAGAAAAGAGAGACTCGCTACGATTATTCCATAGTACGCATTTTATTCGAAGTTCGACGGAATACAAACATTTTTGTGTTTAATCTTATAATCACCCCCGTAGATAATATGCTGGTTTCGGTGTTGAGTGTTAGTTCCTAGTAGGGTCCCAATGATGATCTGTTCCTGGTTTAGACGTTATGTACTGCTTGAGCTTTTAGATTTGCTGCCATTGGCATCATCAGCGCCAATTGATCTCCTTCAATCGTTCATATCGGTGGCGTCCACAATCGTCCCAATCGACGTAAGATTCGGATAAAGTTAGACCTGGGCACCAGTTAAATGCTATGTACGTTCTCTCCTAATGCCGCCCTTCGTTACTACCTCTATTCGATGCGTGGCCCGGAGACGGGAACCTTATCACGAGCGAGGGTTATATATCCAGGCGTGGGTTATGGAGAGTTGTATAGCCAGATTTGCTTCAGGGTATGATATTATGCCTTTGGGGAGCCTCTTATCTTGCAGTTCGACTTGATTCTGAGCTTAGTCTTGCGGACTTGACCTTGGTAATTAGCCGGGTTTTTTGGCCTATATACGCTATGGGGCGCGTTCGTCCATAGTTCCAGGATTAGACAGTTTTATGCCTCGGGCGAGACCTCGATAGCACTGCTTTTCTACTGTCCAAATGGGAAACGTTTATGAACAATAATATGATTTTCTATGTCTCGGGAGGGGCCCTTGTGATATCGCCTTGCAGCACAATTAAAAACCACCTATGGCCAGTATTAGGTGATTGTACATTACCGAAAGCTTTTGAAGATGTATATATGCAAGTAAAAAAAAACCTCTTGTGGTCAGTAATGATTGATTCTACGTTACAAAAAAAAATTTACAATATATATATGGATGTCTAGTACAAACTCTGGCTGTCGAATAATAGTTGATTTAAACTACAAACAATTGAAAATGTACATAAGCAAGTCAAAAACAAACTCTTGTAGCCAGTAATGATTGATTTTACGTTACAAAAAAAAATTTTACAATGTATATACGGATGTCTAGTACAAACTCTGGCTGTCGAATAATAGTTGATTTAAACTACAAACAATTGAAAATGTACATAAGCAAGTCAAAAACAAACTCTTGTAGCCAGTAATGATTGATTCTACGTTACAAAAAAAAAAATTTACAATGTATATATGGATGTCTAGTACAAACTCTGGCTGTCGAATAATAGTTGATTTAAACTACAAACAATTGAAAATGTACATAAGCAAGTCAAAAACAAACTCTTGTAGCCAGTAATGATTGATTCTACGTTACAAAAAATTGAAAATGTATCTACGGATGTCTAATACAAACTCTGGCTGTCGAATAGGTCTCTCGCCTTCCGTAAAGATCTCACTGTGACTATTGCGTGAGGCACTAGGGACCATAAGGGGTCATGAGTCTTTGGTCACTGGGTGATCCGAGCAGGAAATCTGAATCTCACCTGTTTGGTATGTCTAAGAATTCCCTTAAGGGTATCGATGAGAAAGAAAAATCGGGCCTGAATAATTTATAAAAATTGTGTGCCCTCTACGTCTACTAAAGCTAGTCGCCAGGCGCCTAACCGGATCAACAGTTTAATTCCCCAAGTACTTCGTTAAAGCAGTGCGACGGGTTAAAAAAAAAAAAAACGCGAATCTCAATTTTACTCAACTAATCACCGTGTACAGCTCTGCGATGGCTGGCTTCAATGATTTTCAAAATCTCGTATATTCTATAGTACTTCCTCTTGTTAGTATGTGCCGTACTTAGATGGACAATTAGCACGGTTCCGAACGTGTTTATTTGACAGCAGGTTATGTGCTACCTGCGTGATTTGATCTCAACCCTAATTGCTTTTACTAACTTTATTTCATAACTTTCAATATAATAGAATTCTAGGTCTATATACTTATGCCGATAAAATGCACCATTCAAATTTATTTCTGTAACTTGCAGGTTAGGTGCAGCCTGCCTGAATTGATCTCAGTACTGATTGATATTCTAAATAACTCTATGTCAAAACTTTCAATACAATAAACTCTAGGCTTGCGTACTTACGTTGATAAGATCCAACATTCAAATGTATTTCTTTAAATTGCAGGTTATGTACCGCCTGCCTGAAGGGATATCAGTACTGATTAATATTTTAAATAAATTTATTTCGAAAATTTCAATATAATAACTCTAGGCTATGTACTTATGTTGTTAAAATACGACATTCAACTTTATTTCTGTAAATTGCAGGTTGTGTGCAGCCTGCCTGAAGTGCTATCAATACTGATTCGAAAATTAAATACCTTTAGTTTATACTTTCACTATAATGACTTTGTGCTTCTGAAAGGTTAAACTACTTAACTTTTATCGTCCCGGTGTGTTAATCGATTTCCCTCGATGTATTTTTAGTGTCCGATCCCCTTTTCTTGTTGGATTATTCTTCGATTCTCCAACCCTTTCTTCATGTTTTTCACCGCCTCAGTCGTCAACTCTTCTCTTTTTTTTCAGCTCTCGTCCTACTTGTCTCCTCGTTCACAACCTGTCACTTAATGCCTGTCTCATCGCCCGCTGTCTTCCATTTCCTCCTATTTCGATCCCCGACTCGCACCGTTCCCTTGACGGTTTTGACTGTCAGATGTCGGGATTGTCGCATCGGGGAGTTCTACATGTTTACTCATTACAGTCAGGGCCACATGCGACCATAACACAAAGTTATAAAATAAAACTAAGATAACTGCATAAGATGATATCGGTACTCTGAAAAGTCAAAAAGTGGTCTTCGGTATATGGATTTGAAAAAAAAATATCTAAAGAACTTGTGTTCATATTCTTCAACACGGCTGCAATTGGCATGTAGTTAGCTGACGATCCAACATTTGCTTTCAAATTACCTAGGGAACAAAATTTTCCGATTTCCTTTCGAAAAAGTAACATAATGTCGGAAAAAATTTTCGATTTCGGAATCAATTTCGCTCCGAGTTCTTTTCGAAAAATGTATGAAGCGGTTGGCACGACTTCGTAAGGAAAATAGAGTTCGACTTCGGTACGAGGTCTGAATAATTTCGAAAAGCTTCTATCCCCTTCAAAAGCTTTCATAAGTTTGCCAGTGGCGTGGTGGGAGCTCATTTCTGAATGTCGTTGTCATATTGATAGACGAAACGAAAACGCTCTCTGCAACAACGAAACTTTCCCATTAAGCAAAAAGGTCGAAAATTTGATATTCTTTAATATTTCCTACCTTATAATATAAGTTTAATTTGAAATATTTGATGTTGCGGGGTAGTCTATTAATGGAACAACGGCACCCAAAAATTAGCTCCCACATATAAAAATCAAAGCGAAAATCCTAGTTTATTTTACAAAAAATATGTACTTCAAATATGTACTTAAGTTAAAAATATATATATACACGGTAAGTTGGTTTTATTGTCAGAAAATATGTCTTCTTCAGATGTTGCCTTATGGTATTCAGTATTACTTTTTTTTTCTCCACTATTAGAAATGATTTCTATAAAAGAGACCTTAGCCTGAATATTATTTTGCATGCAAGAATCTGAGAAATGTATACACGTACAAAGTGGCTGAGTATTTAAAATGGAGAATTTTTCAATACTTTTAAGAATTTCCACGGTAATCGAGTCCTTCATGCTAATGTTGTTGTTAGCGGCTTGCTATGGTCGGACGTAGGCATCGCCCAAGGTATATCTCTGTACCGTGGGCCTTCGTCGTTCCGGTCCGGAACTAAGCAACTTTGAATGCAATCGACAGCGAGTTGTCAGAAATAAGTAAGAAGAAGAAGTCTTGTCGAAGTAAAAACGCAAAACGAACAGAGTGAGAATGGGTAGATCTAAGGCGCTTTCGGCAAGCACATTCTCAGTGAGACAAGTGAGATATTCTCAGTTGTCTTAGTTCGATATTGAGCTAAAAAATTCGAACGCAACCACTGACCAACTGAGACAAGTGAAGCTGAATTTTCTTGACTCAGATGACTCAGTTTCGTTATTTTGTTATTTTAATGACCAATTAAAGTTTAGTGAGCTATTTGAATAAACTAACAACACTCCTCAATTTATTACTATCCATTTTCTGTGGTCAAAATTTTTTAAAATGTCAAAATTGGCAAATCAGCTGATTGGTTTGAACCTAGACAACTGAGACAGTTGCTCAAAGTTTTGTCTCAGTTGTCTCACTGAGACGGTGCTTGCCGAAAGCCCCTCTAGTTTCTACTACATCGCAACTTGTGGCATTTGGTTACATGATTTTCGTTGTTAATAATGCCCAATCTACAATGCATGGTAAAACCACTTCGACAACACGACTATTAATATTTTAGTTTTTTTTTTGTAATTCAGTACCTACTTTCCACGCATGTACATTCATATATGATCCGCTATCATAGCTTTGCCCCAACGCATAATTTGTTTTTGATTTTTGATTTTGTAGATTTGTAATTGGACAAAAGCCAATGAAATTTTCATGATCATGAGACAAGGTACTCCCATTACGAACCATGTTCCACCATTAGGTGACGTAATATTGTGAAATAGCACGGTACAGAGAACACAACACGTGACAATACCAAAGTATAAATAAATATAAGTAGAGACAGAGACGAACAAAATTGGAAATTTTCCGTGTTTTTTAGACTGAAAGAGGTAATCCCATATACTTTTGTTTTTTGCATGAATGGGTGGAAAAGAACTTGGCTATGCATTATTGTAGTGCGACTGAGACAAAGAGTTAAAAACAAAAAATGAGAAAGCGTAGGATTACCCGAATGATATAATCTTCTTGGATACCTTCAAAATTATTTCAAACTATTCATAATAATGTACATTGGGTAACCCTACCTCCATTTGGCAAGAAAAAGATAAATTTCGCAATGAACAACGCACTAAAAGGAGATGTAAAATTTCTGTCAAATAAAATTCCCCGAATCCAGCATGTGATTCCCCCACTTGAGCAAAACAAATGTAAACAGAAAAATGTGCTGTTCACATATCATAGGATAACACTAACAAACATTGGAATTCTGCGACAACATTGGGACAATTCCTGAAATTCGTGTTTTCATAAAAGAGCGGAAGCATTTTATGAGCGTAAAATCAGAAAACTCCGCCCATTCTCTTTTATTTACGAAAATAAATCATTTGCCATTCCATTTCGTTGCATGTAATCTTCGCATTCACATTTTTTGTCTTATTCGTAAAATATTCAAAGAGTGTTTGATTTTTTTTTCTTTTCTCTTCCTTCCTTCTTTGTCTCGCCGTGTACATTTAAATGGAAAACAATCGGAACACTCTTCTGTGTCCTTTCTTTTATTTAGTTATCTATGAGCAGCGTTGCCATATTTTTTTTAAAGAAAACTGTACAAACAGAAAAAAAACTGTTTTTTCGAGCAAAGAACTGTAAATTACCATGTTTACATGCAGGGTTGAACCTTAGTTCAACTCGGGTTCAACTCCATGTATACGCGGTTCGAGGTGACTCGTCGACTCGATCACGCTTGGCTGGCGTAGTCGAGTCAAATTGGTGCCTATAAACGCGGATTGAGTAGTCGAGTTGGCAGTTGGAATTTCCACACAATGTGGGGACCTCTAGCCTGTTCCAAATTTTCGTTTTATTATTGTTGATTTGCGAGAGAATTCTCTCTACATTTGCTGTGGCTACAGGGTTTGACAAAACTGCTGACACCAGTTTTTTCAACAAAGGAAAACACATGGAGCCATCGATGCGCTTTAAATTAAAAATTGCTTCCCAAAACTTCCCAAAACTTTTCTATTTTGGTTTCTTCAAACAAATCAACTTGAACACGCCACCCAATGGAAGACGATATTAACAGTGTATAGATGAGATGACAGATGACACTCTATGGGAGTCAGAAAAAAAATTACATTCCACGATTGCCATTTGAACTAATTTTGAAAAGAGCGGAATTGAAGCACAGATATTCTTTAAAAGTTATACAATAGGTCTGTTTTTGTAAAATTACTAAGCAATTATAAAAAATTACTTTTTGTCTACAAAAACTGTAAAAAACTGTCAAATTTGGCGGATAACTGGGGAAAATTGGAAAACTACCCAGCTACCAAAAAAACTGTCATTTACAGGAATAACTGTCAATATGGCAACGCTGTCTATGAGTATGACAATATGTACTCTCTCTCCTCTCTGTCTTTCCTATAAAAATGTATTACTGTTATATGTATAATTTTTATATTTCATACATTTCCGCATTTTTTATGACACGAAATCTTTAAAATTAATTATTAATTTTCGTATTTTACGTTCAATAAACAATAAAACGCATTTAAAAGTGCAAAGACGCACTTAAAGATCATTGTGAAATAATGGCCAATCAATTTTCGTCCCAATTTAGCACTAGTCTGCTGTTGGAAATTACTTTGGGCAAAGTTCCGTCTGAATAGTTCCAAACCCACTCTGAAATTAACGGGCTTCGCCCTGAGATTATAGGCTCTTGAACCCTGCTCGAATGCATGGTGTAAGAAGTTTTCCTGCACTCTCGCACGGATCAATCTCAGTTTGTCTTCAGCATCTACTCTCAGAGGCTAATTAAGAGTCCCAAGGCTCCTCAAGATGGAATCGGAGCTGGCATGTTCAATCATTTGCTGACCGAAAAGTGTTCGGTAGGGAGAGAAACCAGCTGCTTGGTGGAAAGAGCTCCTGAGAGAACTAGCTATCTGGCTCAGCTTCTCATCCCATTTCGTGTGTTCCTTCCGGATGTATGCCCTAATCCCTGACAATAGAGACCTGCTCACTCGCTCTGAGGAGTTTACTTGCGGCGAGTAAACTGCCGTTCGCAAGTGCTTCTCACCCCATACTTGTCCAGTAATCTGGTGAACTGAGCTGAGCAAAACTGTACTCCATTGTCAGAGACTATGGTTTCCGGGACTCTGAACACATGGAATATTTCAGTTTCGATGAACTGACACACATTGAGAGTACATAGATGCCTTTCTCATAGAATGAGGTTTTATATCCCACCCATGACGAGATGGTTGCCCAATCGGATAGGGATTTCGATTTCATAATTGGGAGCCCACTAATGAATGTAATCCTCCAGATCTGTTCGTTTTGATAGAGCCCCCCTACCCTTGCAGTATTCTTCCAGATACTTCTGATTGCGCCTCAAAATTGTATAAAAATGAGAATCTTGCACTGAAAAGATAGATATTTTGTAGAGTTTTATAGTCGTTCCTCTACTGATTATAAAAGAGTCCGATTTTCCGATGTGCATTTTGCTTGCATTATAAAACGAAAAGTATATTGTGAAATAAACACGATAACTTTTATAAAATATTGCAGAAAGAATAAGCTATAAGTCATACTGCTCTGTGGAAAGAGTAATAAAATGAAATAATAATTATAGATTCTTTAAGTGTAAATCCTGGATATAACAAAACTTGTTGTCAGAGATGTGATTAAATTATTATTGTTATACGAAGAGGTGTATATAACAATACATACATTAGTCACAGAATTACGTCACAGCCTATCAGCTGCAATGTGTCAACATTTTAATGGGAATACTCTGCCTTCTATATACCTTGTATCTCATGATCATGTATTCTCTATATCCCTGGATGAGACACATTTTGAATAGAAATGTACATATAGGTAAATTAATTTCCCCTTTTCATTCCCCACTCTTTGAATATTCTACAAGGCCAATGGTCAGCAGCTAACTGATGATTGGCAGTGTTGTCAAATTTCGAGATTTTTCAGAAATCATGTTTAACTTCTTCAATTCCTCTTACATGGTAAATTCACTGAAGTGGTCTTAAAAAACATAATAATGATAGTACGCTTTGTGGTAAAGCAACATTTGATGGAAATATTCTAAATACGCCGATATTATTCCCTTAACCTCAGCGGCATCAACTAAGCAGCATTGTAATTTTACACATGCGCATATGCATAATAGGAATAGTCGAATCGAAGGAATTGCATTGGCAATTCTTTATGCCGTGGGTGGGAGGAATAATTCCTGTAAACAATACAACTCAACATGATTGTTGTTAAAGTTAATCAACAACACTCACAAGCTGAAAAGCAGCCGTACGGTCATACCGTTTAGTTGCGTTCCTCATTTTTAGATAAGCATAAAGAAAGGGAAATTTTTTACTTTTTAATTAAATTGTGTTCAGTTCAGTTGTGCTTAATTATAATTTAATATAAAAAAAAAAAATGGGCATTGAAAAATTACATACTTTTGCTAAAAATTTGGCAATAAAAGTTTCTATTGAAAAAGAGATCTTAAAATTCAGAAGGTAATTTAAAATTCGCAGAATATAACTGTTTTAATATTCAGTGTGTGCGTACCCAAAATATAGTGCGCTCGCAAATGTTTTTATTATATATATCTACATAAATTGTTCTAATACCCACCCGTCCGCCTTATATATTTGCTATTTTTTTTTTTTTAATATAGGTATACGTACCTAAATAAAAATTATTTTCAAATACATTTTCTACAGTTATAGCTTAGAGCGCATTCGCTTCAAGCTTTATCGTCATAATTAAGTCTATAATTCTTTATAAGTCCCTACCTATCTACACTTATCAATTTTTAAAGTAAATAGAAGTGCGAAAGTAAGGTAAAAAAATCTCGGAAATTTTGTTTTCTTCTTAACCCGAGTATTTTTTTCTAACAAACAAAAAAATTCGAATCCATAAATCATTCACCTTCATTTACAAAATTTTTTTGGAACATGAAGCCGTTCGATTTGTCGATATTAAATTTAGATAACTTTAACAATTGTACAAGTCAGAAAAGAGCTATCTTTTAATATAATTTAGGGATTCTCAAAATGTTCTCGACAGGATTTGTAAGCCAATCGAGAATCTTGATTTTTCTGTCTTCAAGGAAACTCCTTTCTTTTAATTTTCTGGAGAAGTTAATTGGTGCATTATTCTTGTTGAAAGAAAGATAAAAACTTGGCAACACCTACATATATATAAAGATTATAGTTTTTAAATTAAATGTATTTTGTTTTACAGAAAACACAATATCAAGGAGCCCCTCCTTGTTGTCGATTTTAACGCTTTCCTTCACATTTTTATTGGAAACGATGTATGGGAAAAGTTCTACGGCGGACGATCAACTAAGTGCACATCTCAAGCTGAAAAATTCTGTAATTATATTCAGAAATGTGGAGCGAAGCTGGTATTTTTCTTGGAAGGACCGATAAAACCAGAAAAACTTGAAGAATGGACAATTCGAAGAAATAGAAATTATAAAGATCAACAGAAAGTTCTTACAAAACTTCACTGTTCTACGAACAAAATTTTAGGCGCCGAACTTAAATGGATAAAATTTTTGGGTACAACATACGATTCTGTCCAATTTGTTATTAAGGACAGAAATTGCGGCCATCAAATCAGTCTTCAAAATGAATGTGATTTGGATTTATGTAAATACGCGACTGAAAATAATGCCATGGCAGTAATAGCCAACGATACTGATTTTCTAGCGATGCCAGGTGACTGGGATGTTTGGGGTTCACTTGAATTGGAAAATGAAAAATTTAGTGCCAGAAGGACGGATAAAGCTCAATTAAGAACAGTCCTTGGATTATCGAAGTGGCAAATGCCAATTTTCGCAACATTTTGTGGAAATGATTTTGTTAACTATGAAAATATGCTCAAGGTAAGTGCATCTCACTATTGTTTATATATTTAATTTACATATTTTCACTACCCAGGATTTCATGTTTACGAGCCGAATGAATCGTTTCAACAGACACATTTCGATTGCGGAATTTATTAAGAATAATTTTATAGAAGTACCCGATGCTGCTGTGATTGCTGATTGTATTAAAAAAAACTGCAATTCACAATTATCAATTGATTTTATTCAAGATTGTGTCAATAGAAGCTTGGATTTTTATAACTGCGTAAGTAGAGTCTTGTCATGCTGGTAAATTGCGTCTCCTTCTATATTTTATATAAGACGAACTGATATTCTACGCTGATCCCTTTGATTTCAGCGAATTTAAATACACAAAATTATCCGAACATTTTACTAGATTTTATCAAAACAAAAAATATTTTACAATTAACTCCGATCTCCCCTAACTAAAATATATGATTTCAATATTTTTTTTATAGCAGCGATTCATTTAATGGTTTGTTTTCAGATATTTAAATCAGAAAAACCAATACCGGGTCTTGAATGGCTGCAAGAATTCACAAGGGAAACCTTCATGACTTTCGTCTACACGGTTAAAATGAAACTGCCTTTTACGATATCCCATCAACTGATAGATTTGGGGCTAACTGAATTTACTCCATTTGCACAATTAGTATTGCCAATAGTAAAAAGGAAAGCTGGAATAGTTTTGGCTGATGAAATCAATAAATCTCACGAGCTGGAAATATATTTAAAATATGATCATCATGAGGATTACAAAAAACATATCGAATCTCCTGAGTACCCATCATTTGAAACTCCATCAATTAAAATTTTGGTCGGCAAAGATCCTTCAAATACAATTTCAGAAAAAGTTAAGATGGAAATCTTTTCTTGGATTATATTTAATGATAGGACAATATTAAAAGCGACGAAGTGGGCTAAAGTACTACGGGAATCTACAGAATATTTCCTCCCAATAGTTACCCTTTACTATCTGATTAAGGTAGGTTGTGTAAATTAACTCAATAAAATGTAATTTTACAATTTTTTTTTTCATTACAGATGAATCAAATTAAAATATTTGAAGCCGATTCCGTTCTGTTATCGATACAAAAACTAATATGTGCCGAATGTGATGTGATGAAGCCTACAAATTTACCAAAAGCACGTGCCGCTTGGCTTGCCTTTACTTATACGCAATTGAATTATTTTTTTCGAAACGCTCTAATTATTTCTGGACTTGGGAATTATTTGGGGAAGGAATATTTTGATGGATATGTCTACCACCCGTTGTACGATGAAATGGATGAAAATATTCATGGTAGAAAAGCTTTGATTACTCCTATCGAGACGCTTCGGCTTTATGTGAATCAATAATAATTAGCCTGCGTTTGTGTGTATATTTTCAAATAAATGTGGTTTATGTTTTTTAAACTTTTTGTATTACATTTGACATTCTGGAAAATGATCATTTTTACTAATAGTGATTCCATTCAAATCAGCATAAAACTATCCAATTACATTAAGTCATAACTTTAGCTCTTGATGAAAAGTATTTTGTAATCAATCCCTGGATTCCTGAAGTAAAAAATCCTTAACAAGAAATATACTTACAAAAATCTAAGAAATTAATTTTTCCAGGGATTTGGTAACCAACCCTGCTTAAAAGTATTAAAAAAAATTATTTTTATAAAATTGTCGGGTTCCAAGTTAATTTAAAGATGACTAGAGAGGAATTGTATTATTGCAAGCAAATAAAAATTATAATGATGCCTACGTACAGAGCTGCAATGTTCAAGTCATCCTCAGATGAATTTTATTAATATTTTCATTGCTTGAGTTTTTAATTATTCGACAATTTTGCTTGAGAATAAATATCATGATTTAAACCCGTCTGGTTTTCCACTTTTGTCACACAAGGTTTTTACAATATATGCAGCAACAAGTCTGGCTTAAACTTTTAGAATTAAGCACACCGCAACCATACTAACTTTTTCAATTGCCCCAAAATTTAGGTCTCTCAAGAATTTTGCGATAACATGAACTACTCTAAAAAAGTATTCTACGTCACCAATTAAACAATACACTTATACCAGAAAATACGCAGAACAAAAATGCAAAGGTATCCCGAGTGGGGTAATTAATCATACTCTTCTGGTTTATAGCTCGGACCTGCTACTAATCGGACTAGTGAACCACAGTAGCTGTGTACTTTTGTGTCCTCGGAACAGAGCAGAACAAAAGATACACAAAAAAATTCCTCATACATTTTCATAAAAGATTTAAATAAAGCAAACAGTACAAATAGTTCGCTTCAATCGACAGAACAATTTGTTCTCTTCAGTAGAGTTCTAGAACAAGGTACACAAAAGAACACAGCGAATATTCTACTAAGGTAAAATAATTTGTAATTAAATCGTTTCTATATTGGAAATAATTTTCGATACTACCATTTTAAGTACACCTTGCATAAAAAGACGCCTTACAAATTTTTATTTCCCATATGCCATAAAATTACAGCTCAAGGAATGTGTTCAAAAACATTTTAAAAGCTATAAATGCTTGAAAAAGTAGGCATATTCGATGAAGACACAGGAACACTTGGTGTACCTCAATTAGTCGGGGTAAAAGTTTGAATTTTTTTCAGGGTAAATATACGCCATATTGCCTTTCATTCAGGTTTGCTGTTAGAACGTACAGAAGGTATAAAGGGAACTACATGTGCAAAGAATAAGTGAATTTTGTGATATGTTTACAGGATGAAGCACACATGCAAACTATCACTGTAATTAAGTAGCCTTGTATAGGAAAAAAGAAGTCAGTCGTTCTTGTGAACTTATACCCAAGACTTTAGTAAAGCGTTCGACAAGTTATCACTTTTATATAAAGCCCAGCATAGAACTACTCTATGATACCAATCATCAATCTATAGTCACATTTGATACCCAAGTCACAGATAGAACCCGCATTATGACGAATCGACGGAATCCGAGAACACATAATCATAAGTTTCTGATTCCTGTTTAAATCATTGCCTCACAGTTGTCTATATTGAGTACAAAATCATTGCTTTTGCATCAATCGTAAAATTTTGTGAAGGTCATCCTGTACCTGTCCACAATCGTTAAAATATTTAATCTGAGCTAAAAATTTAATGTCGTCAGCATAAATAAAGACTATAATGGCTCACACAAAGACAATAGCTGCCTTTTTATCTCTGTGATCTGATCCGGTTCAATTTTACGACAACAACAATGAGTGATCCACTGTTATTTTACATTCGTAAAATTGAACCGGATCAGATCACAGAGAAAATAAACGCAGCTAATGTCGTCAATAGAGAGAATAAAAAACAAGGTGATACCCAAGTAACTCCTTTGAGGTACACCGGACGAAGCTTTCAAGACTCTAGAGATGGAATATCGCAATAATGTTTTGATATGTTCTGTTAGTTAAATAAGATCCCGTCCATTTTAGAATTATTAGAAAAAATCCATACTTTTTTTTTCATTTTAAGTAGTATCAGGGAAATTGGCCCCGAGAGCTCTTGAATCCCACCATAGCATTTCGTTTGTACACTTGCTTTGTGAGACCACTTTCTTGAATAAGTAAGCCCGATCTTGTCTCCTTTTTACAGTACACACATCGATGTATCAGCGGAACTTCCTACGCTTCGCTCTCAAGACACCTACACTATTACTACTGTAACCTATCATGGCGGCGAAAAATGCCTGTGACGCACACAGCTGCCATAGAGAAAGTTATGTGAAAGGAAATCATGCATGCATAACGACTAAAATTGTAGTACTGATGGCACTGTTGTAACCGAGGAAGCGCTTTGAATCACCCAAAGTGGCCACAGTAGTATCTATGCAGTGGAGTGGCAGCTTACACGAAAGTAATGTGCTCATATGCGCGATCCCCTGCAAAACAAATATAAGATTTATGATTCAGTGGGTACTGTATTATGGTACGTATCAGGACCGTATTGCTGGGTCATGTACAAAGAATTTATGTGCTTACAAGAGCCATATATATAAGATCACAAACAAATGTCTTAGGGCTTGGAAGTTGAATGTTGATGGATTTGAAAAGTTAAGTATCCATGGTAGTAGTTTTTATGTCTAGTACTCTTGGCAATTATATAAGATTACTGGCTATAATCTCAAGCCTCTCCATACTCGAATGGGCATATCTTAACCTCCACGTAATTCCCGCTGATACGGTCTATTTATAAACGTGTCCAATAAGATCTTAGGCCCGAATAGAGCTACCAGTTCCGTTTCATTAAAGCATATCTGCATAAAGATACCACTGGGAGTAGGCATGGCCTCATAATATAAGGTCATGGATTACGCAGCCATGCCATTTGGGTAGACGGCATTGCTAATATGATGCGGCGGGGTTTAAGAGCCCTGAATAGCTTAAGCTTTCCACCTCAACATGGTTGTAGACCCCTAGATGGAAGCATCGTGGTGGTTTGTGGTGCCCATATCGTGGGGAGAGAGTGTTTTCGAGTTTAGTATGCATGCTCAGATATTCGTTCCCGGCGTAGAGTTGCCTTCATACAACCGAGCACCGTGACCCAAGGATCCGTCAGAGATGTTAAATAGGTCTTGCTTCTAACAGTAACAAAGTCAAGCATGCACTCTGGGACTCATCGAGGCATAAATGTCTCATGACAGGTCTGATTGTGGTATTATAACTAATCCGTACGCGAATAATGCCGAAGATTGAGGCATACTTGGCAGGTGTTCACGTAAATCCACATGGACTATCTGTAACCCGCCATATAAAATAATGGAATTACCACAAACAAATATACTCAGATGGAAAGAATGATATAAAAAAAATGGGGCAAATTAAAATACTTCTCTAATCTCTTGTGCATCTGACTAGAACTGGAAGAATACCTTCAATACACCTATTCAAATTAAATATATAATTTTTTTATTTTATAATACAATTATGAATGTTAACAGGAGTTCTTTTTCGTATTTTGATCATCACGCACATATCATGCAACATTTGAATGTTTATATAAAAATATTTAGTAACAATAATACACAATTTTGACAATTGCCCCACAATTAATATTTGTCATATCTACAATAGAGTATTTCAACTTTTCTACACTATCGCTATCTGTGGAGATGTGAATACATACATACATATATATCTATACATACAAGTCGGTAATACAATTAAATAAATTATATTTTCTTACATACTTAGTTTACTTAGCATAAAGACGATAGACATCAATTGGCTGAACTAGAGTTCGTTTCTCCTCACGTTCTAGAGACAAAAATTTCTTGTACATTTTATGGAATATGAATCCATCAAAACAGCCCGGTTTTATGTAATCGAACAAACCACAAACTAACATCGAATCTGAAAATAATCGCACCAGACGAATAAAAACAAACGCAATCCAAAACGGACGTTCCTGGAATAGATCCGGTGGTTTTATATTTTGCAATTTTCCCGGAGATGATATTATTGCTTCATGAATGGACAACAATAAAACATCGGCTTCCTCCAGAGTTATTTGAAATTGCTGAATACAAAAGAAAAAACACCAATTGTTTTGATAAGCGATTTGATTTTTTAATATGTATGTTAAACACACTCACCTTAACCAAATAGTAAAGAACAAGAACAGGAAGCATATAGAGCGTATCTGAAAAGTTCATTACCGCATCGACATTTAAATTTCCTTTTCTTGGAGAAATTACCCAACAGAAAATTTCAAATTTTCTTCTCAGCGGCACAATATCTTTTTCAACATATCCTAAAAGTACATCTAGTGAAGGTAAAGGTTGCGTTGGAAAAATTGGAGCAAACATTTGTCTCTGATAGGGTTCTTCGTGGCTTGGCTTTAAACAAATTGGCATTTTAATTGTTTCGATGCGTTTTTCATAGTAGGCGATACCCATTTGTCGGCGTATAATTGGAAGAGCTAAATCTGAGTATGGTTGAACATCTACTTTCGATAAATCAATAAATGATTGATGGACTGTGAATGGAAGTTCCTTAACCAATAAGTAAACCACAGATGAACCAGTACTTTCCACATGCTTTTTCAGCCATTCTGGTTCAACTTTAGGTATTTTATGATGAGTCTAAAATGAAGAAGAGTTTTTAAATAAAAGTTGTCATCACAACCACATCAGTTTATTATAATTTTTTAGTTTTATTACTTAATTAATATTTTTGTGGCAGCTTGAAAGTGCAGGATTGATGGAACAATTTTGCGGTAGATAAGTCGATTTCTAAAACAAGAATTACTAATCTTAAAGTTGAGAGGTACTGCATGCCAGGATGCATTCATAGCACCGTTGAAAATAGGCTCAAACAAACATTCCTATTAGGGAACTATGGACTGAATGGGAATCTTTTCGGCCTACCTAATCAGGAAGCCAATACGAATATTTTTTCTTCTTTTAAGTACCAATACGATTGTGTCATCGAAGAGAATGCACACCAGCCAAAACATCCTCTTGAGATGAGTATCAATCAAGTATCTAATGACTCAGTTGCAGGACGACTGCAGGGAGAAATTGGATAAGCTATATACATATATAAAATATGGGGATTCTCTGACATGCTAGACATGTTTGCTTTAATCACGCACATATCAACATTATTGGTTGGACCTGAGAGCTTTTAGATGCACTAAGAGAAGCCAAAGAAGATATTCACGATAATGGCAAATTTCAACATATAATTAGCTGGAAGGAATGGAAATGGATTTTGTTCGTTTTGCAATTACGTAATTAAAATAAATTCGAATAAACCATTTCATACGTCTTGATTCTGATAGAATGAAAATTCAAATTCAATGAACTTCATTGTATATCAGGAACTACTCGATGTGAGAAAAATGTAAAAGTGAAAGGAATCAGCAAGCAATTAACAATAATATATTACTTACATAATCATAGAATTCAAGGCACATATTTACTAAATGCAACGCTTCCTTGGTGGTTAATTCATTTTTTCGATCGTTATAAATCAAATTCACCAATTTGTCGTAGTCTTCCTGTGAAAAGTTAATTCCTTGGGGAAAGTTTCTACGGATAAATTCAGCCAACCTCTCCTGTTGGATACCTCCTTGAAACATAGCAGAAATGTGCTAAAAAAAAAAACAAAAAATAAAATAAATAAATGATAAAAATTTAATTCAAACCATCGCACCTGAACTTTTTCAAATGTGATCCAGTCATTTCCGCTTAAAATTGAAAATATTGGCATTTGAGACTGTTGCAAATTCAAAGCTAGTCTCAGTGCCTTTTTGTTCCAGGCGATCGTAGTGAATCGTTCAAAATCAAAAAACATCGGTGACCAAATTGCCCAATCACCCGGCATTATTAGAAAATCTGTATCCAATGCAAAAACAGCTGTGGCATGAATTTTTGTTGCATACGCAGCTAAATCGATGTCACATTCATTGTGAAGAGACACGAAAACTTTTCCATATTTCCTTGCAACAATTAAGAAATTTTCAAAGTAGGAGGATAGCATTTGGCCAGTATATCTTAAATTGATCGGTTCACCTTGTTTTAAAGATTCAAAAATTTTACATTGCTGCTCATACTTGTCGTTGACTCTCTTCAGCCACAGCGTGTATTTGAATTCTTTAAGTGGCCCGTCAATAAAAAACACCAAATTAACTCCAAGATTTTTGAATTTTTCACATAGAAGCTCAGCTTTATTGGTGCATAATTTTTGACGTCCAGCACTTAAAATTTCCTTTTCATTTGTTATAAAAATTGTTATGGCAGACAGAAAATCAAAGATTACTGTGGGTGTTCTGCCCGGATTTTTCCTGGAAATGTAGTTTCACGGGTTTTATTATTATTAGTATGGTTTCTAAGTCAGAAATTTTGAGAGAAAATTCTATAAAAACCTACTAATTCTAGACTCTGTATTTTTATAGGCCTGAACTTAATTTTAAATGCATTCTGCATAGAGTATGGCATAGGAATTTATGTTGCTTCATTTATTCTCTTACTTGTCATCCTCGACATTTTGACATGGAGGACATGTGCATAAAGATTCAATTGATATTTATCTTTCATATGCTTCTTTTTTAAGTTTGCCAGATTTTGGGACCTACATAGATTGCATATTGGAGATGCACTGCCCGATCTCCGGTAAACTTCGCAGGGAAGTCATGGCAGCATTATGCGTTTGGGCTATTGCTAGGGGAGGGTGCTGCGCCAAAAGTTTTGGTGCAATGGCATGCCCTGGAGTTGGGCCAGGTCAATTTGCAGAATATTTTTGCAGACGTTGACGTCTCGGTTCCACGAGATACGGCAGTTTGTACAAAACTTCGTTGTGTGGAGCTCATCTACTTCGAGGACAGAGCAATGCGATTGAAGCGCTCGCAACAATTTCTGACTTGGGGCTCTTATGTAACCCCGTATTGGCGAATTTGCGGCTATTTTCGTCGAACCAATGCACACTAGAGTTTCACGAGTTTTATCGGTGATTTCCTTAACCAATGCACTGCACGCTCCGTGCAAATATATTGCTTGAAGCGCAAACGCGCAACTTTGTGCTGCCCATACACCTCTTGACGTCTCGAAAACCATTGCAGGCGTACGCATGCATCCTAATGTTGTTGTTGAACACCGTCTCGTATTGCCTGGCAGCAAACTTAAAAAGATTCGCTTTATGAGACGTATCGTAGAGACCATCTCATATGTGAATGCCACGTGAACTTTTGTATGCCGGGTCAGCATTATATTTGGACTTGCTGCCCTTCATCAGAGCGTAAAAATAGTCTAAAAATATAATTTCCCCAAAGTCACCGTCTCTCTATGCCTTATTCATTTTGTAATGGATATAAATCGACATTTCCACGGAAAGTGCAGAAATTTCCGTAACGTCAGACTATATAGGTTGAATATAATTTGAATACTATCTTTGATCGCACTACGAATACATCCTAAATTTGTATTACATTTATTCGTCAGAATCACAGAATAGCGAATCATCCTGGTCATTCATTCAGGTGAAGGCTAATCGTATTTATTGTTGATTGCATTCATGAGATTGTTGGGGAGGACCACTGACATGTATACACCACTGAAATCGCTTACATTATCATGGGGTCACTTTTTGGTTTAACGACTGGATTCCACTGAACTTGAAACAATAAGTTCTATACGAAATCCACCATAGTTCAGTTTCAGTTTAGTGGATTTTCCAAATGAATATATAGAATAGAATTAGATGGTAATATAATATTTGTAATCTTTTCTCTGTCATTTAATTTAAAGATCATATAAAATAGACGATTATGAATAGAATAGAATAGAAATAGAATAGAAAAATCTTTTATTAAAGAACCTCAGCTTACGCTACGTTACAACGTTAGGTACATCGAGTAAGTAATAGCATAGATGGCACAAGAACTAGATGTCGCATGCAGTACCAAAAAAGTATACAAAATTTATATGTCTGGGTGGTCCATTCCGGAATGGACCACAACATTTGAACTGATGTGTACGTCGAGTGATTCATATTTTTTCGTATCTGAAGTGTTGAGGGGGTCGATCAAACGAATACAAAACTGCTGCAAAAAAAAACATTTGCTCTCAGCATACTCTAAACCGTGTTGTGGGCCATTCCAGAATGCACTACCCATTTCACAATTTGTATACTCTGCTCTAGTATGCCATGCGACATCTACTTCTTGTGCCTATGGTAATAGCTAGTTGGTATAATTGAATAAAATACAAAGTCGTTAGAAAACTAAAAAAGGAGCAATGAACAGACTCACCACAGTAATATAGTCAGACACATTCTAACAATAGAGAGCCTAAGGCACTTAAAATATATCAGTAGAATGGTACATACCAAGTCATTTCTTATCACTAACAAAAATACAAGCTAAAAAACCATTCTATAGCAAGCTCTCAGGGATTATTCAACAAAATAAGAAATCATTTCTAGAATAGCAGTAAGATAGTTTTCTGTTCTGTGTATTCTATGGATAATATTTGACAGAACTACCTAGGTACAAATCTAGAAATATAGTTAGAAACGATTTCCCATCATCACTGATTAATTCCACCCCCGGAAGATTTATTAGGTAACTAAAATTCGATGTTACACTGTAACAGGACTACTAATATTAAACCTAATTGAATAGTATAAGCAAAGTTTTCTGTTTTTTTTTGATATTATAAAATTCATAAATGGGTAAAAAAAAATTTTACTCACTTTTTATATTTCTCAATTTCTGCTTGAATATTTATCCAGTACGAACCCTTGTGGCACAGTTTCCTGTTGTTAATATACCACGCAAGATATCTCACCATTTTGATGATAAATGAGTTTTTTAATTATTTACTCCTTCAGATCAACGAACTGCCCAGCACGTCTACAAACACATGCAGATACGAGACAACAAAAAAAGCTTTTCAGAGAGTATCCACCAGTCCAATAGAAATCTGAAAATTTATTGACGTGTACTTCCCCGAAAACTATGAATCAGTAATAAGCTAAAAGAAAAAAGTTTAAATTATTGTACATTTTTTTCTTTTTTTATGTTAGTGAAACTATTTCAGTAGATTTTACTTGGAACGAGGTATACCCACTGACAGTGGGTATACCGGCACAAAATAGGAAAAAAAGCCAACTTGATTGAAATTTGAGTAATACGTCTCCAATGTCAATGCAAAATCATAATGTCAATACCTCGTGTCGAGATTCCTGCTGGATAACCAAACCAACTTTACTAAAATTGATATTCTATATTTGAATTGAGATTACTTCCAATATTCCCACTTTTGTACGAGGAGTTGCACTTCGAATATGTATTATTTGTAGTAATTGTAAATGCTAACACTAACATGTACTTGCATTCAGAAATAGTCTACTATTAGAACTTTATTTTCTAGATCAAATTTCATATCATACTTTCTACTCTGAATAAATAATTGATTTCAAAACGGCGAATCTGTTATTTCGATTTCTTTATACATTTTCATTGCTTGCAATTAGTTTTTCAGAATATGTATTTAATAACGGAAATAGAGAACTCCAAAGCTTATACAATCGTATTACACAAATTTTAGTAGAAATCACAGCACATCACTTAACTTTACCTTAAATTCCCTACGGGCGGGCGATGCCTGAAAAATTGTTGTGCTGAACCACCACTTCTAGCTGATAAGAGAAATGTCAAAAGAAAAATACAAAGTGAAAAACAGATGGTATGATGACTAGAGCCATCTGTTGTAATTAAATGATAATATTTTCATAATCGAATGGAAAGATATTTTAGTGATGCCATATAAAGAATTTTTAATGTATTTTTTTCTAGTTTTAAAAATTTTTGAAGAATTTTATATGGCGTTCAGACTGCGCCGAAATTACGTAATTTTGAATTATTTTCTGAAATCACGTAATTTCCCATACATTGGCGTATTTTCAAAATAACATAATTTCGACATAATTTGGACGAAATTACATGCAAAATCATGTGATAATTAATGAACGTAGGGGAGCCCGGGGATAGTTCTAACACATTTTGCATTTGATTTAATATCTCCTAAACTATTTGTCCGTATGAATTCCACCTTATGGACGTTGAAACTCTAGGGTTTAATCTGTAATATGAAATGTACGTAAGGATATTTGTAAGAGAGACCACGGAGATATATTGAATTAAAAAAGTGACGAGTAGTGTTAGAATGTGCCCCTGCCCTGGGGCTAATTTTAACACATCCTGGGGTATGTTTTAACACGTTTTTGAACAAATGATTAAATTAAACTAACGAAGAAAGGTTTCAAACTTTTATATTTTCTTTAAAATAATAAAATATAACAATTCGTATTAACAAAAAAAAAATAACATTACGAACATTTCAGTCTTTAAAAATTGAAAACAAAAAAAAACTTTTATGATAGGTTGGCACTCTGCAAGTTTTAATCTGAGTCACAGTGGTGACAAATGAACTGTTGTAGCCCAGCCGTGCACAATTCGTGTGCCCATTGCTTGCATTCTACACATTGAATCCATTTCTCTGGAGGCTTGCTGTTAGAAAAAGGTTCACAGCAAACAATACAAATACCATCATCTTCTTCACTTGATAAATGCTCTAACGATTTTTTTTATTTGATTTTTTAGGCTTCTTTGTTTTTGGAACTACCTTTTTCTTGCTCAATTCCAATTGCCTCTCTTTCGGGTGTGTCGGTCAGAATACAGGCTTTTCGTTTTTTTCTCCCTCGTGTAGTCTTAGTTCTAAACACAGCTTTTGGTAATGGACGAACCTGAATTAGAGAAAATGGCTGTGTCTGGTATCCCTTCCTTATTCTTTGGTTCAGTGTCTGTGAAGAAGTTTCGCACTGCTTGTGGTGAAGCCGATACCTGTGGTTGAGGAATCTCATGTAAACGATTTGCATTGGAGCTTCCCGTTGATGTAGAAGGAACTGAGTTTTCGAATGGATATTTCACGCATTCCGTCGTAGCAGATCATTGCAGTTCTTCGGCAGGAAAAGAAGGGAAAGTATCAACCCTAGGGGGCGTAACCACAAGATATTTATACTTTTATTCGATGGAGGCGCTTGTGCGTGAATTCCTTGACCAGTAGATTGTACATGCTGTAATGTACAAGACGGTGAATTCTAACTACTTTCTAAAGGAATGTCAGTAACAGTCGCTGGAAGGAAGTCTGCATCTGTAAAAACATCCATATTAAAAGGCTCTATTCCTGTAGCTCTAAAGCCTTTTGCTATATTTTCTGGTGAAATAGCCTTAGGCAAGGCTTGAGCAGCAAGTCCTGGAATGTCGTAGTCATTGATCGTCCAGGATTGTTTCGCATCCAAGCATCGTGTGCCGATGACATACAGCGGGTGTAGTTTATGCGAACAGTGCGGCGGAAAAGATAATAGTATTACACCATTGGCTTTAGCGTAGTCAATCATTTCAATCACTAGGTGTGACTCGTGATTGTCTAATAAAAGCAACAGTGGTCTGCTGTCAGAAGGCCGAGCATGCGAAACAAAATGCTTCATAAAAAATAAAAATTCTTTAGAAGTCATCCAACCCGACTTGTTCCCCTGACCAACACATCCAGGAGGACCATCCCGAACGAAATGAGGCTTATAGCATTTTCTTGGGAACAAGAATAATGGTGGAACTGAATTTCCTATTGCACTCACCGCTAAACACATAGTAACCAGGATTCCTCGCTCACTAGATGTCACACCTCCTACTTGTTTGGTTCCCTTCTCAGCAACAACTTTAGGGAGTCTTTGTACAGTTGACACGCCGGTTTCGTCCACGTTCCATACATCTGCCGCTGTAAAGTTGTATCTACAAAATCAAAAATTGAATGCCCACTTATCAACAAACAAACAATTGGTTTTACCTGTCCCTAACAACGGCAAGCTTAGCAAAAAACTCGGATACTGTTGATCGGTTGAAGTTCACAGCCCTTTGTAAACTGGTTTGCTCTGCGGTGCGGATAGCTAACCTGGGATGGTCTTTTATTAATTTACTAAATCAGGCCTCCCCAGCTTGCTTGTTTTTAATCCAAGTACTTGGCATTTTGATGTTAAACTTTTCACCACATTGGCATGCAAAATACCGGACATCTTTTGGTGTTAAACCGAAATAAATTTTGGAAGCATGTATTAAATACTCCTCAAGCTCTTTCGCCTGGTTATCAGTAAAAACTAGTCGGTGTTTTTTGTAGCCTACTGAACCAACATCGATTAGGTTTTTCTCCTCAACTTGCATCCTTGCACGTTTTACATATTTGTGCAAGGTTACATGGCAAATTTTGTATTCTGCTGCCACATAGCGGATCGATTTTTTTGATAAAATAACCGCTTCCACCGCTGCCTGCATGACACTTTGTATTATTGCACCCCTCCTTGTTTTCTTTTTATATGTCCGCATCCTTAAAATCCAAAACAAAAGTCAATAAAATTAAGTATTTTTTCTGTGACCCCCTTTGGGGCTATTTTTAACATGTTCGATGTAACCCCGTAAGTTTTGTTAGGACTAGCCCCATGCCTAGCTTACAACTATTTAAAACTTATTCTCAGAAACCACTAGAATTGCAAATAAAAGAAATTTGACCTAACAATAAACGACAGTACGAAAGTATTAAAAAAAAATCTCATGGTTGAAAGTCTTTAAAACAACACTTTACACAAAATTAATTTTAAAGGAAGAAATTTACTTACGTGAGCAAAAAACACAAAATCCGATTTTTCTCACAAACCACGTGCGCGATCAACTTGAAAGTTCACAGCAGACTGAGAAGTAAGATAACGAAACTGCCTGTCATATAAACGGACTTGCCAGCTATAACATTTTATTAGTTATGCACTATGTTAAAACTAACCCCGTGTTAGAACTATCCCCGGTCTCCCCTACTCATTCAGCGACATTCAGCCATGTATTTTTCCCTTTTTTTATTAATCACCATTTATGATTAATGTGCTCATTGTAGTCATTTAAGAAGTTGTGTAATACTTTTTTTCTTGCAATTGCATTTAGTAAAATAGAACTCTGGCGTTGCAAATTTAAAATCCTTTGATTATGATGTCGTCGCTTTCTTCGATAATAATCTCTTTTCTTAAAAAAAAATATTATTTTAATGTTTATTTTTTTTCAATGTCTTTTTCTTTTTTTTTCCTAAATAAAAAGTAATTTTGACTGCCTCACTTCACTGGAATTTGACATTTGGTACTTTATATTTGATATAAATGACAGTTGAAATCATCTCAGTAGCAGTGTGAACACCCTCGCATGATTTCAAAATTACCTCGTCAAAATTACGTAATTTCGACGCAGTCTGAACCAGGCGCGTATCCAGACCTGCAGCCTAGGGGGGTCACAACTAAATCGTTCGAGGGGGAGGAAAAAGTCGGAAGAAGTCGATTTTAAATTGTTTGTTCATCATATTTACGTTATATCACAAAATCGAATTCACAGTTTGATTTGTAAAACCTACCGATAATATTATCCCCATCAATGTGGATGTCAGGGTGGACATTAAGGACTCATAGCCAGATACGCCTACTCTCTCTGCACGGGTAGAAATAGTTGCGGATGCAAGCGATTCTGTCACGGGTGAAGTAATTGACTGAGAGTGAGCTTGCTCCTTGAGTCACATTTAAGGGGTAACGCCACTGTAAATTTTTTGAAAAATCGTTTTTTTTTTGCATTGGCTTAAAAAATAGTTTAAAGCCTTTAGAATCAGAAAAAAAGGTCTCGTGCGAGAAAAAAAAATTCCTTTGAAAATGGAGGTCGACACCAAGCGCGTCAAACTTGTTCCGAAACGACTACGTGCTTTCTTCTAAAGCTGACAGAAAAGCCGAATTGAACACAACTGACCTTTTTGACATTTGCAACTGGGATTGCAGACCAACGGTAAAAATTTTTTTACCTTCTTTTTTTTATTTTTTCCAATAAAAAACTATTCTCAAAACTTTAGACGCGTTTTTCTCGAAACACGGTTTTTCAAAATGGCACGCAGCATAACTCGCACAATTTTCATAATTTCGACTTGAAATTTTGACCAAATGTGAACATTAACATTATATAGAAAATGCCGTACGGAATTTTCAATAACTTTATTTGTTGATTTTTTATTAACAAAAAACGTGCCGTTTTTTTCGTCAAAAATCAAACTTTTTTTTCAAACGCGCGCCAAATCTACAAAAATTTATATTTTTAAAAATCCGTACCATTCTCTAGTTATAAGCCTCTAGATTAATGGTTTTTGTTTTGTTTTGGTCTAGATTCAAATGTGCACCAGTAATGCTGCGTGCCGCGGAGCCCTGTAAACAACATGTCCCGGGAAGATGGCTAAGGAGCCCCCATTTTGTTTTTTTCGCTGTCAAAAATTTATAAAGTTCAATGTATGCCCGATAATACCCTTTAAAGGTTTTTTTCAAACACCTTTAATTTCGCGAGAAAAAAATTCGTGAAAAAAACTTTTTTTTTAGCCGTTACAGTGGCGTTACCCCTTAAAGGACTGACTATTTCTTCTGATGGGAACTTAACTGATCTTGCTTTCTTCTGAAAAAAACTTGTCAATGCTCTTATCAGTCTTCCGCTTTACACTTTCGCTACTATTTCTACTTCCATCGCTAACTGATATAGCAAGTTTATCCTTCTCCTAGAAATTCAAAGTAAACGTGAAGTTAAATAAAACAACACTACTGGAATTAATACTAAAGTACAAGCAAAGCAACGCCAACTACCGCAGAGGAAACCGAATGGAGTTTATTATTATTATATTATTATTATTTTATTATCAAGTAAATTTCCAACAACAAAATATATGATAGACAACGCTCATAGATAACTTTTGCGACCAAGACCAGCCAAAACACCTGAATCAATATAACTCTTTGGAATCATCGTCGGCTACTAGGGCCTGGACTCACTAACATGGAGAGTTCTGGAGTTGTGAAGATAAGAGTTCTTTTGGCACTTAGATCTCCACTCGGAAATCTGTAACTCGGGGAATTTGTATTGAGAAGTACCAAACTTTCTTTTCCACTCGACAAAACTCTCGGCTGTGTTAGTTGTGGAGAAGTAAGAAGATTATTTCTCAACTGTCAGTATTCGCTGTTTTTGTTGTGGTACGTAGGTACCTAGAATTTTAGAATTAAATTATGGACTCACTGCATATCCTGGCTATAATTGCAAAAGCAAATTATGGAAATCCTTGCAATAATTACAGAGAAATATTAATTTTGGTGTCTGAACGTACCCACTAAAAATTTTAAATCATGCGAAAATGGTTAATTTGATCTTCTTCCAGGACAGAGATGCTATACAAAATATGCACGTTAAGTCTTGTATGTAGGATTAAAACGTATCTACATTTTGTCCCCTAATTCGGTATGTAATTAGTTTTTGAGTCCGGTAAATGGTTTTGGAGCGAATTGCAAAAGAATTGAATCAGTCATTCTTAAGATGAAAAAATGTGGCCGCATTTTGGTACAAAAGTGGATATATTTTCTACTCATCATTATGAAGAACTGGTAAGTCGTAGAAACTCAGTTCCCATGAGAAAAATTTTCATAACAGACTACTAATAGATGTGAAATAAAGAACGGAAGAAATATATGCAAAATATAGGAACTGGGGTGTATATGACCCAAATGAAAAAAATCCGTCTTTCGGCGGTAAAAAGTTAGATATGAAGTTAAAATGATAAAAAAACTACACCACTATATTACTCGCTTCTTCATCCCCAAAAGACCCTCCACGAAAAATTTGTCATCTATATTTTTGTACTCTAGACCCAAAATCTGAAGGAAAAACCCCCAATACTTTATGACCTTCTCACACAGAGTTGGCCGCGCTTCAATATTTCGATACGTTTTCCCGAACTACCCAACTATGTCAGAGAATCGTGAATGGGGAGTTAGGGAGTTTTAATCGGGAAATACGAAAATTATCATCTTCCAAACTCCCAAACTCTCAGAGTTGCAGAATCCGACCCCAGTAGTGCATGAAAAATCTAAAGAAAAAATGTCGAATCTTTCTAAGAAAACTGAATGCTTGTGCCTTTGTCCGAAAGAGCGAACCACCAGAATCAATCCACCAATTCGTTTGGACTGTTGTCGGTGTATAGTTTAATGCTTCCCTACGAACGTAAAACGTTTGAACAACTCAGGCTTGAATCAGTGTCGCCATGGAAAATTAACGGGTGGCTAGACCTTGATTGCATGGAACTAGGGTTCTACTGTGATACGTGTGATAAGTGACTTTTCGACCTACATAAAACACAAGAAAATTCTAAAAAAATCGTATACCTACGTCTCAAAGACAAACAGGTATGACTATTATACCCACTCTAGAATTCACTATTGCTATTCAAAAGAAGACAAATAAACGCCGAACCCAGCGCTAACTGTCGCCGTAAATTAGAAAAGTGTGTTACAGCACCAGCATTAATCGCTGGCGACAACTACACATTGTGTCCGTACCATACGAAAATCGTCCTGTTAAACTTTTAAAACTCACTCTACAGCTCAGCATCACATTCGATTCATCGCGAAGTTGAGGTGGCGTTTTGGGGGAGGTCATGACCCCCTTGACCCTCCCCCTGTATACGCGCCTGGTCTGAACATGGTAATAGGAAATTTGAGGACGGATAAAAGTTAATGAATTACAAAATAAATTGAATTAATCGAGCCAACTGCTGGAAGCACAATGGAAGAAATATCAAGAAAGAAGAAAATGTATTACCATTGCCAACGCAGAAACTGTTCGACGGATCTAAGGATTGGGATTCTACCCAAATTGTTTTTCGAGCAGAAATTCATGCCGTAGAAACGTTACAAATCAATCTATGTATAAAGAGGCTATTGGCACGCATATACTCATGTATGTATGCATGTATAGAAGAAGAGGAACTTCGGGTATTGTGGTATACTACATGTTTCTATTTAGACAATTTTGGCGAAAGTATAAGTCCAATTTCAATTTTCAATTTAGAAGACTGCGACACTAAAGTATTAACTTCAACTAGATATATAACTGTGAAGAAATTCTAGGAAACTTTTAAAGAGATTTTGCAAAATATGTGGCATAGCTCAAAAATGGCGGGCTATGTATGCTTTGTATTTTAATGTGGTATACTATACCACATTACCAGATTGATCGTTTTCAGTGAAAATAATTTGTAAAAGTCAAAAGAAACATAAATCATTTTTGTAATTTTTATTAAAAAAAAAATAACAAAAAAGCCTTCTTGGCTTCCACACATTTTACTTAAATATTAATTTTTATAAAAACAACAAAAAACATAAATGCCTTCATGGCTTAAAAATAAAAAAAGTTAAATTATTTTTAATTTATATTAAGGGAAATTAAAAATAAAATAGAAGTTCTTTCTTATCTTAGCACACAAAAATACCCAAGTAGCAATTTTGATCACTGTTACACTGGTTTTCATCACTCCTATATTACCGTAGTAAATCTAACGTAAATCTTACAATTTTGGCGATGTTAATGTAAGTGTGATAATCAATTTATAGATGACGTTATCTTGATGTATTTGTTACAATAATGTCACCAATATGACATGGTTTCCATGTTGCCAGATCCATACGTGCGAGATACATGGATTCGCAAAAAGTTATTAAGAAGAAAACAAAAGAATATTATCGGATGGTTAAACAAAAAGTACGTCGATGGAAAGTTTTAAGTAGTGGAAGCTTAAAAATAAAAGAAATAACGCATCTCTTTTCGATCAGACATCACCGAGCGCAAAGGATATTATTTATTTGTGTTTACATATATTTCTATGTGGTACGAATGTTAACACAAAGTTAATATACTCTGGTTTCTCAAATTAAAAAGTGGGTTTATATTGCAGCCCAACGAGAGAAACAAATTGTTTATTACAAATACAAAAGATATAGTGAGATGATAAATGTGACTTACCATATGAAGAAGCCTTATTTATATGGAACTAGTATCAAGAAAAAGGCTAACTTCTTCTCAGAACCCTTTAAATTTTCATATATTGACATATATTCTTCCTTGGATTTATCTCGAAACGCTCCAAAGCTGTACTAGCTGCATGATATTGAAAATAAAGTAATGGCTTTAAAGTACCAAAAGGAATTCGTATTTCTACCATTGTTACACACAGTTGAAAATACATAAATGAGATCACTATATTAGGCATATGAAAAAGTTTATAATATTATATGAAAATATGGATTTATATAAATGAACAATGTTTTTTTTTTTTTAATTCAATATAATTGTGGCGCATTATTCGGATTGTATGGGTGGTGTTGGTAACTGACGTATATTACGCACAATTTTGTCTCGTCCTGCGACACCCACAACGTGTACAGAACTATCACCGTTCCTTGCTATACCTACTTCCATTTCTGAATTATAATCAGTTAGCATTGTATCCATCTTACTTATTAAACCAGGATGCAACCGAGCATGTTTCTTTTTAGTAAAGTACCTGTAATAGTTTGTACATAGATAGTAAAAAGGGAATTTGTAAGTAATAAATGCTTTCAATTTACCGCTGCTCTCCATCTGTATCCGAAAATGAAGCAAACAACGCTTCACGCTCTAGTCCTTCTTTGAAATTATTTATGGGATCACAGTTTTTAGGCACACATTTAATTTTATGCCAGATCGTCGATTTTTCTGCTCGATTTCGGTGGCCAAAATAATGTGGATCCTTTGACCCAACAATATGGTACACCTGTAACGCATGTATCTCCGCCTTCAACAGTTGTCACAATTTTAAACATTAAAATAATTTTTAAATAATTCACTTGTCGAGACATAAAGAAAAGTATAAACATTTTACGCGCACTAAAGTATTCAAGATGCCAATGGTGAACTGACAGCTGTCAAAGATTTCATTTATGTTACATTAAGACCAGTGTTATATTAAAATAACTTTAAAGCCACACTTCAATTAACACAATTGAAACCGGATTTCAATCAAGTTCCTTGTGATTTTATATGTAAGACATTCAACGTTAATTGCAACATTGTTACAACAAAGGTAACTGTACCTAACATTTAATCTCTAACAAACTTCGACGTATATGTTATGTAAAGTTGAGTTTATTGAAACCGCAATGAAATGAAAAAATCATGGCGTCAATAAATTATACCCAAATATGGCGGACATTCTAAAAGTTATTGAAATTGAAGTTTTTTTGTTTTTAATTCAAGCTAAAACCAAAAAATTAATAATTTTTTATACTTCAAACCTTTCCGAAGATAAAGAAATAAGGAAAACTGAAAAAAAACGACGTATTGTCAAAAATAAATTTTTAAAAATAAATCTACAATTTAGCTTATGGTAATTATTACAAACCGGGTAATACTTACGTAACTGTTACAAAAATTGCTGCTTGGGTAGGTAAATTCTTTTTTGTTTTATTTATCAAGAACAAAACAAAAACAAAAATTGAATACAAATTATGCACATGACTGACAAATCAAAATGGCACTTCTTTTAGGGACACATTTTTCATGAGCCCAAACCATTTCGCATTGTAAGCATGAAATCCATTTAGTTACTCGCTTTTGTCGTCATTCCAGCACTTATTACAGAAGCTGCAGACATCTTCCTTTGATGTAGGAACATCCGAAAATGGTTCCCCGTCATCCGATTCTAGGAACCTAACGACTTCTTCGAAGCCGCTAGACGATTCAGTTTCATCGCTGTTAGGAACACGTTTTTTTTTTTTGGGTTTTTCAACACTAGATGTTTGTTTAGACGGTTTTTATTGTAGGTAGAGTTTTCCGTTTGTTACATATCCTTTGTATGATTGCTTCCAAGTCTTGATTGTACGGTGAAGTGGTTAAGATAGTTGCATTTGACTTTTTTCCTCTGTTGCTAGCTACAGGGTTTTTTTTATTTTGGGTGGTGAAGATATTTCCCAAGGTGTGATATGAGATGTAGACAAACTTGTACTCGCAACGTCTTTAAATGAAGGAGCTTCGGAGCTTTGTATTGTACTTTCTGCAGCTGTTTTCATTGCTGATTCATCCAAATCACTGACCATTTCGCCTGCTATGAAATCAGCCTGCAAGAAAATGTGTTTGTCAAAGGGATAAATAACTGTTGTCTTAAAGCCATTGATGGCAATCTGGGCGGTCTGGACTTTTAAATATGCTTTAGTGAATATTCCAATAAGGTCATACATATACTGTAACTTTCCGACTGTGTTCACGGGAAAAACGTCTTATCTCGTCGTTATAATAAACCTTTAAAGGTACCATAAAAGTTTTATCAAGCGGCTGCATTTTATGCGTCGAATGCGGTGGAAGAGAAATTATAACAACACCGTTTTCACGTGTGAGATCTAATATTTCAATATTTCGGGTATGGCTGTAATGCCCATCTAATATTAGTAAAACTGGTTATTCCTTCGATGGTTTTACATTTGTTTTAAAAAAGTTTGAATTATTTCGTAAATATTTGTATTTGTATCCATCCAGACACATGGCACAAGGACTCTGATCCCGGTGGTGTGTCGTTCATTAAAAGAGGATGATAATTTTTCCGCGGAAAAATAAAATAAAGTGGAACAAAACCGCCGGCTGCACCCATGCAGGAAATCACTGTTATAAGTGATCCACGTTCTGCAGATGTCATTACTCCGATCTGTTTTTTCCCTTTCTTGGCCAGGACCTTTTCTTGCTTTGATTGTATCACTGAAAGTCCAGTTTCGTCGACATTCCAGATGCGACTAGCTGGAAAATTATGCCTTCAATATTCTCCTTCTAGTAAGGTGAAAATTGTTTGAACATTTTCCCAAGTAAAACTTCTGGCGCGGTCGAAAGATATGTCGGTCGGTTGGCGAATACTCAGTATATTGTTACGTGCAATAGAAAGAGACAGCTGATGACATCTACTGACAATGGAGAGTAAACGACTTCAGGTTCGGAGAATTAATTCTGGAGTGTTTTATTCCAAAAGCTTCTTGACTGTTCTATTCATTCTATTCCTGAACCTTCCTGTAGATTCCATAATCAATTCTCCGAACCTGAAGTCGTTTACTCTTCATTGCCAGTAGATGTCACCAGTTGTCTCTTTCTATTGCACGTAACAATATTTTTGTGCCGTTTACAGAAACCATATACAGCCAATCTTTACCGGCGCACTCCTTCATAACCGAAAATTTATTCGGAATATTATTTTTCTCTGCTATTTGAAACGCTAATGATCGTATGTCCATTCTGGTAAGACCCCAAAATCGCGACTCTATTTCCAAAATGTACTTTACCAGATCACTTTCAATTGCTTCACTGAATGTCGGCTTACGACCCAATTTGGCGGATAGAAGTTCATTCACAGATTTGTCACTTATTGCCATTCGTTGCAGTGTAGTATGAGGGACTTCAAATGTTTTCGACGCAAGCAGAATCCGCATTACATTAGACCTCACGGCTCTAATGGCTTTCTCCATATTCTACGGGTTCCACTTTCTAATCCCTCGTTTTTTCGGCATGTTTGAAAATGACCCTGAACAAAGAAACAACAAACCGAATATATAATAAATCCAAGCAAACTAACAGCGGGTAATGTGGTACACTATACCAAAATAGCCGATGGCAACTATACCACATTAACCGATTTTACCTATTTCACCAAAAATATTAACAAGAAAATGAAAACAGAAAATAGAGCAAAACTTACAACAAATTAGGAAAATATACCAATTACTTGATTTCTACGTATAAATTTTGTCACGCACAATCACTTTTTATACCAACCCAAAATAAACTCGATCGCATGCAACCGCACTTTTCAATCAATCAGCTGATCGAAATCATAACTGAGTTTTATCCTGTAACAACATGCATTAGTCATCGACAACTATTCATATGAACAGAGTTGCCAGAGAGTACTTAGTTTTCGAGGAAACTGCCTGTACCACATTAGCCGCCTATACCACAATACCCGAATTTACTCTATACATACTTCAACAGCAAATCTGCGTCAAAGGGCCGGCGTACAGCTTGTCGAATATTGTACGCGAATTTTGCTAGAGTTTTGCGCCTCCAGATCTCAATAATTTTGCTCTGTGGTAGTCCCTTATATAAGATTACCGAGGTTAAATGTGTGAGTGTTCAAACAAGTTTCAGTTTTTGATATAAATAATAACTGTATCACAAATTCACAGCACGTAATGATAATAAAATTCTTATCTTATCACCCTAAATCGCACGTGCAATGAACTGGACGGATGTACGACCCCCCCCCCCCCCCTTGTTTGCGATCCTCCTAAACAAGTGCCTAAAGGCACTCTCTATACCAATACCTTTACTTCAAAGCTGGTTTGCGATTACGGTACAGAGAATACAATTATTCTCATTAAAATTTTGACATATTGCAGCTGATGTGCTGTGACGTAATTTCGTGACTAATGTATATAAATTTTTATAGGAAATACAGAGAGAGGAGAGAGAGTATTGTATTCTCTGTACCGTATTATACATTTGACGATATTTCGTCACCTAATGGTGGAATGTGGTCCGTATTGAGAATACCTTGTATTCTCTGTACCGTGGTTTGGGACTGTATACGTAAGGATATCCTAGATCTACTTCCCAAGAGAAATAAAGGAACCTTAGATATGTAGCAGGGCACGGGTCTGTCCTCACGATAACTCAAGAACGTGTTCACTTATGGTGAATTCTTTTCACTAGAACTGAGCTGTAACTCATTCGGTTCCTAAACCTATATGTTTTTTTCACGCGGCTCTGTGTTCGGTTTCTGCACCGGTCACTGACATATAATTAGAATGGACTGATCATTCTTGCTTCAAAAATGACACAAAGTTTTAACAGGCTGTAAAAACCCTTTATTGCGTACAATTGTACACTGATTAATAAATATATTATTATTTGTCGATTAGAAACACCAAAGATGTTATAAAATAGTTTGCATGAAACGAACATTTTTTAAGAAGATAAACTTGTTTTAATATAAAAACTGTTGCCGCTGTAGTAGTGGGAGTTCAGTACAGGCGTGTAGAAGAATCAACATAGAGAGCGGGGCAACAATGGAATGCATTGGAATTGACATAAAAAAAAGACAAATATATTATTTATATACGTCTATCTCTTACTCGCTCAATTATGTTTGACATCAAATCTGCAGTGGCGTACATTTTTCAGTAATATTAAAAATTAATTTTTGTGTTAATTAAAACAAGTTTAACTTCATAAACAATTTTTATGTAATGCTATACTATTTTACAAATATCTTTAGTGTTTCTTATCGATAAATGATAATAAATTATGAATTGATGTACAATTGTACGAAATAAAAGGTTTGTGTCATTTTTGAAGTAAGAGCGATCAGTCCATTCTTATAAGGCTGGGTCTATGTCATAATTGGGACAACTCGGTGCACAGTTAGCAAGATGGGTGGGGTTTTAAGATTTTTGAATAAATAGCAAATTGGTTAATGGAATATTTATTTAAACATCTAAGGCAACAAATTAACGTTTTCTAATTTTTAAATTTGTCCCCCAATTTTTATTGAAAATGATTTAAAAATGAAAATTCAACGATTTGTTTGTAATTTCTCTGGTTTGCGAAGCGGGGCTGCCTCAAATTTGAACTAAATTAAAAAAATTTTTAACTGAGTAAATATAATTTCAAAAGTGGACTAAATCGGACAACCCCTTCTTGTTATTGACATACGAAACTTTTGATATTGATTTTATTTAACTTTTATTTTCATTAACTTTTCACTTGTTATGGCCAGCCTTAACCAGTCCCTGTAAATCGAACAAATCTGAAAACTATCAATCTTTTGCGAACGTATTCTCCTTACAACATTTTCTATCATCGTAACTGGTGGATGTCTTTAGTTTGTACTTCATTTTTTTTTCAATTAGTTCCATCTATACTAGAGCCCTGAAAGTCTAAGAAAAATGTTTTATGTTTTTTTTTATTATATAACAACAGTAACATGTGAAGAGAATAGAATTATCATTTTCATTAAACATTAAAAAAAAAAAATAGATTACAATATAAACAAAAATAGCTCTATTAATTCTCTGAACATTGAGCTCTAGGACAACATTCCGGGAATATCTTAGACTCATCTCTAATAATTTTGCAGTTTTTAGTCACAAATATTTGCGAACACCTGTAATCAGTAGGAGGAAAAAAATTAGAATTTAGAAATTTAAAAATTATAAAACCAAAATTTACATCATTCCAAGAATTGTGCCATCGCTATTGCATTTAATTTTTACACAACGATTAGGAGGATGGTAAAATTCTCCTGCAGGCCAAGAATGACCTGAATTTGGATCCCGGCACGCTAAAAGTATTCAAGTATTTTATAAATTTCAAAATTATATTTTCTTCTTGAATTTTTACTTACAATTATCTGCTAAACAAAACGTGATAAAAAATATGAAAAAGCACAAAGTAATTGTCTTCATCTGGAAATGACAAGTAAAATTATGCAAGAATTACATATTTAGAATTTTTGAATAATAAAAATTCAGGACAATGTTTGAACGGATGCTTATGATATATAGGAAGGGGAGAGAGTGCTCTATCGTCGACAGCACCCGATTTGGGGATTTGAAATTTATGGCTTTTAAATTCGCCGATACACAGTATTGGAGCAAAAGGTTCTCTTCTCCCCTCATAAGGTGGTTGCGTCTATACATTTCGAGCATGCAACTTAATTGTATATTGTCAATGTTGAACCCATAAATGAATGATGCACTCCAAAGTATAAATTGTCATTGGTGAATAAAATTAGCTTTAAATAATTTTACAATTAATCAAAAACAATAATAAAAACCTGTTGACAATATATTGATGACTGGAGCTACCTGTTAATCTAGTTCCGGTACCATAGAATCTATGCATATGCGTCACAGAGTAATAAAAAAGTCGTTAAAAGACACTTCATAAATGAATTATTCGATAGGCGTGTAAATAAATCATTAAAACACAATTTAAATTTAGTTGTTGAACAAATGATCAATAAATTTCTGAAGTTCAACCACTTTTTAATGGCGGTAACTGGACTTTCGAAATCTGGAAAATCATCGTTTTCCTAAGCTGTGACTACTACTTTTCTGAGGTTTATTGGTAAAAAAAGAATTATTTTTATGATGATGTTTTATTACTTGTTGATAGTGTTAACAAGTAGTCATATGACAGGGGTAATAAATTTGTTTTTATTTTAATAATTTTTTTCTTTTTTGTGATCAAGGCAATAAAATATTAAATAGATTTTAAATTAAACATTTAACTAAATTCACCATAACCTCAAATTGATAAATTTTTCGTGGCTTCTATTAAATAAAAGAATTTATGTTTCTATTTTATTTGTGTTGTGAATACAATACATACATTGGAATTTACGGTGCTAAAATTCATCGGGCTTAGGATAAATTCTTGTGGAGCACCAGAGAAAAAGAAAATCAAACAAAAATACTTCTTATTCATCCGAACTTGATAAGATTTAATGTTCAAGTAGTATCAGAGCTCCGACTATCAAGACTGACTCTGAAGCTGAAAGTAACTTTCAGTTAAAGTTATTGTCAAAAACCCGACTGCCAACGCCCGTCAGAAAGTTATTGTTATCGATAAATCCAAAAATTTTCGTATACAGGGTGTCCCGGTTAACTGTAGATGTTTTGCAAGTACCAATTGTACAGGGTGTTCCAGGAAAAGTATGCAATACTGAAACCCCTAAAAGATGAGGTGATTTACAATCGAAAATGTCAAATTAATTTTTTTCGAATTCGTGTTATTTTCGCAATTACAGCGGATTTTAATTTTTTTTCGAAAATGAGGTCCTTGAAACGCTTTTTTGGCTGTAACTCAGCTCGTTTTGTTTACTGCACCGCCATTTTGGTCTTGTTTTATTCGTATCACTACTGGCTTTCATTTATAATGACTAGCTTTAAAAAAAAGAAATTAACAATATAACTTCAAAAATGTTTTTCTCTTCGAAAAATTTTCTTCTTTGAGGGTCGAAAATCTCCTTAAGTAGCCATATTAGCAAACTGTTCTATACCCACAGAAAACATCCCTAATATGTTACCTTTCAGACAAATACAACATTTTTAGCCTAGGTGAAGTACTCCCCGAGATACTTTTATAATAGTGGGATAAACTATGCATTGAAGCAAGAAAATCGAGTGAAGCCTACTTTATAATTTTAAAATATATGTTTAGAGGACTGTTAATACTATATTTTGCACTATTACTTTTAATCTATCGTTATCATAATTAAGTCAAAATAAAGCGCCTCTTAAGTTCAGGTAGTGCACCATAAATGATTCTGCAGCTGTAGAGAAGTATAAAAGGAAGTGGATTGGAAGCGGAAGTAATATTCCTTGGCCTCCTCGATCACCTGACCTAACAACTATGGACTTTTAGGGCCGTATTCACCAAGCCATTTAATTGAAATTTAATTTAATTTCTGTTTTAGTACTCCTATATGAGAGGGTTAGGGCACACTTAAAATTAAATTAAAATTTAATTTCGGTTATTTTATGTTATAATAACGCATATAGAACTTTAATTTTAATTTAAGTGAGCCCTAACCCTCTCTAACGGCAGTAATAAAACAGAAATTAAATTAAATTTCAATTAAATGGCTTGGTGAATACGGTCCTTATTCTTGAGTTCATATAAAAAACCTTGTTTATCAGGACGAAAGGGAGATCTTATCTCGCGACAATTTAGTAAATCGAATAGTAGCAGCAGGTGTAACTGTATAAGCCGAGAAATGCAACGAGCAGGCATATTAAAGACAATCATAAAGCGACCCAGGAAATGTATTCAGTGCGACGGTCAAGTATTTGAGCAATTTTTAAATTAGTTGTTATTAGTAGTTACTTATATCATACTTATAGGCTAGAACTACACATTGTAAATGCCATTAGAATAATAACATTTTTCATTTTGATCGAGTGTTTTGGAAAAACCAATTACATTGCTTTATTTGACCACGACAGATTAAAAGTATAGTGCAAAATATGTTATTAAGAGTCCTAAACATATATTTTAAAATCATGAATTAGGCTTCACTCGATTTTCTTGCTTCAGTGCATAGTTTATCCCACTATTATAAAAGTATCTCGGGGAGTACTTGACCTAGGCTAAAAATGTTGTATTTGTCTGAAAGGTAACATATTAGGGATGTTTTCTGTGGGTATAGAACAGTTTGCTAATATGGCTACTTAAGGAGATTTTCGACCCTCAAAGAAGAAAATTTTTCGAAGAGAAAAACATTTTTGAAGTTATATCATTCATTTCTTACTTATCTATAAACTTTTTTGAAAGCTAGTCATTATAAATGAAAGCCAGTAGTGATACGAATAAAACAAGACCAAAATGGCGGTGCAGTAAGCAAAACGAGCTGAGTTACAGCCAAAAAAGCGTTGCAAGGAACTGATTTTCGAAAAAATGAGGAAAAATTCCATTAATATTATAACTAATTTTCACTTTAGCACGGTCACAAAAATTTTTGAAAAAAAAAAAAAAAATTTAAACCAATCACTCAAATTTAGAATTTAAAATCTAAAAAAAAACTACTATGTAGAGTACCATAGATGCCACAAGAACTAGATTCGCATGGCATACTAGAGTAGAGTATATAAATTGTGAAATGGATAGTGCACTCTGAAATGGACCACAACATGTTTTAGAGGGTGCCGAAAGCAAGTGTTTTTATACATTTGATCGACTTCCTCAACGGTTTAGGTACGAAAAAATATGAATCACTCGACGTATACATCATTTCAAATGTAGTGGTCCATATTCCGGAATGGACCACCCAGCCATATAAATTTTGTATACTTTTTTGATACTGCATGCGACATCTAGTTCTTGTGCCATCTATGGTAGTACACAGTTATCTGTTCGAATAAGATGCATTAACATGAAATATTATGGGGTTGCTTGTGCGTTCATGTTTTCATTTGAATGAACTTGAAATGTATGCTTGAGCTCTGCAGTTTCAAAAGAGGAGAACAAGGACCACAATGCAACAGAACAGAATGTAGCAAGAAATAGGATAGAAATTAAGGAAGGGCTAAACACAGCTGCGATGGCAGACGGCAGACTTTTGCAGCAATAGGAACAATCTTTTCTAGGAACGTTTTATGGAGCGTGTATTAGTGTGTTAAATAGGGATGGATTGGGATTGGATTGAAACGAGGTTGGAATCCGAAAAGGCCCCTGGAACGTAGGCTACAACAGTGCAAAATTGTTCCTTCTCCAGACTTATTAGCAATTGCTCGAACGCTCTAATAAAATTCAAAATTGGAGGTGTGAGCCAAGGAATCTGTAACGTTTTCCTGAGGGGGCCAAATATTGACAAGGAATATGTCACGGTTTCAGTTTCCCCTCCGTCTCCTCCGCATACCAGATCTTCAAGAAGCCCCATCCTATGCTGGTGACCCATGAGAAGAGAGTGTCCAGTGAGAATTGATACTACAGTTCTCAGGGTTGGCTTGCTTAGTTCCAGTAACTTATTCGTTTCATTTGGATTGGATAACCCACACAGCTCTTTTGTGGTTTTACCTGAGGTGTCATCCAAGCAAAGGCGACTATTTTGGCAGTCGGCCCAATTCGAGATAGTAGAGGCAAGGTGTTTTGGTGCGATGCCAATTGTGGAGGAGATTTCCTCCGAGGTTGCACCAAGACGAGCAAGTTCGTCCGCCTTTTATTCCCGCTAATACCGCCGTGACCTGGAACCTAAAACACCAGTACCACGCTGTTCCGACAAAGGGAATTCAGGGTAGTTTTACATTCAAATACAAGTTTGGCGGTGGTAAAAGGTTTTGTCAAGGCCTTGACAGCTGCCTGGCTGTCCGAGCAGATGGTAATGTCCTTGTTCTTAGTACCTGAGTTTAGAAGATAGCTTCCTGCTTCAAGGATGATCTTGACTTCCGCCTGGAAAACCGTTACATGGCATTCAAGCTGAATGGAAATTTCCATGTGAGTCTCCTTGCAGAAAACACCTGCTCCAGTGTTCTCTTTCAGGTCTGTATATATGATAGGATTTGTCAATGGTTGAAGCACAGAATGTGATTCCTATTCTGTCCTATCTGGAATTTTCGATTTAAAGTTGCTCCTCAGCATAGTCTCGAGGAAGTACGATGGACTACACCAATTCAAAGATGGATTCATATGGAACTCTTGTACCAGTGTGATACCAACTCCGATTGAGATGCAGCTTCAGTGGAGCGATTGACGCCCCTTCTTGACGTGTATATTAATGGGCGTGTTGAGGATAACCTCAAGAGCCTTCGAGCTGGTTGACTTGAGAGCGCCACTTACACTAAGGAGACACAATCTTTGAATCTTCTCTAATATCTTGCGATGATTAACGAGCTCCATTGCCTTCCACCACACCCCAGAACGGAAAGTTAGCATGGGTCAGATGATGCTAGTATTGATCCAAAGGATCATCCATGGTTTAAGTCGCCACTTTTTTCCCTATGGATCTGCGGCATATCCCGAAGACTCGAAGAGCTTTATTCTTTCTGTCTTCAATCTGTGGTTTCCAGCTTAATTTTTTATCTAATATGATATCTAGATATTTTACCCTGTTTTTTAGTGGAGTGTTCTATTTCTTAGTAAAGAGACATAAATCCGTTTTCAGTCCGTTCGGATTGCAATCTGCACCAGTTCGCAGAGTTCAGACTCGTACCTATACCGGTGACTCTGGACTATTTTTTCTCTGCTTACCCCGCCCAGCTCGACAAAGACAGTTCTTTTGTTCAACATGTGTGCAATCCAGTGTTTTAGGGACCGGCTCACTCCATGTTTTCTTAGCGTTTCAGTGAACTTATTTGAAGGACATTGTTAAAGGTATCTTCTACATCGATAAAAACAGCCAGCGTAGATTGTTTAAAGAGAAAACCGTTTTCAATAGAGTGGATAGCTTCTAACTTTATTCAAGTAATTCATGTAATATTAATTAATTTTTTATTTTCTCGATTTAATATGTATGTTCGCCTGAATTTATGAAAAACTACATACTTATAATATCAAAATATATTAATATATGTGTAATATTGTCTTACGTTAGATGTATACTTTTTCAATATATAACTGAATTTAATTGCACAATTTCAATTTACACGGTTTCGGTTTACACGGTACTTTTGTAGAACGAATCCACCGTGTAAATCGAGGGTTAGGTGTACCTACATTTAACAAAATCATTACTTTCAAATTGTAAGCAACCAGATGCATAAATAAGGTTAATACTCTAGACAAACGGGACATATCAATGATCATTGGTTCAATTACGTAATTGGACCAATGATCATTCCTGTTTTGGGGTGGCACACGACAATGACGGTCTTCACGTAATTAGATTTGACAGACTAGATTTGACCCATAAAATGTGTCATTAGTGCATACTGGCGATTACTCCCATATCTTTAAATTTCACAGACATATCCGCGTATATGTGGCTATTTCTTCGTGCCTTTCTCAGATCTTTTATATAAATGCGCCAAAGCTCGCACAACTTATAATTTTCAGCAGTTTTCCACAATCTTGCTTTTTTCTTCGTAATTTTTTCCATTTATAATGTATGATTTTTTTTTAAAGAATTCAATAATTTGGGAAACATGCAAAATTTACATTGAAAAATGTATCAGCTAATTTCTCAAATGACATCTGACAGTGATGGCTGGAAAATCAGCTGATTTTTCCAATAATTTGCAGTTCCTCACCGCTGAAAGCGCGCTTATCGCTAAAAGAAATGACAAGCAATGCCTAATTGCAAACGAATGAGCTTTTGGGGGCGTAATTGGTGCAAGGATGAAACGAATGACCATTGCGCCAATGATGCAGTGACACACGAGCTATGTAATGATCATTGATATGTCCCGTGTGTCTAGGGTATAAGGTAATAAATGAAGGGTACTTAAGGGGTCATAAAAGGGTTGCGAAGAAATCCTGCTTTCATTAACGCAAGTATGACTGTTCTACATGCTTCACATAAGTAACCCACTGGTGTGGTATGATCTTGGTCAGGGTGATTAGTCTTGATCGTGATTTTACGGAGGTTGGAGAAGTTGGTGAATAAGACTTTGAAGATCGTATTGAAAGTGCATGTGGAAGTGGAAGTGCCAAGGGTGCTTTGAACAATTGTTTGAAAATAGATGTCCTGGAAATAAGCGGAATTATCCCAGAATTTGCTCCTGGATCTAGAGCAATCAGCAACCGGGATTAACGGACTAAAGTTAGCGTATGAGTGGGACTCGCGTTTGACTCTATTTTGTGCTACGAGTCGATTAAATGGTGCAGCAAAATTCTGGTTTGATGCGAAACAAACAGAAGTGACAACGTGGGTGGGACAAATTCAAGAGTGAGTTAATTTTTTTCCAAAAGTAAGTGGTGGATGAAGCGGAGGCTCACAGTCAGCTCATGAAAAGGAAGCGGAAGTCCACAGAGTGTGTGGAGGAATAATTTTATGAGTTATGTTCTATTTCTAGAAGGGCTAAATTAAGTGAAATAGCTACAATTAAGTAGGGGAAGTGAGGGTAAGTTGACGATAGTAAGCTTTAATCATTTTTATATCCTCGTGGCTTTGACTTAGAGTTTTAGTTATTTATTTACAGAGCAATCGTTAATAGGTTTACTTTCAACTACTAGTTTTCTGATTTTCAATAATTTCAAATCTAGAATCGTTTTTTTACTTGTTTGACTTGCTGTCAAATTTGTCATTTTATCCTCACTTGCGGGTAAGATGACGCAGGACAAGTGAAATGAAAAACAAAATCAATTCACAAATATAATTTTTTCACATAAAATTTGCATACAGAGGCTTTCTACTTCGCTTCTGCCGGAGTGGCCTACCTACACGTGGCATTGACCCATCTCATTTTTACTATAGTGTTGTCGTCTTCTTCCATATAATTTCAATACAATTTCAATACAAAAGGTCATAGCAAAATTTGTGAACGATTCAGGTGAGATAACGAGTTCGTCATCTTGCGCGCCTGTTGAATTCGTCAACTTACCCGAAACGACCATTCATAAAAATTATTTGAAGTTTACTTTATTAATTCAAGCAACAAAAACATTGGGTGGAAATTCAAACAGTTACTAAATTTGATGATAACACAATTTTTTCGAACCTAATTTTACAATGAACTTACGTGTGTACACATGAGACGTTATTGCCTGAATAACAAATAGTCGTTGATGTTAGTTTTTCTTTAGCTGTGCAAGCGGAACCGACTTAATCCTGTACAAATCTCAGAATTAGTGCCATCGGCCGGTAATCCCATGTAATTAACGATTCATCATCTTTCCCGACTCGTCATTTTAGCCGCCCTTCCCCTACGTAATATCTGGATTAGGAGATAATAATTTGATAAATATATTGACGGCGTCTGAATGTAGAACTTTGCGTATTCTTTTAAATAAAATAAAAGCAAAGATGGAGTTTCCAATATTTCACAGGAGGGGATATGACAATTACAAACGATGATCGTCGAAATGTAATGACAATCAAAAAGCGAGATTTAAATATTAGTGATTTTAACTTTGAGAATGCGGTACCAGAAAAAGTCCTTACGATATTACTCACATTACTACAAGGATATAGAGATTCTGCATCGCTCAACATGTCAGAATACGGTAATAGTTACATCTTAGGTATAATAGATGATTTTACAAAATTTATAATTTTGCGATCAGTCAGATCAACAGCAACTGTACCAGTTATCAAAACCATGGAAGAAATGTCGAGCTACGTAGGACTAGCTGGACATATTGTGACAGATAGAGGAACTGCGTTTACGTCAAAGAAATTTAAAGACTACTGTGACAGTAAGGGCAAAAACTTGCGCTTATAGCGGCAAAAACACCCAGAGGGAATGGACAGATTGAGATTGACTTTCACGACAAGGATTGGAAGACGCATTTTAAGGACATTTAATGGGGAATCAACAGCATAAGCCATAGAATAACGGGAAAGATACCGCAACAACTGCTATTTGATTTTAAACATCGGAATACTCTCGAAAATCAAATGCAGCTGGCCATAGAAGAAGACTTTGATGAGGAAGACATTCCGTTATTAGATTTGATAGAGAAGATAAAGAACAAAATGAATGAAAGCCGTGAGAAATAAGCGAATAAATTTAATTAAAAACATATTTCCCCGAAGGAATATGAAAAAGGGGATCTCGTATTCTTAAGAACTGAGCATATGGAAGTACCGGACAATCTAAAAAAATAATTCCTCGATTTAAGGGACCATATATTATCGCGGAGTGACTTGAAAATGATCGCTATACGTTATAGAGGACACATCTACAATTCAAGTTACACAGAAACCATTCAAGTCTGTGTACTCTGCGGATAGGATGAAACTGCATGGTGTAAGTTAGACGATTTTGAATTTGGAGAATTATCTGATACTGAAGACGAAGACATCGAAGAAAAAACAAAGATAAACGCGATATGAATAAATAAAGATCTAAAATTAAACTAACAAGTGAAAAAAACTAGAATTGGTCTAAGACCAATTATTATGATACCCTAGATGAATTTCGTATGGTCACCCATTTAAGCAATTTTGATTTTTTACATTGGTTTCTCGCATATATTTATAGAACGGCTCGTCGGACAGAAAAAATGATTATAACCAATTTTATAGGATTTCTTATTCTGAAGAAGTTTTTTATACAATAAAAATGTCTAGGACTGATTGTTTTCAAAGTATATGTAAAAAACCAAAATTTTTATATGGCAACACCAAGAAGGGGTTGCCTGATTTAGTCCATTTTTGAAACTTTATTTGCTATTACTATGAAAACACAATGTACGAAATTTCAGCTTTCTATGCCGACGTGTTCTCAGGTAGTGTCCAAATATATCGTGGAAAACGAAATTTTTGTATGGCAACCCCACGAAGGAGTTGGCCGATTTGTCTCATTTTCGAACTTAATTTTACTTTTTTTTTTTTTAATGTCCGTGTACAAAATTTCAGCTTTCTAAGTGAACGCGTTCCCGAGTTATCGTGCGCACGGACGGACAGACGGACATGCAAAAATCAAAATAACTTTTAATTTTATGCTGAGGTGTCCAATCCATTTTGCTCTACCATCATTATTTCGAGGTGTTACAAACGGAATGACAAACTTAGTATACCCCTTAGATTTCATCTAGGGTATAAAAATCAATTCGGGGCTCATTAACAAAGTTCACTGAGGACAGTGCGAAGTAAGGACGGCCGAATTTAAGCAACCAGATGCATAAATAAGGTAAGGTAATAAAAGAAGGGTACTTAGGGGTCATAAAAGCGTTGCGAGGAAATCCTGTTTGCATTAACGCAAGTATGACTGTTCTACCTGCTTCACATAAGCAGCCCACTCTGGTGTGGTATAATCTTGGTGAGGCTGAGTAGTCTTGATCGTGATTTTACGAAGCCAAGCACATCAGTAGGTTGTTTTAGGAAAGCATATTTTATAAATAATTGAGTTAACAAAATACTTTTTCTAATTCCTTGCATTTCAATTACAATTACCTTTCCTACGTAATGATAATTATAAAATGTTTCAATTACAAAACCCTAGTAATGGTAATTTAAATTTTAGAATTTTGATACATAACAAATCTCGAGGTATTCTATAACATCTATTACATAGTGTATCAATCGCAGAGGATAATGGAACATATTTCTTGTATAAATGTAATTTGTAAGGATCTCAAGCACTAGCGACTGTAACATAAAGAAGAGAAGCGAACTTCTGAGTTAGAGCGAAAAAGTGATTAGAAATGTGTGATGCAAAATTCAAATTTAAAATCAATATAAACTACTATAGAGGCATAGGTTGATTATTTCAAGAAGTTAGTTTTCGATTGCGAAGCTTTACCCACAACAAAAAGAACATCATGAACTCCATTTAATTGAAACACTGTCATTAAGTTAAATGTAAGCACGAAACAAGAATATGAACAAAAATTGGCGCACTTTAGAAAATACACAAAATAAAATTTTCAAAACTAGTTGTCAGTTTTAATAAAATAAGTAAAAAACGAATTTTCAAACAAATCTGAGGCCAAGCCGCATGAAAAAGTAGAAAATAAACTTTTCTTCACACACAGAGGTGGACTCAGATTTTTTGATTGGGACATTTCTCTTGAATATTCTTTCTCTTCATGAATCAAATCACTTATTACCTCTGATTGATCATACTGAAATATAACGGTGATTCTCAGCGCGAATAAAATCTGAGTCCACCTCTGTGTGTGAAGAAAAGTTTATTTTCTACTTTTTTATGCGGCTTGGCCTCAGTTTTGTTTGAAAACTCGTTTTTTACATATTTTATTTTCTACTTTTTTCACATTAACTAAATTGTTATTATGTGCTGCATGGAGATAATTTAAAACAATTTTATGACGGCTGAAAAGACACTGATTTACTGAATTTTCCCGATTTTCCATGTTTTCCACAGACTTTTCCTATTAATATGAATTTTTTTTCTAATTTACATGAACTTTCCTCGATTTATCATGCAAGTTTTCATGATTGTTGAAGAGAAAGTATTGATGCCAGTAGGACGGACAAAAAATGATTCCGCATAGCTTATAAAACTTTTTTGTCGGAAAATTTTCCGGCAAAGTCGGAAAATTCCGGAAATTTCAGAAAAATTGGTTAATTTTGCACTTTTCCTGAAACAGATTTATCACTAATCATATCGATGAAAATTTTTCCGATGATTTTTCCGCTTTTCCGGGTTTTCCATGGAGTTTTCCACAAAAGCAACTTTATGCAACTCATTTCGCTCTACAACTTTCTCTTAGGTTGCAAAACGCTCAAACACTTCCTTGGTCGGAAGAACTCCGGAAAAGTGTTTTACATGAATTTTCCTTGATTTTTTCTGCAGTTTTCACCATTGTCGGAGAGAAAGTAATGATGCCAGTTGATAGGGAACTTGATCCTGCATAATTTAGAAAACTTTTTTACCGGAAAATTTTCCAGAAAAGTCGGAAAATTCCGGAAATTTTTTTCGGAAAAATCGGAAATCTCTGCATTTTTCCTGAAACGGATTTATCAATTATCAAATTTGTACCAAATTTTCAAATGATTTTTCTCGATTTTCCAGGTTTTCCTTGGAAATTTCCGGTTCAAATTTTTATAGATTCAATTGTCACGCGACATGAACTTGTGTGCCAAATTTCAGCTCGCTGTTATGACGAAAGGTGGGTCTAGGAGAGTGTCGAAAATAGTAAAAAAGAAATATAGAGACAGACAAATTCGTGTACGAGTTAAAGGGACGGGCTGGCCTCAAAAAGGGCGAAGGTTTTGTGCTTATCTATTTTTACTTTATGTAAATACACAGCTTAAATTTTTTACTACTCAGTCAAGATATATTACACTAACACAATAAAATTTTTGTTGTTTTTAACTCACTTTTATTTTCGTTTAATTCAAAATCACAACTCTCTTAGATCACAATTAAATTAAAACTAATTTTCCATCGATTTTCAATTTAAATTATCTCAAATTGTAGCTTCATTATCAAAAACGAAAACGATCGACACTGATGGGGCTTGTCTGTGACCTTCATCGGAATCTAAAGTTGATAAAATCTTAAATGAAAAAAATTGCTTGAAAAGAGGACTTCTATAAATTGCATCGAGAAAACTTAAAGATTTTGTTTTTTTTCATTCATTAATTGCACTTTCGAGATTTAGAGCAGCATTGTTTTTGTTTACATATTTGCAAACATTTAGAACACAAAAATTATTCGATCTTTTATTTCAATTTCAGGTTATATTATACTGATTGATTGACTGTACAACAAGACTTATACAAAATATTAATTTTTATTGAAGTCCTATCTAATCAAAATATAATTAAAGCTAAGTGACTAAGTTACTATAACTAATAGATAAAATATAATAATTTAGTGGTAGATAACGAGAGCCGGAAATGGAAGTAAGTAAGAAATCGCCAAGAAAAACAAGAGCAGCAAAATGCATGAAAGCCATTATCATTGGAATGTATTTAAAAATGTTTTTAAAACTACTTCTGAATGGGATAGCTCTGATGTCGTCCGTTGAATGTTCGTCGCTAGATAATTCCAGATAATTATTGCATGTACCAAGTAAGAACTTTGCCCAAGTACAGAGCAAAAGCGAGGAATTAGAAGCTGTCGGTATCTTTCAGAACGAGGTTCTTTCGTATATATGTCAGTGGCATGGCATTTTTGGAAGCAAGGAAAGTATTGCTTCCCTTAGGCTTTCCGATGTAATTTACACGGTGTCACAAAACAAAAGTCTCTTAGTAGTTCACATGCTAAAACAAAAAAAAAAACATGCATTTTGTATCAGACTTATTTAGACAGCGGAGTGCGATGGAATGCATACGTGAATTAATTGATAAAAAATTTATGAAAGAAATGAAACCTTGTAAAATTTTTCAGGACCTACGAAAGGTAGAGATAAAACGGGACTTTATATATAAACAAGTAAAAAAGCTAGAATTGGTCTAAGACCAATTCTTATGATACCCTAAATGAATGCTCTTATAAAATTTCGTATTGTAACCCTTCTGTGCAAGTTTGATTTTTCAAGTGGTTTTTCGCATATATTTCTAAAACGGTTTGTCGGACAGAAAAAATGATTATAACCAATTTTATAGGATTTCTCATTCTAAAAAAGTTTTTAGTACAATAAAAATGTCTAGGACTGATCGTTTTCAAAGTATATGTAAAAAACCAAAATTATTATATGGCAACACCAAGAAGGGGTTGCCCGATTTAGCCCATTTTTGAAATTTTATTTGCTATTAGTATTAAAACACAGCGTACCAAATTTCAGCTTTCTATGTCAACGTGTTCTCAGGTAGTGTCCAAATATATAGTGGAAAACGAAAGTTTTGTATTGCAACCCCACGAAGGAGTTGCCCGATTTGTCTCATTTTCGAACTTAATTTTACTTTTTTTTTAAAGTCCGTGTACGAAATTTCAGCTCTCTAAGTATACGCGCTCTCGAGTTATCGTGCGCACAGACGGACGGACGGACATGCAAAAATCAAATTAACTTTTAATACCTATTATGCGTGGGTGTCCAATCCATTTTGCTCTACCATCATTATTTCGAGGTGTTACAAACGGAATGACAAACTTAGTATAACCTATAGATTTCATCTAGGGTATAACAATCAAACAGTATAAGGAAACATCCTCTGTTGAGGATCGTAAGAGAAATGGACGTCCACGCACTGCGCGTACTAGGCAACGCATTAAGATCGTTAGAGAGCAGAATCGTAGAAAAAAAGAGTCGTTCGTTGAGAAAAATAGCTGCGAATTTGGAAATCTTAAAATATTCAGCATAATTAATACTCAGCAAGGTCTAAACTTTCTTTACATTGTGTATTACTACACTTTGTAGAGTGGGTGCAGAGGTCTAAAATACATGCGCTATATTTTTGTTTAGATAATATATATGATGGTTAATGTGGTGGAATGGTGCACAACTTTCCATTCCTCCATATGGTTGTGTGTGGGTGCAGTATGATCCAATCTGAACCAGACACTTAGGATGTTGTTTACATTTTATTAAGTTATAACAATAATTTCTTAAATTAGTTAACTATACCCACCTACAATTTGTACACACATATGTACATCTGATAATTTACCACATTTTATAGCAAAACCGCTGAATGAACTCCGTGGCGGGAGAGAAACGTCCGGAAAAGCTTCATCTCCTGTCACGAAAATAGACAGATCATCCGCATACGCCAACATAAGAGGTCTCACATTGGTATATGGTAGACGAACCGCATACTGTCCGAGCATTCGACGAAGATTCACCAGTAGCGGCTCCAACGAAAGATCATAAAGCATGCCTGACAACGGACAGCCCTGTCTGATACCTCGATGAAACGAGATAGGAGCCAGAACTTGTCCTTGATGCTTAATCAAACTCGCTGAATCTCTATACAGTTTCCCGACGATATCGAGCCACCTGGGCGGAAACCCAAATGCCTCGAGAGCAGTCAAGAGATACTCGTGCGAGACACTATCAAAAGCCTTCTGCTGGTCAAGTGAAATCATGGCCATTTGTGTACCTGTCTGTTCATGGTAGGCAAACAAATGCTTGGCTACCGCGATATTGTCGTAGATACTACGACCAGGTACACAATAGGACTGTTCCGGGTGTATTACCGAAGCAATCACTGAGCCCCAGGTCGGGGTGCAAACAAACTGATATCAGCAGCATAATTAAAATCATGACGCAAATTGGAATTACATGACAGATGTAGCCCGCAATTATTTGGTATATAGGATTCATTTGTTTTTTTAGGAGATTTTTATACCCTAGATGAAATCTAAAGGGTTACTAAGTTTGTCATTCCATTTGGATTGGATACCCACTCATAAAATTAAAACTAGATGTCGCATGTATACCTGAGCAAAGTATACAAATTTATATATGCGTTGTGGTAAATTCCGGAATAGATCACAATATGAGAAATGATGGATACGTCGAGTGATTCATATTTGCTCGTATCTGCCGTGTTAAGTAGGTCGATCAAATGTATACGAAACTGCTGGTTAAATACGCTTCTATGTCTATATGTTCCAGTCGCATGTGTGTGTTGATGGATGTCTCGCGTCTTAGCGCGACATCTTCCACTAAGGTGGTTAGGCAAAATCGAGTCTTTTCACGAGCTCTATTATTGGTCTTAGGGTTAGATTGCAAACTTTATTTGGAGAAATGAGTGTTCCTCCAGTGATTTGGAGCCTTAGACCTGCAAGCGCTGCATCGAGGTTACATCCTCCTATTGGCATAGTCGGCACAGTTCACTTCTTCAAGAAGTGACGGAAGGGGCCATGATCAGGAGATCCAGTTGCCTGTTTTCCTACTTAAGCTGTTCCCGCCTAAAGTGGCGTTTTGGTAGGTCAAATGTGGGATAGGGACCAGTATACGGACATTCAGCTCCGGTTTTAGCCAGTTCGTCCGTTTTTTCATTATCGTCCACCCCTTCGTGTCCAGCGGCCGGATTCAGTAACTCGGAGAGTTTTGGAGTTTGGGAGATGAGAATTTTCGTTTTCGCCGGTTAAAACTCCCTAACTCTCCATTCGAGATTCTCTAACATACTTAAAGAGTTAAAGAAAAGTGAGAAGTATCGAAATATTGAAAGACGGATAACTCTGTGTGGGAGGACCGTAGAGCATTGCGGGTTTTCCCCACGGATTTAGTGTCTAGAGTACAAAAGTATAGGTGAACAATTTCTGAGGGAAGGGCTTTTGGGGATGGGGGGTGGTACCACCTCCCATTATGGGTTGTCCAAAATACGTCATGTTTGGTATTAAATTAAAGAGGGAGAAACGGGTAATCGAGTGGTGTAGTTGTTTTTTGATCAGTTTAATTTCATATCTAACTTTTTACCGCTGAAAGAGGGATTTTTTGCACTTGGGTCATATACACCCCAGTTCCTATATTTTGCATATATTTCTTCCGTTATTTGTTTCACATCTATGAGCACTCTGTTGTGAACATGGAAAGTAAATTTGCATGACTTACCAGTTCTTCATATTGAAGAGTAGAAAATATGTCCATTTTTGTACCAAAAAACGCCCATTTTTTATCTTAAGAAGGACTGATTCACTTCTTTTGGAGTTATTACCAAAACCATTTACTGGACTCAAAAACCGAATTACGGGGCAAAATGCAGATACGATTTAATCCTACATACAAGCTTTAACGTGGGTATCTAAACTTTGTATAGCATCTCTTCTGTACTGGAAGACAACCAAATTAACCATTTTCGCGTGATTTAATACTTTTAGCGAGTACCTTGAGACACCAAAATCCATATTTCTCTGCAATCATTCCAAAGATTTCCATAATTTGCTATTGTAAATATAGCCAGGTTATGCGGAGATTAATTTAAAACTTCCTAGGTGCCTTCACAAAACACAACAAAAGCAGCCAATACTGTCAGTTGAGAAATAATCTTCTTACTTCTCCACAACTAACACAGCCGAGAGTTTTGTCGAATGGAAAGAGAGTTTGGCAAATCTCAATACAAATTCCACGAGTTACAGAATTCCGAGTGGAGAGTTAAGTGGCAAAAGAACTCTCATCTCCACAACTCCGCAGTTCTCCGAGTTAGTGAATCCGGCCCCAGGAACCCAAACCAAGGTTACTTGGTTTCTATAGACAGTTGCTGGAGTTTCGAGTAGCAGTTCCAGTTCTAGTTTCGTTCCAAAAACCTGAGAGGAAAGAGTTAAGAATGCTGTCTGAACAGGTGTAGACGTTGGAGTTCTTGCAGTGGTTTTTTAGGCTTTTCTGAACCGCAACCTCTATAGCATAGACTTCCGCCTAAAAAATGGAAGGTGAGGCACCAAGCGGAATGGATAGTTCCATTCCTGGACGAACCACCCCTGCGCCTATTTTGCCATCCTTTCGGTATGCGTCAGAGCCCTCTGTCTAGTATCTGACTTCTTTCATTAATGGTTACCTGGTAACCGCTTTCAAAGGGAACTCTTTTAGCCATAGTATCTTTTGGAGCATCTATGTTGTGCGTACTAGCCGCTACTTCCTTCTGAATAACGAGGTAGAGTGGCTGTCAACGAAGAAGGCTTCAAGTATTCGCTGGGGACAAGATTTGAATGCACCATTTACGTGTAAACATGCCATCGCACCTTATCAAGGGTTCTCCTGGTGGTTGCCTGCAAAGTTTTACGACCCCAGACGTAAAAAAGTATGGGTCTGACTATGCTCTGGAAAATCCACAAGGTCGATTGGTATTACCACAGATAATTAATATCCAGACTTAGAAACCAATATTAAAAATATGCTTCTCATGAGCCAGTCATGATGTATTATATCAGCCAGCTTTAGCTTTTAGCAAAGGCAACTTCTCTGAACATTAACCAGTCTGTTGTTAGCCTACGCTTGAAAAATAAGAAAAAATTCTGAAAACTATTGAAGTTTTGTCAAGATATTCAAAATCTTTAGCAAAGACTTTAACCAAAAATAATGTACAAAAATCCATGAAGATATCACTACATACGGGGCATTAACAGACTATCCTATCTCCTTTACTATCTGGGTATTATTTGTCTGTGGTATTACACTATCGGCATAAAGGCTTGTATCATTTCATGAAGTGACTAAAAATTTCAGACACTTCGTATAACTGTTACACTATTTGCCTTTTCATGAAGTGCTGAGTTACATCAAGTGTCTACGACATCTGTATATAACCATGTAGGCGCGTCTCACCGGTGACAAAATATTTTCCCCGTCATTTTTATTAGCTTTTGTTTGTAATTTGAATTAAATATATATTTTTTTATAATAAATAATAAACAATTAGTTCTTTCAATTCAATTTGTTGTTATGGTCGTAGCAATGCATGTAGCAGAATGTTACACTGAGACTAGTTACACCATGTACACTCGGCCTACTGTTTTCTGTATGGATGGAGTGTCTATGCGCGTGGAACACACCCTGATGGGAAGAAGAAGAAGAGCGCTGGGTGAGTTGAACTATTTGGCATGTTAATTTTTGCGGGCTTGAAAATCGTGTTAATCTCCATAGGTAAAGAGTGTTAACTTCCATTTTATCGATTACAATCGACGTAATAGATAATCGTGTAACATATTGGTGAGGTCTGCCGAAATTTCAACTTAATCAGTGGCGGAAGTAACCATACGCCTGGAAATTTCTTTACCGGTAGTGTGCGTTTTGCTCGAGTCCCAGTTCCTAGTACCATCCGTCGGCTGCCGTGATCAGAAGGCCTAGTCAAAAGGGAACCACTGCCACAGGCACCAAATAAATTAAGAAAATAAAAAAAAAAAAAATGGCACGTAGCGCCGTCTTGTTGAAAGTAAACGTTGTCCAGATCAATACCATCCAATTCCGGCCATAACAAATCATTAAGACTCGACGTTGTTGATGATCGGTCGGCTTGAGTTCTTGTGTTAGCTGAACTTTATAAGCCTTAAGAACCAAATCTTTATGCAAAATACGGTGTAATGACGTTTGTGGAATGCCTAATTCTAAAGAACGACGAGGAATGGACAAACCTGGGTTTTTTCTTCAACACTTTCGGCTACAGCAGCAATATTCTCGGCTGTTCCTGAGCGACGTGCACGGGTTTTATTTTTCACATCACTAACTTGTCCCGACAGCTCGAATTTTTCTACCAATTTCTGTATTGCGGTCCAACAAGATGCTTCACGACGACCCAAAAATGTTCGAGTTTTACGAACCGTCTCTGCCATATTTTCACCGTTTTTATAGTGAATTTTAATAATTTCAATGCGTTGTTGAATCGTGTATCGTTCGATTTTTATTAATGGCGTAGTTTCTACTTGTCAAATGTCAAAAAATGACAGCTCCAAAAGTGACATCTACCGAAATAGCGGGCTAATTAAAATAACACCTCTTATAGGAAAACCTTTTACTATTAATGTCAAGTAAAGTCAGATAAAGCTCACTTCATCCCGGCATCCCGGTACTTGCTTAAGAATCAAGAGAGAACTGATTTGGAAAGAAAGCATTTTAAATAAAAACAAAAAAAATATTTCCTTGGTAACGATTTAAGGTCTTCCGTTTTTTTTAAATAAAAACAAAAAAAATATTTCCTTGGTAACGATTTAAGGTCTCCCGTTTTTTTGCTATATATAATCCCCACCTAAACATTAGTATATAAATTAAAAGAGATAGCACATCTCATTCTAGGTAAAGCCAATCAAATCTATGCATGACGGTTCATCTTCCTTTTCTTAAGTGTTCATATTTGAAGGTCAATTTGACCTATAAACAATTATAATTGAAATTTTAAACGTTAATTTGGAGCATATTATTAGCTGTCATTAGTAAAACATATGTAGATTTGGCACGTCTCAGGAAAGTCCAGGGAGGAAAAAGTTAATGTCAAAACAGTTTGTGTTATTCCGGTGCTAGATTTTTTTTGAAGATAGTATGTAAACTATAGTTCGTAGGACGCTGCCATACCAGCTTGAATTCAATCTTGTTGCTTTACTAATAAATCACGCTTATAACGTATATAGGAACTGTAAGGTCTTTCTTTTCCTCTCCCGGATCCCTCTTAGTGTGAAAGTCGTCTAGGTCCGCTACTCTTCTCCTTTCAGGTCAACACAGGGACTCTGAAAATCATCTGCCCTCAGAGTCAGTTGGGTGGCTGGGGAAAGCAGAGAAGGCCAAACATATGTACCTTCCCTATGGATGTAGGTAAGTGGTGTAAAAGTCCCTTAAGGACTAAATGTGTGCTACGGCCTTTTGATTTGTAGGCACGAAATATTTTGTATATGGCTGGTGGCAGCGGCAGGCCTTCGTGGAACCTGCCCACACCCTCCGCCAATATCCGAGGCGAGCTAGCGTGCCGCATTGCAGTCAACGCTGTCCACCGAGTGATCTGTCAGCTCATGCTGGCAGTTGGGACTTCACGCCCAAGCAAATCACTCTCAACCTACTACCATAACATTGTCTCTTTTGGATTATAAATTTGTTTATTGTTTTTTTTTTATAGTTTTATCAATTAAAGATTATGCGATAATTTATGCAATGTTAAGCTCAGTTTTAACAAAAAAATTCATATTTTCCTTTTCACAAAAGAATGATTCGTTTCAAAAATTCTTTCCCTATGGCCTTACAAAAAGGCACCAAGCAAGAGAAATAACGTTCAAAACAGAAAAGGCTCAACACACCAACTACAATGGTAGAGCCGTCGTGGAAGACAAATGCGAAGAAGTTTATTAACTTCCCAACCAATACGAAGACTTTAAAAAAAGTGACTACGAGGTTTAGATACTAAATTCAATTCATCATCATCTGTTACCACTCCGTTCCGTAGTATTTTTAGCTGTAGTTTTTCTATGGAATACATAAAAATATCCGCGTAGATGAAAGTTTTATGGGTAGCTTTAACCAGTCTCTGTAAATCGAACAAATTTGAAAACTATCAATCTTTTGTGGACGTATTCTTTTTACAACATTTTCTTTCATCTTTAGTCGTGGAAATCTTTGGTTTCTACTTTATTTTTCAATTCATTCCATCCACTATCCATCAAAATATCTCTGAAAAAGTCTTAAGAAAATTGTTTTCTGTTTATTTTTATCAAACGTCTATAACTTTATAACAACAGTTATAACATGTGATGGGAAAGCAATTGTTATTTATTATTTTCATTCAAAAAATAAAGATTTCAATCCATAGATAAAAATAGTTTTTCTAATATCTTGAACATTGAGCCTTGGGACAACAATCCGGAAATCTATTTGAATTATCTTCAACAATTTGACAGTTTTGAGCTACTAATATTTGCGGACACCTGTAATTAGTAGGGGGAAAAAAATTAGAATTTAGAAATTTAAAAATAATAAAACAAAAACTTACATCATTGTATTAATAGTGCCATCTCTATTGCACTTAAGCTTTTCACAACGGTTATGAGGATAGTAATATTCTCCTGCAGGCCATGAATGACGTGTTCTTGAATCTCGGCATGCTAAAAGTATTCAATTATACTCCGTTTTAGAAATTTTGAATTACATTTTTTCTTGAATTTTTACTTACAATTATCTGCTAAACAGAATGTGATAAAAAATATAAAAAAGCATAAAGTAATTGTCTTCATCTGTCAATGAGAAGAATTACATATTTAGAATTATTGGATAAAAATGTGAGCCCATGTTTGAAGGATGCAGTTATGAGGTTTAGGATATATAAGGAGAGAAATGACTGAGAATATTGTCGTAATTCAGATTTGTTAAAAATGAGATTTTATATTACTTTGTGCCGTATGTATGTGTTTACCACCACCATTTATAAATTATCAACGCAGTGCAGGTGTTTGTAGAATACAAATTTATAAGGGGCACATGTAAAATTGAATTTACGAAGTTGTCAATAATTTGTTTTATATTTTTATTTATATGTAAATAGTTGATAAAAATCTTATTCAAAATGAAATTATAGAACCTTAAGACATTTTGAAATATATTTAAAGTATATAGCCCAAGAGTGTGGAAATATAGATAATTACGTTTAGGGTTTTGTTCTGGAATTGTATGCTCTATCGTTGACAACACATGATTCGGAAATTTGAAGTTTATAAATGTTGCTTTTAAATTCCCAAACAAATAGTGACAGTAATGAAAAGACATTTTCTGTACCTTCATAAGGTGGTTGCGTCTATACATTTCGAGCATGCAACTTAATTTTATATTGTCAATGTTGAACCCATAAATGCACATAAATGTGCACTCCAAAGTATACCTAAATTGTCATTGGTGAATAAAATTAGCTTTAAATAATTTTACAATTAATCAAAAACAATAATAAAAACTTGTTGACAATATATTTATGACTGGAGCTACCTGTTAATCTAGTTCCGGTACCATAGAATCTATGCATATGCGTCACAGAGTAATAAAAACGTCGTTAAAACACGCCATAAATGAATTATTCGATAGGCTTGTAAATAAATCATTAAAACACATTTTAAATTTAGTTGTTGAGCAAATGATCAATAAATTTCTGAAGTTCAACCACTTTTTAATGGCGGTAACTGGACTTAAGAAATCTGTTTTCCTAAGCTGTGACTACTACTTTTCTGAGGTTTATTGGCAAAAAAACACAATTTTTTATGATGCTGTTTTATTACTTGTTGATAGTGCTAACAAGTAGTCATTTGACAGGGGTAATAAATTTGTTTTTTATTTAAGTAAGTTTTCTTTTTTTGTAATCAAGGCGATAAAATATTAAATAGGTTTTAAATTAAACATTTAACTAAATTCAACATAACCTAAAATAGATAAATTTCATGTGGCAGGTATTAAATAAAAGAATTTATGTTTCTATTTATGCCTGTAGGCCTAATGTATTTGTGGTACGATGTTTGTTTACAGTTTAACGGAAGGGGTACTAAAAAGTACCTAGGATAGAGCTTTTTTCAGCCATGACAGGGAAAGTGAAAAGGGGTAGGGAATTGAGGATTATTGGGTTGAGACAAGTAGGTGACGGTGCGCGCATTATGCTTGAATGTTTGTGGCTTACAGCTGCGGGTGGGGGAGGGGGGTTGGGGACGCAAACAGAGGATGGCAAACTGTTCCACATTCGTACTGTTCTGCTTATGAATGATTCACGGAATTTCACGGTACGGCCGAATTTGGCTTCAAGGGTGTGAGGATAAGGTCGGATTACAACTCTGTGGTGCGCATAGGAGGAATTCTAGAAGGGATCAGGCTAGAAATTACGTCAAAGCAATAACCATAGAAGTAGCGATAAAAGAGAGACAGACATCCGACATCACGTCGGTGTTCTAGGGAATCAATAGTTGCTATTGATATGTCATCGCTAATAAGCCGGAAGGTCTTCTTTTGGACTTTTTCTAACGCGGACAATGCAGTGCGTCCAGCCACTGCCCAAATATGAGTGTTACATTCGAACCTAGGCCTGATACGAGACTTGTAGATTTGCGCCAAGTTTGATGGGTTAAAATATTTCTTGCATCTTTGCAAGAAGCTCAGGAATTCCATCGCGTTTTTTGGCAATACCAAAAATGTTATCGGTCCAAAATTGTTGGATATTTCAATGCCTAAGATGTTAAGAGATGGGGTGAGTTCGAGATATCTTTTCCATCGACGGAAATGCGTTGAGTGGGAGTTGGAGTATGTTTAAGTGATAACAGACAACATTGCATTTTAGAAGTATTAAACATGACCCGATTCGCTCTGCCGCAAGGGAGTATTTTTGTGAGTTCATAGTATAGTGAACTGAACATGTGGCTTCGTTTGTCAGCATAAGCACGGGAATCAGTTATAGAGTAGAACGTGTACACGAAATCAAGGGTGCTGTCGACTGCAAAACTATGAATAGAATTGAAAGTGAGAGCTAGCAGATCATTAATAAAAATGAGGAAGAGAGTAGGAGAGAGTACAGAGCCTTGAGGTACACCGGCATGGATTATAAAACAGTCGGAAGTAATTCTGTCTAATATAACTTGAATTGAACGGCGGGAAAGAAAGCTTTCAATCCATTTTAATAAAGGAGGGTCTAGAAGGGCTTATGCCTGAAGTTTAGCTAAAAGAACAGTATGCCAGATTCGCCAAAATTATGGTGACATTGATTTCAACGCTCGGTAAGGAATGTTAGTAAATCTCCAGTAGAGCGGCCAGCATGAAGGCCGTATTGGCGATCGTTAATAAGGTGATTAGATTCTAGATATTTAATCAATTGGGTGTTGATGAGTGTTTCGAAAACCTTCGAAAGAATCAAAATAAGGACAATATGTCTATAGTTTGAGGGATCGCTTGCCTCTCCTTTTTTTGAATATTAGCTGAACATGTGCAAGTTTCCATGCCGAAGGAAAGACTCATGTCGAATAGGACAGGTGAAATATTTTGCGAAGAGGTTTAGTTAAAGAACAGGCGGAGCACTTTAGTACCAGGTGCTAAATACCATTAGGACCAGCAGCAGGGTACGGCCACAGAAACAAGTGCGCGATTTTTAAAATCGCCACAGTTCCGATGACTAAATCGCATTTAAGCGCGCATTTTAAGTGCATTCGAAAATTTGTTTGTTTCCCTTAGATACATTGAGACCTGCGAGCACTTTAAAGACCTCCCTCGTGCGAAAAGGTATCTATGCCTATAATTGCATTTTGGTGTAGAAGGAGGACTTTGCGAAGAAAGTGACAAGAAAGAATTCGCAGCAAAGTTACCAAGTTACCTGCAAAAAAATTTGCTCTGTCCAATGATTGCCTGTACGCATCCCCGTTGTGAATTAGGGGCGGTACCGAAGAGTTGGTGAAGTTGTTCTTGACTGTTTTAATAAGAGACCAGAAACTCTTACTACCCTTTTGACTAGTAAAGATTTTCTGTCTAATGTTTTGGTCGAATTGGAACTTAGCTCGCAGAATGGCACAGTTTATATGCCTGAAATGCAGCTTCTTTGATTTTAATGGCTGTATAACAGTCATTCTTAAACCAAGATGAATTGTTAGGTTTAATATTCTTGTAACTGTGCTTAATGAAGTTGCACATCCCAAACCATAAGATGTTGATAATGTATTTAGAGCAACACTCAACATATCTCGAGGAAAACCACACAGACTAGTCTAACTCTCTAATGAATTTGTTAAGTGAAGCGCAATCAGCTTGATCATAGTGCCACACCAATCGCTTTTTACGAGAGCGACTGGTGGGTTTCAGTAATGATATGGAGAATTGGGCTGAAACGAGACAATGATCCGAGCTGCCAAGAGGAGATGACACTGACGTGGAGTACTTGTCAGGATGAGATGTTAGAAACAGATTTAAAAGGTTGGCGATATGTCCAATTATATCAGGCAAACAAGTTCGGCTATCAACTAACTGTTGCAAGTTAAAGAACTCACTAAATAGTTCAACATGTCTCCCCGCTGGACTTGTGGTTGAAGAATGTCTGTGCCACTGCATGTTATGGACATTGAAATCGCTAGCAATAACGATTTCGGAAGTAGGAGAATTGATTAAAATATTTTCTATATTGGAGGATAGAGAATCAAATGAGCATACAGTGTCGGCGTCAAACATATTGGGGATGAGGTATAAAAAAACAAAAACAAATGATGTGTTGTTGAAGTTTAAATCTAATCCAGACGTAATTAAACTCTGGATTAGTTGAAGCAAATTCAGGGACAATGGAGAATGGTACATCATTACGAATGTATAGAGCGATTCCCCTCTGAGGTGACAAGAGTGGCACTAAATGATAACCCGGTAAGCGAAACTGATTGATATCAGCGTCAGAAGTAACCTTGGTTTCACTTAGGGCAAAAACAGCCGGTTTAGAAGAAGACAAATGGTAATACACCGAGAAATAATTACTTTGATTTAGGGAAAATGGAACAGACTTACCTTGGCTGTGCAATTAAAATATAGGGTATAAAAGCCCTTCTCTATGGCGGTCATGACACTAAACCGAGTTCCAACACTCAAAACTCGCGACGAGGTGTTTATATGACAGAATAACTGGGAAAAGTACGGCACGCGTTTGCTATCACTGGTAGTTCAAACTCAACTCAACTCCTTGTGAAACACCAGAGATAAAGGGAATAAAAGAGGAATATTTCTCATTCATCCTAACTTGCTTATATTTAGTTTGAAATGCGCAACGCAATAAAAACCTTTTCGGGAAAAATCAAGTAATATCAAAACATCGACCTCATTGTTATCCCCAAACTGACTCTAAATTTCAAAGTACTTTTCAATTAGATTGACTTCACAGATCAAGTTACTGCACAAAGCCCGACTACCAATGGCCGCTGTCAGAAATTTAATGTTTTTGATAAATCCAGGAATTTTAGTACGCAGAGTTCCCTGGTTAATCGTAAATGTTTCGAAAGTGGGAAGAGGAGAAGAGTTAAATGTGTCAATTATAAATTGAGTAAAACTTAAAATAAAATTTCGCAAATTTCAGCTTTGTTGAGAGTCATAACTTCAAAATTAAGGAGAGGATGAAAAATAATTATGTTTTTTAAATTTAAATTACCATTACTCAGGAACCATTATTTGCTTTTTGAAATTATGTAGAAATGGTAGTTATAATTTAAATGCAAAGAATTAGAAAAAGTAATGATATTTTGGAATGTACTATTTTTTCATTACTTTTAATTACAATTATGAACAATTAACAAGCTTCAACAAATTGTGTATTCGTAAGATATAAAAGAAAAATTTGTAAACCCCTCCAACGCCTTTAGCCATTTCTAAAGTGGACGAAAATGAAGGGAAAAACTGCTACCGTTTATAATACAAGAAAATTTTTAATTTAATGCTCCTTAAAAACACCTTAAATTGAGAATTTGAAAACATGATGCTTTTGAGTTCAATCCTACAATATAGTATAAATTAATGTAGAAAAGAAAATGAAAATAGTAATTAAAAGTAATGAAAAATAGTACATTCCAAAATATCATTACTTTTTCTAATTCTTTGCATTTAAATTATAACTACCATTTCTACATAATTTCAAAAACCAAATAATGCTTCCCTAGTATAATGTTAGGTAATTTAAATTTTAAAACACTGATACCAAATATAGAGTTATTCTGTGACAACTATTAGTGTACGAATTTCAGAGCGTATGGGACATATTTCTCTTATAAATGTAATTGGTAAAGTTCTCAAACATCTACTTAGTTAGCGACTATAGGATAAAGAATAGAAGTCCACTTCTGATAATTAAAAATGTGTGGAACAAAATTTAAATTCAAAATCAAGAAAACTAGGGGCAGTAAGTTGATTTGGAGAAGTACACGTGTACGAACTTGTAGGTCATCTACTTTTCGAATGCAAGGCATTATCCTCAACACTGAGATTAAGTTAAATGTAAGCAAGAACCAACAGTATAAAAAAAAAATACATACACACAAAAAAAATTTTCAAAACTATATCAATGTTGCCAGTTGTTTTAAAAATACATACACCAACATAATAAAATTTGCAAAATTTTTCTTGTCTAACTCACTTTTATTTTCGATTAATTCAAAATCACAACTCTCTCAGACCACAATCAAATTTAAACTAATTTTTCAGCATTGAAATTCGAAATGTGATTTCATTATAAAAAAAAAAAAAAAACAGTCGACACTGATGGGGCGTGTCCGTGACCTTTATCCTAATCTAAAGTTAATCTAAATCTTAAACGAAAGATTGCTTGAGAAGAGGACTTCTATAAATTTCATCCGCGAAAATTAAGATTTTGTTTTAGTTTTTTTTTCTTCTGATTTTTTTTCCATTGATTACTTTTGAAATTTAGTCCAGCGTTGTTTTTGTTTATTTGCAAACATTTAGAACACAAAAATTATGCGAATAATTTATTTTGTGGGTCTTTTATGCAATCGGAATTCCGAGGATATTAAGAAATTTAATTTTATTTTTGTTGTAATCTCATCACAGCTTAATTAATTATACGGATGGAAGAAAAAATCATGTTTACTCATTAACTACATATAGAGGGTGTCCCGTAAGCACTCTAGGTGGGGGGGTAATTCCTAACGGTTTCCGAGATAACGGGACTTAAAGATATTTGGGTATGTTTTTATAGATCACCTTGCAACCTCTGAACGTTACATCCTAAGATGATGCTTTAAAATTTGTTAGATTCACAATCGACCTTTCTAATGGTCTATAAACCTTTCTCTTCCTCTCCCCTCTTTATTGATGTTATGGTTAGACAAAGTTAAAATTTCGGAATTTAACTCATTTGTTTTATTTAACTACTATTTTTATCAAAACATTCGTCATTAATATTACTTTTTCATATTGGATATAAAAACCTAAAAGCTTCACTTAAGATGAGTCATTACAAAGATTTGCAAGTTTCATACATTTTTCAATGCGAGTTTCTGGCAAACGATTTGTTGCAGAATAATGATTAATATGTTAAATTAAAGGTAACGAAGAGGTCTATGTAGTAAATAACGTGGGAAAAAATAAAAAAATAATGTATTGGAAGATATTAGCTCAGAAACTTGTAAAGATGGTAAAAATTAAAGTTGTTGTTCCTGTTTTCCTGTTAGTAGGTACTCTCATTTCTTTAGATTGTGACTATTTTAGAAAGATAAGGCCTAGATCTAGTAAATAACGTTGAGTTTTTTTCATTTTTAGTGGCGCTTTTTTTAATTATTTGACTCTAATAAGACTTGTTTTTTTTTCCCGATATTTCACCGACTAGAAATTGCAATATTTCGTTGAAAGTTGTTGAAATACAAAGCAAAATAATATATTTAACAATTATGTGCAATAAAAATTTAGAAGAGTTAATTCTTATTAAAAATTTTCAATTTCTTTCAATTGGGTTAATATCTTTTACGCTAGATGTCTCTAATGTGGTCTGTGGTCTAGGTTTAGGCTAATTTTATATGAATTTTCTTACTTTAAGGACACAAACCTGCGTACAGTAAATTTTATTTCATCCAGGTTCGCTGATATCTAAATTGCAACTTCTGCTGAGTACTGACTCCTCTTAAAAATTAATTATCGCACTTTGTACCCAAAATATAACCCTTTCTTCGTTTTTTACACTTTTTCTTGAACATATCCTGCGAAAATGGCATGAAAAGCTCATTCCCAAAAGATAATTGCCTACTTTCTGGCAATAATTGAAATTTTCCGCTAGATATGCAAAAAACACAGAAAGGCACAGAGTGTTAATAAGGGGGGTTATTACTGAAATCTTAAAAAACACGAAAAGTTAATACGACTTTGCGTCAAATCTATGGGTGTTGTCATGTTCAAAATTCCACATAGTTTGAGAAAAAGCATGAACTTAGGTAATGACGTGTCAAAAATAAAGATTTTGGGGTTTTATATGTATATAATCAGCTTTAGAAAATTCCTAAATTCATGAAATTTGCAAAGTTTGGTACATAATAACGTAATAATGGTATATGAAGTAGATAAACTTGTACTTGAGTATGGAAGATCTCGAAGTGGAAGAGGAGGTGACAGAAAGGAAACTAGTAAAAAAGTTTTGGTTACTACTTAAGAGGAGTCAGTACCAAGTTTTGCAAGTTTCATACATTTTTCAATGCAAATTTCTGGCAAACTATTTGTAGAAAAATAATGATTTATATCTTAAATTAAAGATAACGAAGAGGGCTAGTAAATAACGTCGGAAAAAATAAAAAAAAAGCATTAAAACGGAGATATTAGCTCAGAAACTTGTAAAAAATGGTAAAAATTGAAGTTTTTCAAATCAAATTCCTGACAGTAGGAATTCTCATTTCTTTAGATTGTGACTATCTTAGAAAGATAAAGCCTAGATCTAGCAAATAACGTCGAGTTTTTTTCATTTTTAGTAGCGCTTTTTATAATTATTTGACTCTAATAGTACTTGTTTTTTCATCCGACATTTCACCGACTAGAAATTGCAATATTTATTTGAAAGTTGTTTAAATACAAAGCAGAATAGCATCTTTAACAATTATGGGCAAAAAAAATTTAGGAGAGTTAATTCTCGTTAAAAATTTTCAATTTATGTGAACTGCAAATTTTCATTTTTCGTCTTAAATTGTATGGTTTTGTCGGATGTTGGGTTTCTGTCTTTTGCGGTAGATGTCTCTAATGTGACTTGTGGTCTAGGTCTAGGCTAATTTTATATGAATTTTCATACTTTCAGGACACAAACCTATGTATAGTAAGTTTTATTGCCTACAGGCTTGCTGGTATCTAAATTGAAATTTTTGCTGAGTACTGACTCCTGTTAATATATTTTGGCTCCAAAGTTGCTATTTTCAGAGACATATAACTATCACAATTATGATATTATTGAAAAGAAAGTTCAATTTGTAACAAAGATCGAACCTTTTTCTGTTTATTTTGAAAAACTCAAACTGATTAGTGCAATGACAAAAGAAATAAAGTCAAAAATGTTAACTATGGTAACGGCGAAAATTTCTTGTTTGTTTTTATACATTGTTGCGAGCGTGGTTTTTGGTTCGTTATTTAAAACACAATATTAAATAATTAATATATAAGTTCTTTATTTCACTCAAATCATATAAAATTCACAATCATTCAATTAATCAACTCAACTCTAATTATCGCTAACACTGTACTTTCAATTATCGCAATCTAATTACACACTTTCGCTTCCTTATTACTTTCACTTGTTAACACTGCAACGTCTAAGACAAGACTCTTTTTCTGGCGGTGACAACTGTTATATTTATACCCTTGAAACTCTCCGGATTATTCTGGAGTGTTCTATTCCATAAGCTTCTTTACTGTTCTATTCATTCTTATTCGCGAACCTTATAATCGATTCTCCGAACCTGAAGTCGTTTGCTCTCCATTGCCAGTAGATCTCACCAGTTTTACTGAAGTTAAGATGTCTTAAAAAAAGTTTATTTATAAAAGATATTTCGGCCACTACTTTTTATGACAAGCAAGTCTCTTTCTATTGCACGTAACAATATATTGCATACGATTTGGCGTTTTTAATACATTTCATCACCGTCAGATGGAATGATGTGCTTTCGGAAAGCATTGACTTGTTTTGAAAGCTTTGCGGTGGTCTGTAGTGTGCAGGTTCTGAAAGTGTACTATTCCGCCATTTTCTGCATTAGGTATATGTGTGTAGTAATTGGTGGTAATTTGTGGTAATTTCTTATTTTTGCTTGGGAGGCGACAAATCTTCTTGCAGTTCTATTTATAATCAATTTGTTTCTAATTGTGAGTAACTATTATTTAATCATGGGACGTGTTAGTGAAATTCAGTCCAATAATTTTGGAATAAAGAAGAGAAAACTGCACGTTACTAGGAATGTCAGTTTGTGTATATGAAATATATAATCCTATAAGCCGTTACACAGAAAATCGACCAATTTTGTGTAATTGTTTTTTTGTTTTTGTTTTTATTTTGATGAAATTTGCGATCCATATATGACCGAGATACGGTTTTTTGAAATTTGAAAAATGTGGGAAATTTTGCTTAGTAGATGCTGAGACAACTTACATCTAGATGTGCAAAACCTCACAAAAACGCGGTCCAACTAAAACGAGCTAATGGCCATCTAATAGAAATCTCTCCACATTCTCTCTCTCTTTTGCTGTATTACGCCACATAAATTCTTCGCAATGATAGCTTTCTTTGGTTGAATGAAAAGTTAAAGAGCTTTCAAAAAGTGCTCCGGGTTTATATGGAGTTTTGCACATCTAAAAGTGTCTGACCAACAGCGCAGAGTGCACACATTTTGTTCGCCCCCTTGCCTGCTCCTCTATGAAAAATACGACAGGAAACCTTAAGTCTCGCCATGCTTATGCAATCCTACTGCACTGCTGTGTAGATGGCCGAAATGCTTTGGAGTACAATGCACACGAACTCCACAGCATCATATAGCTTTTCATGTACATATAGTGATTTGTTTCAATTTTCAAATTGCATACTTTTATGCGATTATGTTCCACTGTGCTATTGAGAATAAAAATCGTCAGCTTTTTGTTTGGTGGTAACCCCCCTTAAAGCTAAGCGTTTGGACTTCGTAAATCCAATATGAAAAATTTGTGTTGATGACGTGCTTTATGATAAAAATAGTAACGATAGAGATTACTCTATAGGATTTTTTACCGGGTTAAACTTATATTTGCTGAAGAAGGAACTTTTTCTGGATTCTCCGGTATATAGCAAAAGCTAAAAATGTTTTTAATTTGTTATTTCATTACACAACTCGTTATACTTTGGGTGACAAGTTTCAAGTCAAATATAAGTTTAACCCGGAAAAAATCCTATAGATTAATCTCTATCGTTATTTCTTCCTCCTTGGTATAAATAGGAGTGCTTTTCGCCTCATATAATTCACACCCAGAATTTATTCTGAGTTTATATGAGAAGAGATCAATTTGATCTGTTTCAAGCGTCTGCATCAGGCAGAAAACCAAGCTGCACCGATGAGTGTAAGGTTTTCTGCTAACACGAAACGCTTCTTCTTCTTCCTTTTTATTTTACTTCTTTTTAAGCCCACTGCGGGCGAATAAAGATTCGATTCGTTTCCAATGAATCTACTTTTTTTTTAATTTTTTAAAATTTTTTTAATAAAAAAATTTGTTTTCTTCTATTGTTCTCAATTTTTTCATGTTTTCATTTCTTTTCTTTGTTCTAATTTTTCATTTGTTTTTCAATCACTCAATTTCGCTATTTGGGACCTGTTGATGAGTCAAACCAAGACTTGAAACTTGTCACCCAAAGTATAACGAGTTGTGTAATGAAATAAAAAATTAAAAACATTTATAGCTTTTGCTATATACCGTAGAATCCAGAAAAAGTTCCTTCTTCAGCAGATAAAAATAGTAGTAAATATATTTGCTACAGCTGGTATGGGTATATAATACAAGTTTTTCTTTTTGCCAACGTTTCCACGTACGTAAAGTTAGCACCGCAACTTCGTCTGATATAGTTCGGAGCTATCTTATAAATTGTCGTTAATTTGTCGTGAAAACCATAAATTTGTCGTGTCCTTTTTTCTAATGGAAACTGGATGCGGTGCCAACTTGACGTCAACTTAGCACCACATCGAGTTTCCTTTAGAAAAAAGGACGCGACAAATTTATGGTTTTCACTACAAATTAACGACAAATTAACGACAAATTAACGACAATTTATGAGATAGCTCCGAACTATATCAGACGAAGTTCCGGTGCTAACTTTACGTACGTAACGTTTCCCGTTATATTTTAACTCTTCATCAGGGCTAAAAATACATAAACAAGAATTAATTGGAACAACAGTAAACTTTAAAAATATCTATAAATTACCTCAAGAAAATTACCAATAGAAATTACAAGTAAAATCACAATTAAAATTAAAAATCATACAAAGAGCATCACATAAGTCTAAAAACATTTTTTACGGCTGTCAGATAGCATCCTAAATAAAAATATAGGACTAATGTAGTCTAGTACTAGTAGAACAAAGTAGGAGCAAGACATTATCAAAACTAAGCGAAACATCTTTTGTGCGAGTTAATAAGAATCCTATAGACTGGATTTAAGTTGACTGTATCTGTACGAAAACTAAGGCTCTTGTTATTGAGCTGTAGGTGTATCAATTCACTAAAATTACGTTTGTACCAATTGTTCTTACAATCAACGATGTTCGTATTTTCAAAATCAAAACTATGATTATCTTCTTCAGAATGATGTTTGGCTAGGGCTGTCATCTCTTTTTTGTGACTGTTGGGATTTCTGTCCGTGTTGGTATATAGTCTTTTCTTTAACAATTGTTTCGTCTGATCAATATAATAAGCTTCACATTACTTGCAATTAATTTTATATACCACATTAGAGTGTAGTTCACGTGGATCCCGGTCTTTAAGTCTGATGAATAGATTATGCAGTTTCTTTGTATTATAGAAAACTACCTGTATAATATTAGAATAAGAGGATATTAAGTGCTCTAATTTGTAAGCCATAAACGATCTGTAGACTGTATTTTAGGACTGTACATCAGGATAATTCAGATCTATTTTCCAACGGAAAATAAGGAACTTTTAGGTAGGTATCAGGACAGGAAGGACATAAAGATAATAAGACTGCTGACTACTTGCCTAGCAAAGGAGCAGACTCGCCACTTACCGGATCCGAAACTTTTACGGCCTTACAAAAGGGCATCAAGCAGGAGAAATAACGTTCAAAACAGAAAAGGCTCAACACACCAACTATAATGGCAGAGCCTTCGTGGAAAAGAAACTTGAAGAAGAAGTTCATTAACTTCCCAACCAATACGAAGACTTTAAAAAGACTGACTACGAGATTTAGATACTAAATTCATAAATTTCTTAAATTGGCACTACATATAAGATGAGAGTCTGTTACTACTCCGTTCCGTAGTATATTTAGCTGCAGTTTTTCTACGGAATACATAACAATATCCGCGTAGATGAAAGTTTTATGGGTAGCTTTAATCAGTCTATGTAGGTAAATCGAACAATTTTTTGAAGTAAAACTTCTTATATGGGCAGTGTAACCAGGGTTCCCAGAAAATATAATTTTAAATCGCCAGTTGCGGGTTAAAAAAATCGTCAAATAGGAGTAAAAATCGTCATACATATTAAATGCAATGCATCCTTTCCCTTTGTTTTATTCACTTTATTAGGATAACGAAAAAAAATGAGAATAACAACAAAATATATAATGAAAAATTAAACTTAACAGTTGCTTCACTAATATTATTAGGAATAAAATTTGCAAAAAATAATATCACCAAATATATTACCACGGAATTTTTTTATGAAGATTTAAATTTGTTAAGTAAATCGTTATCTAAATTTAAATTCATATAATCTCGCGTAAATAAAATTTCCTGTAAACAATCTGTATAAAGTTGATTGCGAGTTTTACTTTTATTAATTTATTAATTATTAAAATATACGCTCGACATTTGCTGACGAATTTGGAAGAGTTAAAAGTGGACACACATTTTTCAAGTTTTGGAAATAACTTTTAGTCGTCTTTCCGTTTTAAATTGAAAATAGATTTCCAAAAATGTTCGACTGATATGTTAATCCTTTCATCAAAAGTAAATATGGTCTTATAGTCCAGATACCTTAGCATTATCTATATCCTTCATGAAAAATAAGACTTAAGAACTCACGAATTAAGGGCAATAAAGAATCTCTTTGTCAATTGATAATTTTTACCGGATCGATTAACGAAATAAGATTTGATTTGTAAAATCAAATGGTTTGTACATTTGTTCGCATAATTCAATATAAAACATTACGCAGTTATCAACATAAGTATTAATGTCTTGATAATACAAATATATATTGAGTAATGCTAACTTATTTCTGACAAAAATGCCTAAAAAAACTTCTTCACGATTGCGCAAGTTATGTGGAAATTTGAAATCTACCTAGCTAATATGTATGTTTAATTTTCAGACATTCTGGTTTTACGAAGCAAATTTCGTTTGAGATAGGTGTAATAATTTCTTAGGATTGTAATCTAATAGGATGAGTATATCCTTGAACTGTTGACTTCTTTTTGGCTTGTTTGAAACATAATTAAAAATATCACGTACCATTGCTTCAACTGCAGAAAGAAATTTAATGCACACATAGGGTTGAGCACTATGGAGTGATATATGCAGTTTAGTATTAATATTTATTAATTAGTATTATTTATGAGTCCGTGGACTCATATTAAAATCATCCAAATCATTTGCAGAATTCGTCGACGTAATATTCTTATTTTAAAAACATATTTCGAGAATATAAAAAGTTGTAGAAATTAAGAATTTACCTATTATTTTGAAATATTTTTGTATTCCCTTCAACATGGTGCTGGTACTGCTGTTTCTCACTAAATGGTAAACTAAATCATAATCATAAATGCTATGCAGATGCAGTTATAGTTAGGTCGAATTTTTTTATTATTTCGGAATGTATTTCCAGGTCAAAAACTTTACATTTTGGCATGTCCGTACGGTACCCTCAGGTCAAACATTTTCTGTTTCGGTATATACTTCAAAATCAAAAAATTGTTCTGTACAAAAATGACCAATGTTTACAATTGTCATAAAATCATTGAATAGCAAAATCGGCATTAAAATTCTCGATACAGAAATCGTCCTAATGACGATAAAATCATCAATCTGGCAACGTTGAGTGTAACTGCCGCGACAGGGGAAATCAGTGACAAAAACCTGGCATTCCCACTTTTCGCGGCGCACATAGGGGTATTTGTAGGAAAAAGCTGGTCAAAATTATTTTTTTGTTTTTATTGGTGCGTAATGAATATTTATACATACATATTTCAATTCAACCATTTTCACTGATAACAATTACTTTTTATAATTTTTATGAGGTAAATGTCAATATAAAATGCATTTCACATTTAAAATGTCTTAAATTGCGTTTAAATGCACAGACTTCTTCAGTTAGACAATTGGTGACTTTTAAATGGCGACTTTCCATATAGATTAGCTTTTTTTCAAGTTGCCGGTCAGGGGACTGCTTTATGAAGTTATACAGCTCTCTTCTTATCATCACTTTTACATTTTCTCGCATTTCTGAAGAAAAGAATTTAATGAAATTTCTGAAAATAAGTTATTTCGGGCATTTTCTATATATAAAAAAAAAAAAAAAAAAAATTTGTGGAAGATATTTCTTTTGATTTAGGTTGTATATATAATAAACTACAAATAACTGTAATCCTTTTTACTTGACATGCCTTGACACAATAACTAAAACCTTAAAAATTAAAGAAATTCCCTAAATTTGCCACTATTTTTTGTTTATCTTTTAAATATAACTTAAGATAATAACCAATAGCTCCAAATGTATAAAAGTGTTATCTAAATATAGTACATACCTGAAAATTCTGAATCCATCACAAATATGAATAATTTTCAAACCACAAATCCCTTAGAAAATAATTGAAAAAACACTGTAGGTATAAATGAAGCACTGCGAACAAATACGTGTGTTGCAAACAACAACTGGATTCCGAATGATATTGCAAGGCGATCAGTCATCGAATGCTTGAAGGATGACCTCCACGTGACGTAATGGGTACTAACTTAACTAAAAAAGTGTTTTCTTTACCGTCGGGAAATATTTTACATTTGGACTTTTGGCCAGGTTTTTAATACAAATACCCCTATGTGCGGCGTTCACTTTCCTCCTTTTTTTGCTCATCTACGAGTCTGCGCTCATAAAAATTGTTAATGCCTCGAGCAGCCGTTCTCGTCTTCCAATAATGCATAACAATTCTAAGGAAAAAATTTCCAGTAAATTTCTAAGAAAAATTTGTGGCATTCCCTACATGTTCTGCAGAATTTGTATACATTTGGAGCGCAATGGGTGCTTGGGTGGCAGCTAATAATTTTTATGAGCGTAGACGCTAGTTAAGCAATAAGCATACATTTCTTCTTAGTCCCTGACACACGATGATACACACTCGAGACTAGACACGACGTAAAACCTGTTTTTGTATCGAGCTTGTATCAGCCCATGGTACACGTAGTTTAAACACGATTGATACACGTTCTTGAGGCAGCAAAGAAAATTTATCATTTCCATATGTTCTGTATGCACACAAGCCGAGCACATGCATACATATGTAATAAAACACTCGTGTATCATCCGAGTCTAACCCTCTGCTCTAAATTGAGGTATACACGAAAATGTTCTGAAATAGTGCTAAGAAAACCAGTTTTTAGTACGGTGTATTGCGTGTGTATCATCGTGTGTCACCGGTCTTAGAAATTTACAGAAAATGTTTCGGCAGAATTTATTATAATTCAATTGTGTAGTGTTGAGTGGAGATTTTAACACAAATTTCGCCACAGATGCCTCGTTACAATTAGTGAAATTTTTAAAAGGTAAATTTAATTTAACTATGATTAACAATCGTAATGAAGCTATAACTAGAGGTGGTACAACTACTGATGCAGTATTCACGAGATTTATTGATAAAATTAATTCAATTATATTTGTTTCCTATTATTTCTACCACAAACCTATTGTAACTTTTATAGAAAATACACGTAAAGAGTCAATACTATCAATAGTTGAATGTGATGATTAATAACCAAGATCAGTCTCTCTTTTCAATACAAAGTTAGTGAAATAACACAACACTTGAAGTTTTATTTTTTATTTTTAACGATTCTAAATTAAATCATAAAAACAGGAAGAAAAAACAACCGCCTCGTACTTATGATTTAATTTAGAATCGTTAAAAATAAAAGTTCTTAAAAATTCTTCTATTATCTATCTTGACTGATTCTAACAAGTGTGGGTTCGATTCCCGTTAGGGAAAAAAAAAAGTTGTTTGAATATTTTCTAGGGAGGGCTTTATATAAACCATACAAACAACGAATTACTGTAATTTTTCTTTGTTCTACAATTGGATGTACAATTTTAAGTAGACTCCGAACCACTGACCTTCCCCCTATGGCATTTTGGATGAGTATTTCATTGTCAGTCGAAAAAATGCCTGAACTAGTCGTGAGTAGAGCATAAATTCATTGCAACATGATCCTGTGTTAACCATTATACCATTGAAGCCTTACACTTTTATAATATGGTGTTCCTTAAACTATTATTCAAACTTAATGAGACGATTAATTATGACAACACAATCATTAGTGCTTAAATGAAATTAAGGTTTTAACAATCAAGGCCCCAGAGCCCAAAAAACTTAACCCAAATTGTAACAGTTCTATCAAGCCTTATGGAACCGTGTTAGAAAATGCGTCTAATCAATATATTTGGTCACTGATTGATATACCCGAGTTGCTTAGAATGATAAAGTATCCAAGTAATTCACAAAGTTTTCAATTACACGTCCAATTTTTATACTGTTTTTCTGGATCCCATATTATCAAAAATATTTTTAATTGAAAATTCTTTCTCTAAATGGATCAAATATTCTAAGTTTGTTCGAACATCGCATATCATTGCGCAGATGTTTGGCATTCCAGAATCCAAACTTTGTTTCAGACAATTGTCCTCCATTTACCTCCGAAGAACTTGATACTTTTAAAACAAAAATAAAAATCTTCGCAACCAAATGAATGACAGAGGACTAATATTCATCCTATGTCCAAATATTGAATTGCGTCACATTCAACTACAAAACAATGTCTCGGCTCAATAATTTTAAAACCGTAATTCCAGATTTGACCTGTTATGAAATCTAATGTTGTTGAATACGAACAGAGGCAGAAAAAATCAATTTGAACTTTCTAAATTGGAGACAGGGTAATGAGGTTGTAGATCTGGAGAAATTAAATGGAAACAGCTTAAAAATTATTTTAAAATTGGAACCATTCGGGTATAACATTCTTCTGGGAGCTCTGTTAGTATGAAGAGTAACATGTTCGACAAATGCTTACCAATAAAGCTGATGACTAGTTAAGAGAAAATAAAAAAAATACAAGAAATGGTTCTTTGGAGGCCAGCAGGGGTTAACAACTTTTTTTACTTCTGAACGATGAGATTCATTTATTACTACACACCTTCCCCCGGCAGCACAATATTTGTTTTTATACATTTTCTTAAACTTAACTCATGGAAGTCTTCGGTTTTTACTTTATTTTTCAACTCATTCCATCCAGTATCCATCAAAATATCCTTGAAAGTCTTAAGAAAATTGTTTTATGTTTATTTTTATCAAGCTTCTATAACTTTATAACAACAGTTATAACATGTCAAGGGAAAGGAATTGTTATTTACTATTTTCATTAAAAAAAAGAAAGATTTCAATTCATAGATAAAAATAGTTTTCCTAATTTCTTTGACTTGGACATCTAGCCCTAGGACAACATTCCGGAAATCTCTTTGACTTATCTTCGACAATTTGACAGTTTCGAGCCACTAATATTTGCGCACACCTGTAATCAGTAGGGGAAAAAAAATTAGAATTTAGAAATTTAAAAATAATAAAATGAAGTTTTACTCCATTGAATTAATAGTTCCATCTCTGTTGCACTTAATCTGTTCACAAGTATCATGAGGATAGTAGAATTCTCCTGCAGGCCACGAATGACCTGAATTTGGATCCCGGCACGCTAAAAGTATTCAAGTATTTTATAAATTTCACAATTATATTTTCTTCTTGAATTTTTACTTACATTTCTCTGCTAAACAAAATGTCATAAAAAATATGAAAAAGCACAAAGTAATTGTCTTCATCTGGAAATGACAAGTAAAATTATGCAAGAATTAGATATTTAGAATTTTTGGATTAAAATTCAGGTCAATGTTTGAAGGATGCAGTTATGGGACTTAGGATATAGCTTAGATTATATAGTAAAAAGATAAGTTTTGCTGTGTGAAATTCGTGTATACGTGCGATAAACATTTTTGTTGTTGACGCGGTGGAGGGGGGGGGGGCAAATGACAAGAGGGTTTGGTCGTTTATTTGTTGTCAGTTCGACATTTCTGCTTATTTCTGACATTTATTTATTTACGAAATGAGGTGTTCTTTTAGTGATTTTTTCGTAAAGAGGTGTGTATAAAAGTGATTTAGACTTAGTGAGAAACAATAGTGAAATATTGTTTTTCGCAAGATATTTTATATAATCGAGACTCCGGAGTCTTAGATTATGGTGATAAAGTGCGCTGGCAAGTTTAATTGTTTCAATAATAAATTATAACGTTTAAAATAAAATAGAAGTGAAATAGTTATAAAAATAAATAGCCGTGGCAAGGAATTTAACATGTTTGAATGCCGCTATGTTTCTTTGCAATTGAATTGTCAGTGGTCACCACTTACATGATATGAGCTATACAAATGCACCGCCAAGTAATATTGTCAGAAAATAATGAGGCACAGGAAAAGTTCTTAAAAATTTAAAAAGTTATAAAAATATAAATATAAAAATTAATTATATATGTGCCCGTTCTGAAAATATCGTAGCTTACGACTTCAATGACTAAACAAATACATTGATGCGATTCTACTACATGAAGCAAAATGCTTCAGTTTTTCTTCTTTGCTATATAATATAAGGGATATAGAAAAAGAGAAATGAATGACAATATAATTTAGTTATGTTAAAAATTGTGTATGTGGTTACAGCCAGCATTTATATATTATCAGTCCAGTCCAACACAGTACAAACATGTCCGTGATATGTTACTGGAAAATCCTGTTAAGATATATAAATTGTCCGTGGTAAACTCCGTTCGGTCCCAGTTAATAACTTAGGACATCCCTGAAAGTGACGAATGTCCGAGATTGGAATGTCCCTGGTAGATCCAATGTCCTTCCCACAGGATTTCCTGTTGTTGTACTTAGGAACAGTTCACACATTCAATAATGTAAAATTCCTGCTACAAGCGTACCTAAGACGTCATACGGAAATCCTAATTTGCTAGCATGATATACGGGGGAATATCTGAGGATATTGTTTAGTATTTTCTGGGATTGTAAAATTTTTTTTTTATGGGTAGGAATTTTTACAAAAAATAAAAATAAATACTGGCTGAAAAGTATATGCCAGAGGTGGATGCACTTGCACAAAACATAAATCCAATAATTTTAGCACAAGAAAAGTGAATTTCTATGATAAAACTACTAAAAAATCAAATTTTGAAATGTACGTTACTAACTAATTAGCAAAAATATAACAATTCAGAGGTGGATGTGCCGGAGGTGGAAGGAAGTAAAGAAACCGTGAAGAATAAGAGCAGCAACACACATGTAAACTATAATCATTGGGACATATTTAAAAATATTTTTTAACTATTTCTAAATCGGCGGGTTGAGGTCGTCCGTTGAATACCCGCAGGTAGAGAATTCCAGATATTTGTTCCATGCACAAAGTAAGAGCGCTGCCCAAGTACAGAGAGAAAGCGAGGAATTAGAAGCTGTCGGTGCCTTTCAGAACGGAGGAAGTTTAAATATTTATATATAAAGATACCTAGGCTCTTTCGTATATATGGTATAATTTTATGCATGAAGATTAAACTCTTGTATGTGCGATAAGTTTGGATGGAACATCCAAATATTTTGTGCTGATACAGACTGATGTATTCAAAACGTCGCAATCCATAGATGAAACGTACACAATCATTATAGGCTACGTCCAGTTTGCGACTGCATACAGAGTCCAGTGACGGAAACATTAGACTACCATAACTAAAATGAGGCATAACTAAGGTTTTTATAAGCTTAAATCTGGTTTTTATGGATAACAACGCTGCAGTCAACCATAACTGTTGAAGACAGCCATAGACTTTGCTGATAAGAGCCTTGATAAAGTCGCAACAGGTCATATGATCATTCAGCATGACACCAAGGTTCCTAACTGTTGTCATGTACGGTAAAGGAGAATCATTTAGAGTTATCGGAGGTACATCATTTACATACATCAATGTCATTTCTATATTGCAACATACAGCAAGATTTACTGGCATTGAGTGCCAGATTATTTTCGATTGACCATGAGTAAATTCGTTGAAGATCGTCATTCATACGTTGTACCCCATCCTCGATCAAACCAATCGGTCTATTAAGGTATATTTGGACATCGTCAGCATACAGATGTACTTTTGAATCTTTAACAGCACTAGGGAGATCATTTATATATAAGCTAAATAGCAATGGTCCCAGAATTGAACCTTGTGGGACTCCACAGACTAATGGTAAAAGCTTAGAACAATCATTCTTTAGTTTTACTTGTTGGAACCTATTAGACAAAAAACTCTTTATACTTGCAATGGCTAACGAAGAGAAGCTATACAAAGAGAAAAGCTTTGTTAGTAATTTAGAATGAGTCACACTGTCAAAAGCCTTCGAGAAGTCCAACAGCGACAGCAAACAAATTTCACCTTTATCAAGTGCAAAACGAAGATCTGTAGTCATCTTTAACAAAGCTGTCTCGCAGCTATGTCCACGAGGAAAGCGAGATTGCCAGCATGACAGGAAACATGAAGTTTCAAGATGACCAAGCATTTGTGATGTCATAAGCTTTTCCAGAGCCTTCGATAAAAAGCAGAGAAGACTGATAGGACGGAAGTGTGATGGTAATGCTGGCGAGTTCTTTTTTGCAACAGCAAGTATAGTTGCTATTTTCCATTTGGTAGGAAAAAACCCAGAGGTCAGGCTGGTATTGAAAATATGGGTTACGAAAGGCAATATGATCGGGAGCAAGAGCTTCAAGAAGCAGGGAAAGAGATTATCGGGACCAGTAGCATCAGATCTTATTTGGGATATGGCACTTAGTACTTCATTTTGGTCGACGTTTCTGAAACTAAAGCCATCATCATTTAGCATTGGAGGTACAGAAGATCCGCTGGTTGACGATAACGTATTACTAGCATTGATGAAGTATTCATTTAACTCATCTGTATTGATGTTACAGACATCTACTGCTTTGTCTCCTTTTATCTGAAGCTTACGCAAGTTAGCCCAGAAAAGTTTAGGAGACAGGTTGGGATCAAGCTTTTCATGATAGTAGCGTCGTTTTGCACAGCGAACTTTTGATGTTACTAGATTCCGCACATGTACATACATCTGTTTTGCAGTATTGGCTTTGAGCCTTTTATATTTACGATACAAGAACTCCCTTTCAGCTTTTAAAACTCTTATTTCCATCGAAAACCAAGGACAACGATATTTAGGGCAAATTTGACGTGACTGCAAAGGAGCATGCCTATTATGTATGTTGGTATTTAAGATATCCACTTGTTCGTCAACATTTGTACAGTGGTATATTGCTTCCCACGGCAAGGATGAACCATCACGCAGAAGAGCGGGAACGTTTAGGTGATTGTAATCACGGAATTGTATAGTGACAGGATGAGGCCGTGCGCTGATGGGTACGTCATAGGTTAGAAACAATATATCGCGGTCCAAATAACTCGGCGGAATTAATTGGTTGTGAAAAAGTACTGAGTGTAAATCACTTACTAAAAGTAGCTATAATTGCGAGGGCTGTGTAGTATTGTATTAAGTAGGTAAAGCATTTACTGTTTTAAGATCCATAGATTGAAACATGTGCTAGAAGGCGTCGCTCAAGCCAGAATGTCGTAAGAGGTTAACATTAAAGTCTCCACCTATCACAATCTTGTTATATCGATGCGTGCATTATCTCCCTATGCATTCATGAATTCAGCAGAATTATCGGTACTGAAACTGTTTGGTGGACTGTAAGCATAGGCTAAGAGACATTGATCATTACACGTTTTCAATTCGACACATATAAATTCAAAAGGTAGTAAAGGTGCGGATAATTTTGTTATTGACGATTTTAAGAAGTCACGTATATAAATAGGTACCCCAACACTGACACTATCAGTTCTGTCATTTCTGTGCAATAAATATCTAGGAATATTAACTAAGGCGGTGGCAATGTCCTTATGTAGTCAGGTCTCAGTGACGAAAATCACATGTATATCGGAACTAACAAAAACCTCTCTTAATTCGTCGATTTTGTTTTTAATACTTCTCGCATTAAAATAGCATATGTTAAGAACCTTCGATCGTGCTGACATTATGTTGAGAAATGTTCTCACTTCGTGCATGGTGACGTTTGTGTTAGAGAACACGGGACATCGGACGACCAAAAATAAGGTCCTAAGTATATACTGAATACTTCCTGTTTATCCCGCGAGAGCTATGGGACATGAATGGGATGTCCCTGGATAAATTTGCGAAGTAATCAATAATTTGTTTTATATTTTTATTTATATGTAGGTAATTAACAAAAAAAAACCTTATTAAAAATGAAATTATAGAACCTTAAGACATTTTAAAATTACCCCCAAAAGAATTATGAGCTTTACGCAATATTGCCGAGGACAACGTGATACCTACCTATATACAGGGTGTCCACTGGGAAAGTTCAAATTTAAAAATCCTTTAGTGGGGCAGTGGCTGAGGTTAGGGAGAGGGGAGGGGGCTTGGACGACGTGTCGGACGTGCGGGTTACTTAGTCACGATGGAGCGTTGGAGCGGACCGCATCGCGCTTTTGTAATCGAAGCTTATTTGATTAGTGGCAAATCGTTCGCCGAAGCCAGACGCAAGTTCTGCTCTCACTACAATATCCGTCGCGTAAAGCATGCACCGAGCGTAAATTTGATTAAGAAATGGTTAAAAAAGTTTCGAGTAACAGGATCTGCATGAATATTAAAAACACGGGGCCTATTCCATCTGTTTCAACACAAGAAAACGTGCAACGAGTTAGGGATGCAGTTATCGCAAATCCACGGCGATCTATCCGGAAGCATGCAGCGGCGTTGGGATTAAAAAAGTCAACAGTGCACAAAATTATCAAAAAGAAAATGTGCTTCCACCCTTACAAGATCCAATTGGTTCAATCTTTGAAGGAAAATGACTATGTTTTACGAAAAACATTCGCTGAAAGGATGCTTACTCAATTTCCTACGTTACATCGGCTTAGCAATATCTTCTTCAGTCATGAAGCCCATTTTCATTTAGAAGGTTATGTTAACAAACAGAATTGCAGATATTGGGATCCAGATAACCCGAAACAGAAGCATCAAAGACAATTACACAGTCCAAAAGTGACTGTATGGTGCGCAATTTCTGGCTCCGGAATAATTGGGCCGTATTTTTTTTAGAACCAAAATGGCGCCTCAGTAACCGTGAATTCTAAACGGTATGTCAACATGATTGAAACTTATTTTCGTTCTATTGTGGAATGAGATTCACGCTTTAACAGAAACACATGGTTCCAGCAAGATGGCGCTACCGCCCATACCGCGAGGGGTGCAATAACCGTGGTCCGGGCGCTTTTCCCCCAGAAACTGATATCCCGGTTTGGAGACCTGACCTGGCCACCCAGGTCGCCGGATATCACACCATGTGATTATTTCTTATGGGGCTACCTAAAATCTAAAGTTTATTCAAACCAGCCGCGAACAATTAGTAATCTCAAAAGAAATATTCGATCAGAAATCGAAAACATTTCTCCACAGCTCTGTAGGAAAGTTTTCATCAACTTACAGACTTGCTTACAGGAGACTGTATGAATGGACGGCAAGCATTTAGACGGCATCATCTTTTAAAAATTAAACCCGGATAATTAAACTTTTTATTCGTTCAAATAAATATTTTGTTCTATCCAAATTGCTTGTTTTTTATTACTATTGAAAACTGAACTTTCCCAGTGAACACCCTGTATATATAGCCCAAGAATGTGGAAATGTAGATTGTTACGTTTATTTTTTTATAGGGTTTTGTTCTGGAATTGTATGTATCGTCGACATGATTCGGAAATTTGAAGTTTAAAAATGTTGCTTTTAAATTCCCAAACAAATAGTGACAGTATTGAAAAGACATTTTCTGTACCTTCATAAGGTGGTTGCGTCTATACATTTCGAGCATGCAACTTAATTTTATATTGTCAATGTTGAACCCATAAATGAATGATGCACTCCAAAGTATAAATTGTCATTGGTGAATAAAATTAGCTTTAAATAATTTTACAATTAATCAAAAACAATAATAAAAACCTGTTGACAATATATTGATGACTGGAGCTACCTGTTAATCTAGTTCCGGTACCATAGAATCTATGCATATGCGTCACAGAGTAATAAAAACGTCGTTAAAACACTTCATAAATGAATTATTCGATAGGCTTGTAAATAAATCATTAAAACACATTTTAAATTTAGTTGTTGAACAAATGATCAATAAATTTCTGAAGTTCAACCACTTTTTAATGGCGGTAACTGGACTTTAGAAATCTGTTTTCCTAAGCTGTGACTACTACTTTTCTGAGGTTTATTGGTAAAAAAAAAATATTTTTTATGATGCTGATTTATTACTTGTTGATAGTGTTAACAAGTAGTCATATGACAGGGGTAATAAATTTGTTTTTTATTTAAGTAAGCTTTATTTTTTGTAATCAAGGCGATAAAATATTAAAAAGATCTTAAATTAAACATTTAACTAAATTCACCATAGCCCCAAATAGATAGATTTCATATGGCAGGTATTAAATGAAGGAACTCATGTTTCTATTTATGCCTGTAGGCCTAATGTATATTTGTGGTGTGAATACAATACACACATTGGAATTTACGAGGATAAAAATCATCGGGCCTAGGATAAATTCTTGTGAGCACCAGAGAAAAAGGATATCAAACAAAAATATTTCTTATTCATGCCAACTTTTTTGAGAAGTTTGAAATGGTCAAGTAATATCAGAACTCCAACTAACAAAACGGACTCTGAAGTTCAAAGTAATTTTCAAGAAGATTAACTCACAGTAAAGTTGCTGTAGAAAACCCGATTGGAAGTTAGAAAGATATTGTTTTTGACAAATTCAAAAGTTTTCATATAAACAGGGTGTCCCCGTTAATCATAGATATTTTGCAAATAAAGAGAGGCGGGAGGTTAAAATGTGTCAATTGTACATAAATAAAAATAAATTTAAAATTAAATTTCCAAAATGTCTGTGCCATAATTTCAAAATGGATGGCGAGTCAGAGAAATTGGTAAATTTTAAAAAATTTGATTCAGACTGTATTGCTCAGAAGTTATAGGATGATTCATAAGACATAAAAAAAATAGTTAAACTCTTTTTAAAGAGGGTGGAAATAAAGGCAGAAAGCTACGAGCGCTTGTAATAAAAAAAAAATTTCATTTAAATGCACCTTAAAAACAGGTTAAATTTGACAACAAAGTGTTATATTCGTAGCGTACACGAGGCAGTATGCTACATGTCATTGGATGCTGACCACAGTGATCAGGTCGTGCTTTCACAACGATGGTGCTGTCATGCCAGTTCTACCTAACTGCGTGTTTGACAGCTGGCTAAGGAGAAAAACACTACTAAAGGCTGTAAAATTTGGTTTATTTAGACATTATATCTGTATTGCGGTAAGAATATTTCATTTATCTATTATATTCGACATTCGTGCTGTATGTTGAGCACATGAATTTTGCCCCCTATATATACACAATTACAACCAGGAGGTAAAGATGAATCGCTTGCCAACAAATCGCCTCTATGAAAATTTTCTCTGGACTTGACATCTCTGACAGTTATGTCATTTCGATCCAAGATATTGTAATCTTGTGCTTATATTTATAATTCGTCGTATAGTAAAATGCGTACCTTGGCAAAACAAAACCATATGAACTTTGCAAAAGTACTATCCCGACCTACCTTCAGATGATCCGCATGCAGGCAAATAGAAACAGCTGAGTAACGTGCGAATCTTTAACGGCTGGAAAAAAAATCTCTTAGGCTTTGAGATCAATTAAAACATGCAAGTTCGAGGTATTGATAAACGATTGAAGTCCAAATTAAGTTTATCAACAAGAGACCATTACTAACGGAAGTGCCGGATGTTATATCCTTATAGCTATGAGATTATTTAGTGCAGCTATTTAGATCATATCTTATTATTCTATCCTATTCGTTGTTCAGATGTTTGTGCATTTAAGTATACAGGGTGATTCAGATCAAGATAGCTTCCGGTATACCACGCGATTCCTTGAGGTAAGCTGATTAAAAAAATTTAGTTTTCTTGTTATCTAGAATTAAGATTGTCAAAAGCCCCCACCCAAGGGGAGTAGATCAAATTTCCGTGCAATAATTTAAATCCGGCGTGACAGCCGTAGCTCTCCAAAAGGCCTTTCGAGACGACATTTACGAATCGTAATTCAATTGCTATATATATGTTAACACTTTAACGTCTCTTTTGTATAAAAGGAAGTCGTATTGGGTCGGTCGGCTCCCTACTAGAATTGATTAAGTGCCTACACATAGAACTGTTTAAGTGGCTATAGCTAGAATTGTTTAAGTGCCTATAGGCCTACCTAATATGTGCTGCAGGGGTGAATTTAAGGCTAAATAAAGACTACCAAGTACCAATCCTGACTTTTGGTGGGGGTATTAATGCAATTATGCCCACCAGGAGTGCCTGGGATGGGAAAGAGTTGGTCGTAGCATCCGATCTTTCTATTTTTACGGATGGTTCGAAGACAAGTGCGGGCACAGGTTCTGGAGTGTACTCCAATGATCTACAGTGGCATGAGTCTTATATACTGCCTAAGAAATGCAGTGTTTTTCAGGCAGAACTCGCAGCGATTTATCAGGCGGCAACATTGATATCTATGTGCAGAGCGCCCTCACGGCACATATGCATGTGTAATGATAGCCAGGGAGCCTTCAAGGCGCTGGATGCTGTGCTGGTAAAATCAAAATTGGTGCAGTTATGTAAGACTAGCCTTGAGGTATTGGTTACAAGGCACCCTATGCTGGGTACCTGGTCATAAGGATATCTCAGGCAACAAGATGGTGGATGAGTTGCCCAAAAAAGGATCTGAATTGGATAGCTCCGCAGCGGTAGCTTTTGTGAGTATCCCAATCGGAGCTATACAAGAGGAAATCATCAGGGGCACCTATCAAAAGGCAAGCCTTCGATGGACCAAAAGGGATACCTGCCGTATTGCGAGGCAATTGTGGCCTGCATATGACAGGAAAAGGATGAGGGAGCTGCTTGATGGCAGCAGAACAAACACCAGGAATCTAGTAGGGGTCCTTACAGGTCACTGGGTCATAGGTGAGCATGCTAGAAGACTGGGGATAGAGAGCGGCGAACGATTTCTGCAGCAGCTGTAAGGACTCGGAGGAAATCGAATTTGTCCAACACGTGCTTTGCGAATGCCCCGCTCTGATGAATAAAAGAAGTAGGCTATTGGGTAGCTTTCTTTTCAAGTCTGGGAAGCTGCAAAACAAACAATTAAGAAATATCCTGAGTTTTCTTAGAGAAGCAGGATGGATCTAGGTATCTTGGAGATATTTTGAGTTCCTTAAGGGAAGCAGGATTGATCTGGGGCGGCTTGAAAAGGTTATCCCATGTGGCCTGGGGCACAATGTACCCACTAGAGGTCTAAGTGATGCAGGTTAGTTATCTTGCGGCACCCCTCTTACCTAACCTAACCTAACCTAACTTAAGGCTAAACAAAACATAATGTGAATTAATTTTCCGATTATAACGTAATGAAGCGAAGTTTTTCTCACTTTTCCACTCTTGGAGCCCTCTTCACGATAATGGTCTGTTAAGATCCACTCCTCCATTCAGGTTTTTTAGGAACAATGCATATCTTACGTGCAGGCAATGTTGAAAGGAGGATGGGGCAATGGCACGAGTACAAACCATCAGTAGTACTCACAATAAGCTCAGATAAGTGGTGAGAAAGTCCCATCAGGACTGAATGTGGTGCAACGCTTTGGTTTTGTAAGGCACGATATCTTTTTGGATACGGTGTGTGACAGCAGCAGGTATTTGGACTAAACCCCCCCCCCCCCCCCCCCAACTCTCCCGTAATATACGAGGTGCTAACGTGCCGTCCAGCACTCAACGTTACTCACAGAGTGAGCTCTCAGCTTCGGCTGATTATATGGACTTTACGTCTAAGACTACTCGCTCACCATAACAAAGTATAAATTAATGTAGAAAAGAATAGGAAAATTTTCCTTTTCAGTTTCTTTTATTGATTGTAATTAAAAGTAATGGAAAAGTAGTGCGTACCAAAAACTCATTACGTTCAAATACTTTTTCTAATTCCTTGCATTTTAATTATAAATTATAATTACAGAAAACCATATAATGCTAGGTAATTTAAATTTTATAACACTGATATCAAATATAAAGGTATTCTTTGACAGCTATTAGTGTAGGTATACCAATCGAAGGAGATGGCTGGGGCGCACCGAGAGGGGGGACGAACGGGACCGGTCCCCCTCCAGAATGTCAGTTTTCTGCACATAATTTACAAATTACGTATAAAATGTGGTCTGTATATTATTACAAAGTCCGATAAAATTAAATAAAACCATTCAATCTACAATAGTAGTCCTTAAGTGCTCAGATGGATGCAGGACGCGACTTTAGAGCCCTATTTTTCCGACTCATTAGCACTTGGGACACGTTTGGTCCCCCCCAAAGCCAAATCCTGGATACGTTACTGAAGATGAGGGAATATATGTATGTCACTCCTATAAATGTAATTGTCAAGGTTTACAAACATTACTACATGGATAGCGACTGTAAGATTATAGATAAACATTTTGCAAAGAATATAAGCGCGAAAATAACAAAATTTTAAAAATCAATAAATAAAATAATAATAATAATAAAATAAATATAAATACTGGAAGAAGTTAGTTAATAGGTGGATCCATCAACCAACAGCACCGATATTAGTAAGTGTTACATATAAGCAAGAATCAAGAGTATAAAAACAAAAATAGCACGATGGCTTTTACAAAATACACAAAATAAAATGTTCGCAAACTTATCGCCTATAGCTAAGGTGTTGGGTAGTTTAAATGATTTTTTGCATACACAATCGATTTGAATTACACTCAGGTAAAACCCCTAACGCAAATATATTCATTTATTTCACGTAAATGAAATTTTGTAATACTTATATATACATAACTCACTTTTATTTTCTCGATTAATTTAAAATCACAACTCTCTCAGACCACAATCAAATTTAAACTAATTTTTCAACGATTTCTAATCTAAAACTCGAAATGTGAATTCATTATCAAAAAAAAAAACAAAACAAAAACGATCGACACTGATGGAGCTTGTGACCTCTTTGTCGCAATCTAAAGTTCATAAAATCTAAACTGAAAAAAATTGCTTCTATAAATTTCATCGAGAAAACTTAAAGATTTTGTTTTAGTATTTCTTTTTTTTCATTAATTTGCTTTCAAAATTTAGTTCAGCGTTGTTTTTGTTTATTTTTGCAAACATTTAAAATACAAAAATTATGTGATTTTGTCTTTATTTTGTGGGTTTTTTATACAATCGAAATTCAAATGATATCAAAATTTGATTTTTATGTAATCTCAGCTTAATTACAAGGATGGAAGAAAAAATAATGTTTTCCCTCTTATTTATTTTAATCAGTTTTTGTTTTTAATTTGAATTAAATATATAATTTTTTTTTATAATATTACGTAAACTACTTACATATAAACTAAATAATTAACAATTATCAGTTCTTTCAATACAACTTGTCTCTTTCGGATTATAAATTTGTTTTTTGTTTTTTTTTTTTTAAATTATTTTATTTAGTTTTAAATTCATCCTTTCCTTCTAACAAGAGAATGATTCATTTCAAAAATTCGTTGTTGTATATATAGAACCATCTGCATGCTCACAAACATACATTCTTTTGCAACAATTCGGAAAATCTTGACTAGCATCTAGCACTCTTCCACGTATACATCCCTTTATAGAAGAATCAATGCAACTATGTCAACCAAAACAGAGAGAGTGAGAGAGAGAGAGAGAGAAAACAAAAAATATTAAATTTCAAAATTTCTCTATTATTCTGTCTTATCTTACCTATGTACACTGGCCCAACTTTTTTCAGAACAAATTATACGTGAACATCCGGGAAGTTGATGTTCGCCCGGGGAATAATATTCTCCATTATAAAAACATTCTCCAGGAACGGCTATTTTGTGCAAATATAAAACAATGTTAAAATTGTTTTTTTTTTGTTTTTTTTTTTTGTAAGAATACAAACAATACCTGGATCTAATGTATTTTGAGATATAGTCCCAGCATTACTACAATGTTCAGCAATAACTGTTAAAATAATAACTGTAAAAGTATACTTCATAGCTGCTGAACAGATGACATGTGAAGCAAATAGTCCTGTTGATCAAAAACTGTAATATTTGTGAAAAAAATGTTCCTTTTATATAGCTTAAAAAAAACAGAATTGCAGTAAATTAAGCCACAAAAAAAAATAGAGGATTCCGGTTTGAAATTTATATTTCGGCGACTATCTGTCTGCGCAATTGTGACTTGATGGGAAAAATGCGCAAAAAAATTCGTATAAAGAAACCGGAATATCTTATAATTATCAAACAACATAAAAATCGTCTATTGTCCCGTTTTAATCAAAAGATAACAAGTTTTTTAGAGTTTTGTTGTTGATGATGATAATAAACAGAGATGATGAGTTAAAGGAAAATTAATTCACAACTGATCACCGCACCATCAGTCATTAGTGCGAGATAATAGAATATAAGAGCTCAACTTCCGAGAAGTTCGCTAGAAATTCAATAAGAATCACAAGTTTGATACACCAAACATATTTAGTAGTGTGAAATACAAGAGAAAACAAACAATATTAAACTACATCCTGAACATAAACGTGTAAATAGTCATGAAAGTTTTTGCAACAATAGGAATTTTTATTGTTCTATCAACATTGCAATGTAATGCTGAAACGTGGTCCATAAATACAACAGATTCCAGTAAGAAAAAAAAAACATTTTTTTTGTTATGATTTTATTTTCTTTTTTTTTTTTCTATTACATCAATTTTTCAAGATTATCCTGGAATGTGTTCATATGAAGACAATGTCTATGCTCCAGGGGAGTTTCAAATAAAAAATCGTTGTGTTCGATTAATTTGTTCTATGAATGGATGGATAAGTGGTCATAGGTAATTATAAATTAATAATTAAAAAATAAAATAAAACAAAAACAAAAAATAAAAATAAAATTTAAAAAACCAAACCCAGTTGCGTAGAAGGCTCACTAGAAGGATGCCACCGTGGACCTCCAATTAATATCAGAAGACCATTTCCAGATTGTTGTAAACGAAAATATACTTGCCAGCATGGAGACGGCTCAGAATATGAACTTGAAGATTTTTAATTTATTTTTAATTTTTAATTTTAATTTAATTTTTGTTAATGTTGATGGTGATTAAAAGATTTGTGTAAAAATTGTGATTTAATTGATTTTTAACAAAATACAAATACTATTGTGAAAATTAACAATAACTTGTGGTGTTGGTAGCTGCTTTTTTTTTTTTTTGTTAATCCGCGTTTCTCAGGCTTGAAATTTTTTGAATTTATGCAGAAAGTCGTAATTTGATATTCAAGCCAGATATTTTGACAGAGTATCTTACAACTCTACCGTATTACTACGATCTTGAGTGGCTATTTTCTTTATATTTTGATCAGAATTTCAATCAAATAATTATTTTAGCCTATTAAAAACGTAAACCACGTTTCGTTTTTTTTTAAGTATATTTTTGATTATTGTCGCGTTGAAAACGGAGTTCGAGCGGCACATTATCATATGAATAAAGAAGTATAACTGCAGTTGACGTTACTTAATTTTTTTTAACCAAAATATGCACCCAAGCCTATACTATGCAAAAAAAAGAAAAGGAAAAACTGCCTTCAGACCTTACCTTCAGATTCTATAGCAATTTAAGTACGCGCTAACTCTTACGAAAAATTCAGATTTTTTCCATTATTCTAGGGGTAGCCTATCAAAATTTCGTGTTTTTTACTTTCACCCCTACCCCGGCATGTGGGTACGTTTTTATTCGATTAACTTAATTTTAACCACTTTTATCGACATTTTTTCCTACGTCATTGAACAATTTTTAGTATCTTGGGTCACATATACCCCAAATACTATATTTTGCTCACAAGCTACCTCAATCATTTGTACTAGGAAAATTATCTCCATATTTTGGCCCTTCATCGGCAAAAAAATACAAGTCAATATATCTCATAGGTCGCGAGCATTTTATGTTCAATTTTGCATTTAAAAGTTGAAAATTAAAAAAAAACTTTTTTATCAATTTAGCACAAATTCTGCGGTGTATTTTTTCCTCAATTTATAGCTTTTACGTTTTTCTCAATATGTGTGTCAGATTTCAACCGATTTCAATAATGCAAAGGTTTATTTGGGGTAGGAGACGCTGGCCCATCCACAGGTGTATACTGCTTCAGCCTCCAATCACACCTTCCGAGGGGGTAGGTGTGAGGGTGAGGAATACCGTTTTTCGGGTATAACTCGGCGGGTTTTCATCCGATCGGGAAACGGATTTTACTATTCCGTTAACCTGATTATTCATTTAAGAAGATTTTTTTTCTCTGGGGTACTAAGGGTGAGAGGTAGGTACCTTCGGGGGAGTGAGTAATGGTTGCACCGAGGCATGTTACATATCAAATGATAGGCCCCGACCAGTACTATCGAGTGGTATGTTATTTCTGCTTTACAAAGCTTTTCAGACGTTACATGCGTCAAAATATGTTAACACGCATCAACATATGTATATCAAAATATGTCAAAATACTTCCAAATACGACAAAATACATAAAAATTTATTAAAATACATAAACACGTACCAACACGTGTCAAAAAACATCTAAATATGTCAACATACGTCAAAATATGCCAAAACACATCAACACGCGTCAAAATGCGTCAACATACAACAACATGTTAAAAACCGTCAAAATACATCAGAATACACCAAAATATGTTAGATAACACGCATCAACACATATCGAAATATGTCAAAATGCTTCCAAGTAAGTCAAAATACATCAAAATTTATTAAAATACATCAACACGCATCAACACGGGTCAAAAAACATTTAAATATGTCAACATACGTCAAAATATGACAAAACACATCAACACGCGTCAACATGCCTCAACATGCGTCAATACAAGTTATTACGCTTCAACACGCGTCAACACGTGTCAAAACACATCAAGTCCAAGTTTCCACCAAGTTCAAGAATATGTAATGTATCTCCTCTTCATGCACGTTCATTTTAGAGATCAAAAATGTCAGAAAAATGGAATAAAAACTTCAAAGTATGTTTAGTAAATTTTTGACAATTAAGTCGTGATATCACTGTGGCTAACTTTACAATATTAACATGGTAGCTTATGTAGAAGATGAAAGAATCACAAATATCAACACCGCAGTAAATTACTTGACTGAGAGTTACAAGTTCATCATGCATCGTAGAAGTGATCACACTCTATAAACACTCAGAGGAGGACATATGTATACCCAGCAGAGTCCACACTCATGAAAAAAGCTAATAATGGACACCAAAGATAGTGTGATGTAATGGATTCAAATTAAATAATTTTTAATAACAGAACAAAAGATTTTATGTAAATTTACGATTGCATCAAAATCAAGCAGATAAGAAAAGAATTCGATACTAGCGAAAATTATATTTTTATTATATTAATAAACGAGTATTCGTTAATATATGTATAACGTAAAAAAAAATATAATACTTTATTAATTAAAAAAAAAAACAAAAAAAAGTAATTATAGCCTCTAAGCCTCTACAACCAGTTCTAAGTATTTTTTCTCTTTGTTCCTAAATATATTAAAAAACTTATCTCAGGCCTGCCGCCGACATATATCTACCTCGATGGAGAAAAAATCTCGTATAAATAGCAACCAAAAATTAAAATATCTCAAAATTTTAACAACATCCGACTCAGGCTTGACTAATTAAATATTTCGAAATCTGACGAACTTTGAAAAATGAGAATTGTGTTTGTTGTTGGTCTTATTCTTCTGATCGCTACAATATGCTGTAGCAACGCAAAAACTTGGTCACAAAATGCAACAGATCCAAGTAAATACAAAATGTTAATTTTGTTTAATTTTTATAATTAATTTATAATTATTTATCCAGCATATCCAGGAATGTGTGTATACGAGGGAATTGCATATGAACCTGGTGAACATGTTGTCCCTAGTACATGCACACGTGTAATTTGTTCACAAAATGGTTGGATAAGTGTTCATACGTAAGCAAAAATTTAATTTAAGTTTTAATTTTTTTTATAAATTTTTTCATTTTGTGTTCTTTTTTTCTTGTCGCTTTTCAGTTGCCTTTCAGCAAATTTAGCGGGTTGCATTCGTGGTTCATATCTAGACAAAACAAAACCATATCCAGAATGTTGCAAGCGAATCTACACTTGTAAACATGGTGATGGAAGTGACTACAATTTAGAAGATTATTAAATATTACTTTAAAATTAAAATTAACATTTATATTTAACAGTTAATAAATAAATATTGGCGCTCATAATTTATTTTATTATTTTTTTTGAAATATCGCTCTTTTAAAACAAGGTCACAATTACCAAAAATTACCACCACGTGTTTATGTTTCGTGGGGCTCCTATAATATGTATCGTCGATACACAAAGAATACACGTTCCGTAAATTTAACAACAACAGGCTAGACAAGATTAAATTTATTTCGAAAACCTGTTCGAATACAAAACTAAAAAAGAAACTGTCCAAAGATAAAGAGATTTTGTATATAAAAACGGCTTCTATAATGGCTAATTGAAATATTTTATAAATTTCAGTTTATAGTTGAAAACAGAACCGGAAGGAGTGTGCAAAATGAAAGATTTTTTAGCAACATTAGCAGCTGTTCTATTACTTTTGGGAGTATGTCAAGCTAATACATGGTCAAAGAATGCATCACATCCAGGTTTGATCATTGAAAAATTTCAACTATATTTAATTAAATATTTTTAATTTTTATTTAATTAATTTTTTTATTTAGATTATCCTGGAAGTTGTGTATATAGAGAAACTGTCTATCAGCCAGGTGAGGTTCATAGTTTACCAGGCTGTTTCCGTTTAATATGCTCACAAAATGGTTGGATAAGTGGACATAAGTAAATTTTTTGCAATATAAATTTGGAATTTAAATTTAAATTTAAATTTTTTTTTATCAGTTGCATTGAAAGTAGTATTGAAGGTTGTGAACGTGGTCGACAAATCGATTCCAGTAGAACATTCCCAGACTGTTGCAGACGTTTATATACTTGTAAACATGGAGACGGAAGTGAATATACAATTGAAGATTTTTAGTGTTTAAAGTGGAAATTTCTAAAAGTTTTAGTAATTAAATAAAACGAAAAGTAGGTATTTAAGAATTAATTAGATTAAATTAATAATTTTTTCTAATGATGTATTTGTGATTTTATTTTTGTCTGTTATGTTTATCAAATCCATAGTGCCCAACCAACGAGGGTATCAATGGTCTATTGTATGTACGTTTTCAGCTTGACAATTGTATTCCTTTTGGATTGAATCATTTTTACAAAAATCTTCGAGTTTAATTTCATCTTCTCGTTAGTTTCTTAAAGTGCAAAAATATTCTTTCTTTTTTAGTAAGTATGTAGAAAATGTAAATATAAAAGTCCAGCAGACCGGCAAGGCAAAGCAAAGATTATTTTTTTTTCTCGAAAATCATAAATTTAATTTGAAAAGCTACCGTTAGAGAAACCAAAAAAAAAAAATTTTCTAGACCTATTTTAGTACTTAGAGTATAAGTGAAGAATACCAATAGGTATATTCTACAAATATAAACCCAGCAAACATTTTCTCGGGTTTTCGCATTTGCGAGATATTTTCGAAGAGCAACAATTCGATAATTTTTCGCTTTTACGAATTTTTCTCGACATATGGCTTTCAGGTTCAGAGAACTTGCAGTATAATACGAACATTTTTCGTGTTTACGAATCTCCTCGAAATATTACGAATCTTTCAAAAGAATTATCAGTACCTACATGATTTTTCAGATTTTGCATGACAATGCAAGCATGCCAACAGCAGTCTTTTCAAGAATTTGGCCGAAAAAAAGTGAAATTAGTGCTGAGAAACTCAAATTTGCATTTGGTAAATGTTTCTCATAGTTTGGTTGTTTATTTTTCAGTAGTTTTTACAAAGCATAGTTTACTCGTTTATCCAATTCAAGATCGAATAGTTTATACGAAGAAATCTCGAATACATATGACCCTTCCAATCCACGAAAAGGCGAATCGATATCGAGTCATTCTTTTAATTCGAATTAGCGTTCCTTTTTCTGCATTTTCGGCTCGAGAACGACTTCGAGATCGACGTTAAACTTCGATTGAGCGGGTGGATTCCGATTCGATCTCCAATCGTAATGTTTGCTGGGAATATTCACAATTCCAATTTCCTTTAAGTTACGGGTGGATCTTGAACTTTAACATTTTTACATGTCGAACTCCGATGACTAAATCCACTTAATCAAAAAGTTATGCATTTGTTCAACAGTCTAATTTCTAGCCAAAGGCAGAAAGGAATGCCCATTTTAGGACCGATATCAAAAGACATGCGAGATGCCTTAAACGATGCATTATGATGTTGTGAACACAATTTATTTCAATTTAACGGGGGAAGGCTGGGTGGTTAAAGTTTGATCTAGTACATTTTGGAAAATCTAGTACAGAATCAAATTCCTCAGGCCCTGAGAAGAAGTTTGAGTACTCCTACACTCGAAGGTTTAAATAGCTATCCTTATAGTACCTTTTTTAGTACTTCCCTCTATTTTATTCGAACTGAGATACTAGATTTTTCCCACCTTATATCGGCTCTAACTAGGTAGGGTTATGTCCGATCGGAGAACGGGTTTCACTGTTCACCACAGCTCATTACCAGCTACAATTCGTAGAAGCAAATGTTTTTCTACATACTTTTAGAGTGGGGGTAGAAACCTCCGGCGGGGCTTGGTGGTTCCAATACGGCATGTTGCATATCAAATGATAGGTCTCGCGCCGAGTAGTACTCGGGCAGGTACTTTTCTCTCAAGTCAGACAACTTTCTCGGGACGATTTTGCGGCCGGAAAACCAATTTTAACGTACTTGGGTCACACACACCCCAGTTACTAAATTTCGCATATATGTATTTTTGGAGTTCATTCCTCCATGGCCACAAATGAATTATTGTGAAAATTTTCTCATAGAAAGTCATTTTCGTGCAGCACCAATTCCGCGTAATCACGACAAGTAGAAAAGTCCACATTTTCATCCAAGAAGGCTGCTCAAGCTACATCTGATCGCCCCCACTTAATTGAAATAAATATTGTTAATAAAATATGCTCAGAGTATCATAATCATTGTTTAACACATCTCTCATCTCTGTTTATGTCGGGCCTAAAGTTATATGAAAAGTGGGCATTACCCTTTGCGCTACCTTTCGAAACCAATTTAAAAATTAAAGACGATAAATCAGTAACGACATTGGTTTAAAATCTCAGTGATTTCGACCAGATCGCGTAATTAATACTACCACAACATTGGCGACGAGTCTACTTGAATTCCTCAGAATATACAAGATCTCTACATGCGAAGTAGAAAGAGCTTGTTCTAAGGGTTGTTTTACTACCGCATAGTCTCGACTGCCGCACAGTATCGACTGATGCACTTCAGGTCTTAATGGGTGCAGCACCGCTTGATCTTGTAGCGATAGGCAAGAGTTTGTCCTACAGGATCAAAAAGGGAGCCGCCTTGAGAGAAAATGACTGGGTGTCGAATGAAGCTCTGCAAGGCCTCAGCAAAAAGGAGAGGGAAATACACTATAGCAGTGTATAGCAGACAGATGGCAGGACAGGTGGAGCGAAAGCGAAAAGGGAAGGGCAACGTTTGAGTTCATAGGACGGGTGACCTTCGTAGAAGAGCACCCGGGCTTTGAATTCGATCTTTGCCGAGGCTTCCTGCTGACTGGGCATGGCTCCCTGAATGCTTTCCTGCACAAGAGGGGGCTGAGTGAAAGCCAAGCATGTATGTGTGGTGCTGCTTGCGAGGACTGGGTGCATGTGCTATGTGAATCTCCTCTGTATGAAAGTTTTAGGGATATAAGCAGTATGGGTATAGCAAGAGTAGAGGGAATGTATGACTTTAGCAATGTACTGAGTAGCAGAGAAAGGCATCATTACATTGCTGCATACGCAAAGGAGGCATTTAGAAGGAGAAGGATGAGATATGCAAGGCAAGAAGTGCCTGACCGGACTACAGACTAGGAGAAGTGGATGCTGTGTAGAAAAGAAAGAAAAGAAAGGAGAGGGCCATCAGTCCCGGGGTTGCATGAAGCCCAACTGAAGTAGCCTTGGCTAATGAATAGCCTTGGCTAACGAATAGCTTTGGCTAACGAATAGCTTTGGCTAACGAATAGCCTTGGCTAACGAATAGCCTTGGCTATGAAAACCTGACCAGAGGTTATCTGGTACCACGGGGTCGGTTGCCCATGGAACTCCCTTCCATGCCGACATTGGTGAGGCCCTTCGGGGAGTAACGTGGTGGTTGTGGTCGCCCATATCGCGGGCAAAGTGAGCGCCCTGGTGAGTGTGGGAGGATTCAGTGATCATTCATGTAAGTGAATGATTGCTGACATCTTCTCGCTGAACGAGGGCATGATCTTGGCGTCGAGTTGCACTTAATCAACCGGGTGCCCTGACCCATAGATTGGAAGAGATGTAGATAGGTCTCGCTCCCACCAGTGAGGGCGCCAGGCATGCACTTGGCGTCGACTCATACTTCAGAAGCAGAAATGCAACTGGAGGGCGACGATTGACATCACAAAATCAATCCGAGTGTGAAGAACACCGTGGGATTAAGCCATGATGGCAGGTGCTCACGTTAAACCCCCAAGGACTTTCTGTCTAAAATATTGGTCATAGCTCCAAAGGACTAAATTACCATTCCAATCTTAACTCTAAACTTCCTTTTGAATCCCTTTGGAAGAATTTATAGAAAATAAATGTCTACGGCAAAGATAATTCTAATTGTAGCTAAAGTATCGAGAGGTTTGCCAAACCCTACCTTTGGTTTTATCTTACCAATCCATAATACCCAGGGAGAAGTGTTTAGGCCTTGTTTAAAGTAAAATGAATAAAACTGATCAAATGCTTATTCAACTTATTCATTTATGGTAGCTTATTTTTCCCAAAAGTTCGACAATATAGTTATTCAAGAAGGTCGGAAAAAGCGTTCAACAATTGCATCCGTTTTATCTATGAATTTTTCTCTTCGAAAGTCTATCCTTATGGACGATCATTGGATTCTTATCTAGAACTGAAGCTAAGCCAATAAGAGAGATCTGCAGTAGTCGTAATCTCAAAAATAAAAATTACTTCATATCTTATCCGAATTGTTCTTAATTGCGATCCAAAGTGATTTGGATACACAATGAGTAAAAAGCTAAAAATCGTAACTTTAAATATTTATTTCTTTATTAAATTAAACTTTCAATAAAAACAACTTATTACGACTAAAAATCTTCAATAACAAAATCTCCTTCCACTTCATTGTGGCAATGATAGAATCTTCGGCAACAATCTGGGAATGGTCTTCGAATTCCAGCCAATTCTCCTGGTTTGCAACCGGCTAGTTTCTGCGGAACACAACTGGAAAAATACATGCGTAGATAGTTTTTTATAATTATAAATAAAATTTCTCTTCAAATTTAATAAATTCACTTATAAAAAAAAAAAAACTCGTTTTACCTATGACGACTGATCCAACTATTTTCGCCACAAATAATTTTCACACATTCCTTTTGAAGTTTATACTCTCCTGGGGCAAAAGGTTCACCCTTATAAACACACATTCCGGGATATTCTAAAATAATTGCTGAATAATTTGACAATTTTTTCTATTTTTTAATTCAAGATATTAACGTGCATCCGTTCCATTCATGGACCATGTTTCGGCAACTGTGTAAAAGACACACCCGCATAGAATAATTGTAAATAAAATTTTTGATTTCATTGTGTTTTGTAGTTTCTCCAGATATTTTGAAATGTTTACAGAACATAAGCAAAACTCTTTACTTCACCGCAGTTTAAATGATTATGAAATCATCAAAAATATTTCAATGACTTTTGTCCGCGGAGAGTTGATGGGAACATCTTCGAATTGAGAATTATCGCTATCCGGTTTTGTTTGAATTTCCGAAATTAAATTAAGATTCACTTTCGTTTGAATTCTGAATAGTACGGACCCGGCGGCTACATTCTAGGAAATTTGCATAACGAACGGGTTTGACTTTGTCATCTAAATTGCCAATTAAATTAGTCAATTTATGTGTCGTTCCGCTTTAGTTTTTTTATTTTATATTTATCACCTGTTTTTTATGCGCTGTTTTATTTAATGTTCGTCTATATAGGTTCTCACTACGGTGCGGCGGATAAAGTTTATTGTTGAAAATTTTTGTTGATTTTTGAGTTTTACGATTTTATAGAGACCGGATATATGACCTCTTAGTACTGAGATTCTAGCTCTATTTAGCTCCAGTCTACATATGTAAGTCATTTTTAGAAAGGCTATTTACCTAGAGCGGAACGACTTTTTGAATGTCTGCTAGGTATATGAATTCCTTATCCAGATATTGAGATTTTTTTGGTGAGCAAATTGTGAACATTCACAAAGCACATGATCATCTGCAGATTTGGTCTCTTCGTTAAGACAGTTTCACATCGAAAATCGGATCCGAAAGACTTACACCGAAAAAATTAAAATTTTGCATTAATAATTAAACTTTACACCTTGCAAGACTTAAAAATAAACATAAAGGCTTTAATCTGAAAGTTTATTTTGGAAAAAATTTAATACGCATCAGATATAAAAAATAATACACATTTTCGTGTTTTGCTGTCCGGAAAAACGAAATATCGGATAAAACTGTCAAACCCTACTAGGATTCCACACTGTGGATCTAATCGGACCGAACAAATTTTTCGGTGACACTTAACCACATTATCCGCTTTGTTTATGTCAGCTTTTTTTATGCAGAAGAAAATTTTGTAAGTTTTGCACTTAACTATGTACAATTAAAATATATATTTATACAATATTTAGTTTTAGGAAATGGAGAGAGATTTCGAAATCAAATTAATTTTAGAAATCGAAGCACACAAGATAAGCCCCGAATACAAGGACAGGTATAAAAAAACTAGGAGCTGGGAGGAAATTGCAAACATACTTGGAAGAACTAGGAAGGTGTTTTAGTAAAATGTCATGCCAGCTATTACATTACTTTATTCTTTAGCAACAGAATGCAAAAAAAAAAAAAATGGGAAAATCTAAGGGACTCATTTCGGGCATATTTTAAAGCTGAAAACAATGTTCGTAATGGTTCTGGAATGACAAAATGTACTAAGTGGGTGCATTTTGAAGCCCTTAAGTTTTTAATTCCTTTTTTAAAAGTACCAATGTAAGTTATTTACAAAATTCTATTGCCTTAGAACACAAATATTATCCAATAGAAATTTCAGCACTGTTGGAAATTATTATGAATATAAACCTAAAATTGAAAATATTGACGTAAGTACAGAAGCCACTAATAATTTGGAGCTTCCATCTACATCAGGAATGGATGAAGTACACACTAAAAAGAGGTTGGGAAAATCACAGAAGGCCGATGGAACTATATTGGAGATATTAACACGTTGACGCTCACTTTGAAATCGGTGATAGACGACAAATACGACTTTTTGTTTTTTTGTTAATTAGTTGGTTCTTGAGGAGTTCGATCAAGATATCATACTTACAGAATAAAATTAATGTATTTTCCACCAAATATTCCTAAAAAATGTTGGACGTCTATAGCCGTCATTTGTTTTTAATAGCTTCGATTTCACTGATACACAAAAAACGTCTATAGACGCCTTGGTAGCTGTAAAGACCATAACGATAATTGTTGAGAATAATTTAGTAAAAATAAAATAAATATATTTTTATAAACATAAAACTATCCGTCACCTAAAAATGTTGGGCAGGCCCGACGCCTACTAGGTATGGCGGGATTATATCGACGATTCATTCCGAACTATGCTGATCTAACTGCCTCCATTTCAGACACTCTGAAAAATCCCAGTCAGTTCCAATGGACACCTGAAGCCCAGACGACTCTGGAATTGTTAAAACAGAAACTTACCTCTGCTCCTCTCCAAAAAGTTGAATTCAGCACAGCGAAATTACACAGTAACAGTCACCATCGAACACAGAAGAGGAAGCTGAGCGTCGTCCCGGATGCTCTGTCACGAATCCACTGTGACACCTTCTCACCATCTGAAGATCCTGGTCTGGAAGTTGAACTTAGCTCCCCATATTTCAACTCATTGGAATACGAGGAGTTGAGGCAGAAAGTTAAATCAACTTCTGTGTCAGGGATGGCTTCGTCTATATTCGGACTGTTCCGAGAACAGGCGATCCGATTTAGGAAGAAGAAGCCCACTTTTAGACCACCTATGGGAGTTCATCTGTGACAGAAAGACCATGGCAAAAGCTGTACGTCGACTTTCTAAGTCCATATCCCAGGTCAGCGAAAGGAAATGTCTGCATACTACTAAATCTTGACCACTTTTCCAAATTCCCGATTCTCAAACCAATGAGAAAGGCATCTATTCTTATTGTATGTCAATTCATCGAGACAGAAATATTTCATGTGCTCGGAGTTCCGGAGACGATAGTCTCTGACAATTGAGTCCAGTTTTGCTCGGCTCAGTTCGCCAAATTACTGGATAGGTATGGGGTCAAACACTTGCGAACGGCAGTCTACTAGCCGCAAGCCTCAGAGCGAGTGAACAGATCTCTATTGGCAGGGATTAGGCCATACATCCAGAGGGGTCACACTAAGTGGGATGAGAAGCTAAGCCACATAGCTAGCTCCCTCAGGAGCTCAATCCACCAAGCAACCGGCTTCTCATCCTACCGGATACTTTTCGGTCAGCAGATGATTGATCATGCGAGTTCCTATAACATCCTTAGGAACCTTGGAACTCCTAATGAACCTCTAATCCACAAAGCAACCGGCTTCCCACCCTAACGGATACTTTTTGTTCAGCAGATGATTGATCATGGGAGTTCCTATCACATCCTTAGGAACCTTGGAACTCCTAATGAACCTCTAAGAGTAGACGCTGAAGACAAACTAAGATTGATCCGTGCGAGAGTGCAGGAAAATATGAAGTATGCGTTTGAACAGGGTTCAAAAGCTTATAATCTTAGAGCGAAGCCTGTTAGTTTCAAAGTGGGTCAAGAACTGTACAGACGGAATTTTGCCCGAAGCAATTTCCAGCAGCAGACCACTGCTAAATTAGGACGTAAATTTGTGAAGTGTCGGGTTAAGTCAAAGAAAGGAAACTCCTTATATGAGCTTGAAGATCTTCAGGGAAGAACGTTAGAAGTCTATCACGCCAAGGACATGAGGCCGTGATATCCATATTTCTGGGACGTTGTAGGTCTAGTGCAAATTTCAATCCTGGTAACCCTTATGAGGCATCCAGCCAGCTTAACTGGTAAACTACAGGATGCCAATGTGCCGCTTAGGATCCTCCAAGCCTAGCGGTCGGCATACCTTTTGGAAAATAGACAAGTGTTACCCAAATCCCTCGCTTGACAATGCGCCAGAGCCCCTCGTACATGGTACCCTATGGCAGATAGTTTGTCGTAGGAATTCCACTTCCATAAAGCCTTTGCAAATTTAAGGAAGAAAATCTGGCACGTCGCTACCTCAACGACGCCTTGGAGACACACCCTTGAACAAGCGTCGGTCGGAGATCAGAGTGAGATGTAAGGGCTGGAAAAGCTTTGCCATCAGTTGGTTAGGTTAGTGACCGCGGGGTTCCCTCGGCTAATCTCGGTGAAAGAAGGCAGAGGAGTACTGGCCGACTGGAGTTTTTAGGTTACCAGCTTGTCGGTACACCTCTAACTTCCGGCACGGAAAATCATGTCGACGTCTGATCAAAGATTGCTGGGACTTCAGGGATGTGTCTCCAATTCGGCACACTTCAAGTAGATCAAATCTGCCTGGACAATCCGTCTCATTCGCCTGGCATTATTGATAGGAAATGCTTTCATGGGTCGTGGGTCGAGTCACACATTGGGCGCCCCGCAGCGATGAGGCTTATATTTTAAGACCGGCTAGCTAGAATCCAGTGCCACAGTGGAACCTCTCAGAGACGCCTCGGGAGGGATCCTCATCAACAAAATTCATGTAAGTTGCTGCCAAATGTTTGTTTGATTATCTCATAAACCCTTTTTGCAATCTCTTTCTAATTCTGAGAATAACTGAAAAAGACGACTATGTTAATTATTAAGAAACATTTCGTGAATAACAATGTTGTGGAATAACAATATTTTACGATTAAATAATTAGCTGTCTAACCGATAGTTGAAAATCCTTCTCTCCATAGTTAATTTATCTCCAGAATATGGAGTCAATAACGTCGGCTTAAGTGCAAATGCCTCATCTCCAATTTATTACATATGGCATTGGCGGACTCAAAGTGCCGGGAAGTGGGCAATCAGCTGGTATGTGTAGGTTGCTCGGATTGTTTAACCAATCATTCCCAAACTTTGAGTGGCTGAATATGGCAGAATCCGAATTGGAACCTATATGCACCTACATATATCCACCATTATAAATTTTTAATCAGCATCTACTACTGCCATTAATACTGTTGAGAAGCTTTTTTTATAATTGAAATATAAGCTTCCAGTATTATTGGGAGCAAATGTTAACACATGCTTCCCATCCACTGCTCCCAGGCAATTCGGGAAGTTCCATCTATCTAAGAAACGCTTAGCAATAGATTTCCATCCGCGGCGCTAGTTGGCTTTGGCATACATATATCCTGCATTTTTAAAATTATAGCATCTATAGTCTGGACAATGCATTTATGAACTGTAGATATTCCATGCAAAACCGGATGGCCAAATCAGTATAGTTGCAAGAAATCTAAAAGATAAATTACTTTAGTTCTGAAAAACTTTTAAAAAGTGGGTGCTCTATACCGTAATGTAAGCGCAAGTCTCTCTTTCGCTGATATTATATCACTCCTAAACTAAAGTTGTTCTTTTTAGGTGATATTTCCCGTTTTATTAACATCAGGATGGCTTTAAACTTTTCTTTTGATATCCGGAAATACTGAAAATACTTGAAGGGAAACTTTTCTAGGCTTTTTACTACAGTAAAAAACTCTCCATGGCTCCTCCTAATTTTATTTAAGGGGTGAACCCAATATTGTCTCATTTTATGTTTTTTTCAAAATCCACCACTTAAGGGATAACATTAGAACGCGTTTCTTCGTATGATCCCTCATCATAACCCTTTTATGTAAATTAAATGTCACTTCTATCGATTATGACTTCTGTCACTTCTATCCGAAAAAAAGTTTTCTGTTTTTGATGTGAAAGCACTGACATGTATATAGTAAATGGACTGCTTGTTGAACCAAAAATGCATGAAAGCAAATGGCACCACTTTCATATTGCTGTCTCTTTCTGTGAGAGCATACTTTTCCACTGAACTGTAACGATTACGAATGAGAAATTGTGTGGTAAATTCGGCAAATCTCACTGACTTGCATATACTACGTAAATACCCAAAAAATTTAAAGATAACGCCGGTTTACGACAGTTTGGTAGCATTGACAGTGAGAGCATACTTTCTGAAATCAAATTTGGTGCCACATGAAACAGGTGATCAACATGGGCGTAGCCAGAGTTTTGTTGTGGGGTGGGCATAGTAGGGGCAAGTTTGATACAAAAATTGAAAAAGAATATTCTTCAATCAAGTATTGTTTTTTAAAAATGTGTAAAAGTTTCTAAGACGTTAATTAGTGTTAACACCAAGTTTCTTTATATCAAAAAAACTATTTTTTTGATTACCGTTATTTTTTAGATCGAATACAGGATACATATGATTTTTTTCAAATCTACTAGCATTACGATTTCTACTGGAGTGAGAAAACTTTCATAGAAAGAAGAAAACTCCTTTTAATGGCAATAAAACCGTAGATCTAATAGAAACCAAATTTAATTAATATGCGTAGAAACACGAGAAAAATTCTTCTTATTATAAGAAAATTATCGCTTATACAACGAAACTGACTTACTTCAACAAAGAACATTTTACATGAAATCAACATAATATATACCTACCCACTAAAAATTAATTTGGAACGTTTAAAATAAATCGTTTTTCTAGAATAACTAAAAGTAGACTACATTTAAGCAATTCTATTCCTTTTTTCATATTCTGTATGATAATCATATCATAATCGGAGATAATTGAGAAAATATATTTACTACAATTAATCTAATTTTTTTTATATTCATTTGAATAAGGGGAATCAATTTGTCAATGTCTGTTAAGTTCAAAATCACACATAACTGTCCTTGATACACATGGAACAGAGCTTATTCTCTAAATTAATATCGTCCTAATCATAACAGATATCGCCAAAAACCAATTAAATACGTATTAGTTTACTATTTTTTTTCTGCAAATCGGCTCAATACCTTTTCAGTTGTATTATTTTTTAACAATGGCATACTTTGTGTTGAGTAAGCAGTAACATGCGTGACATGAGAGGGAATCGTTCTTGAAGCATTGTGCCTAAGCAACTTTTTTATCCACCTCTAAGCAGAAAAACTTCTCTCACAGCCGGCGGAGTTCACTGGGAGTAATATTGCCGCTTTAGAAAGTTTATATTCTTCTTTAAAAATTTTTCTCAAATTTTCAGCATTTATCTCATAATTTTTTAATTTAAGCAGCTTCAGCTTCCAAGGCTGTATTAATTTCTAAGATTTTTTATAATTATTGATGAATTTCAGAAATTTGTCATCATATTTACAAGAAAATTAAAAAATTTTCAAGAAAGTACCCTATTTCTGCTAATTTTTTCCAGTTGTTAAAGCTGCTGTGAGGTTACGTTTCCAATTACAGCATGGACTGGGGTTTCTTTTATGCAAGAAGCTCATCAGCCTCGATTTAGACCTCTTTCTTGACAATTTGACTTTCTAAATTCAGAACTTAAGTTTTTCTTATTACGTTTTTTTTATTTTTGACTTATTGTTTAGTTTCTTCTTAATTTTCCTTTTTGTTCTTTATTAGGGGAACAAGAGATCTTACCGTGGGTCGGAGTCTCTTGGTTCGTTTTGATTTAGTTTTAAAAACTACTGCCTAAGTTACAGCGACACACCGGCTTTTTACTTAGGATCATCGATCGATTTTCTTCGATAATTTGTGATCCAATAAGATTTAGTAAAGGGGCGAATATTTATAAATTAACGTAAGTGTAAAATTTTGCGTACGTCTTCCGATTTATATATTAATTGAATATTGGAAATAGTCTATTTCGCTTTTACAAGCAAAATGGAACATTTTCCCCTACGCAGAAGAAAATTAAACGCAGGCTATTGGCTAGCATAACCAATAACCGAAAAGATCATGTAGTGCCAGTATGTGGGTCAACCATCATAAACATTGCGCATAGTATTTTCTATAGATGAGCAAAGCGAGCGAAAATAGGAAAGAACGAAAAACAATAGGGGTTTGTTTCTACGTAAACAGTGTAGTGCGTTGTCGCATTATGCTAAAGCCTTGGTTTTCAAGAGAATTAGGCGCAATTGCAATTGCGCCGCCGCATTCTGTTGGAAACCAAGGCTTTAGAATGGAAAAATGTTGAGTTGACATTAGTTCTGATGGATTTGTTATCAGTCGGTCGAAATGGAGACAGTCATATCATTGTTAAGGTGAGTTTACACTTAGATACAAGTAGCTGGATTTGTAGCGGCACTTGTATAGTTACGTTTTTGACTTGTATATACAATTAGTCACAAAAGTATCCGCCCATCTGATCTTCCCGACAAACTGCATGTAATTTATAAGATTGTTCATTTGCTAATAATTTAAAAAAAAAAAATTTATAAACTTCAACATGTGTCTTCTCACATTCAAAAACAATATATAATAAATAAATGCGAGAGAAAAACTAACAACGATGAATCAACTCACAAAACAAAGGTACAAAAGTATCCGCCCATGAAGTAATCATGTACGAAATAGGGTAAATTTCTAAGAAATTTAGATAAATATGTGTATGAAGAGTATTGTTCGACGAACCTAAAAAAGAAAAATAACAATGTACCTCGATCAAAATGAACTTAATTAAAGCATCTTACCTGCACCTGGAGTGCATCACAGGTGCGACAGTCCCTCGATGACATGAAACAAAAAAGAATAGATTTAGAAGTTTTCAAATGAATTTTAATAAATTAGATTAATATTGAATTAAAAACAGAACAAACAGGATAATAAAACCCATTAGAAAGGTACATGCAAGTCTTTCATTTCATGTAAACAAAGACAAATGTAACATACAATGAAGCAGGAAATTAAGAATGATTTTCTGCAATAACATGCACATAACATAAAGAAATACACAAAGGGTAATTAATCATGCAAATAAAGGTACATCTAGGAGATTGGTGGACGCTTCAGGTAAGAAAACACCCAAAACAAAGCTCACCTGTACAGGTGTCCACCAATCTCAAAAACACAGAAACTCACAATAAATCCAATAAATTATTATAGTTACCTGTACTATATGGTATCCAGCGATGATAATATCAGGAAAATACTGCACAAAGTAATAAAAACACTATATAACTAATAAAAACAAATCGCGCGCGTTTGACAGTTCGGATTAAAATTTTCACGGTGAACTTCATACTCCCATGACATGCGATACGTCAAATTGGGGTAAAATCGTCGCGCGATTTTAATGGTGCCGTTCGTTTCGCGGTATTTTTCGCGGGATTCGCGTAATTCGCGATATTTATAATTTCAATTTGCACTAACGAGTGCGAAAGAGATACACGGTGCGAGCAAGACAAAACAGCAAAAATCTAGAGAGGAATTACTTAGAATGAATCAAAAATGGCGCGTCGATAATGTAGATGAGAAAAGTCGTAAAAATCAATTAAAATCAAGAAATTTAATATTAAATCTTTATGGTAAATATGCCAAAAAATGTAAAATTCATTTTGGCATACACCAATAATAGTTAAAATCCTTAAGTCATTCACAAAAGGCCAATAATTTGATAATCTCACTTTATGGATAGTGAAATTGAAACAAATCTGTCTATAAAAGGCGTGTCATTCCTTCATTCGATCTCTTATTTTCATCGAGTTGTCATCTAGAAAACACATGCTAAGCATAATTTTCTAGTTCATGCAAATATTTTCCAGAGTTTAGAGTTTTTTGTAGTTTTTGGACTTGCGATTTTCTTTCATAAAATTATTATCTACGGTTTGGACTTAGAATTTTTTCATAAGGATTTGAGTGCTCAAATTGAGACAAGTCTGTCAGTGAATTTCGTATCACTTCCATTTAAGTTTTTTATTGCGAAATAGCAGCAAGCAACAACACCTAAATTTTTTTTTGGAAGGATAGTGTATAAATATTTGCAAAGGTATTATATTTTCAGTTTTAATCAATTTGAGGTTATGGGACATATGTGATAGCATGTCATAAGGATATAATTACGGGTCACAATTAACCTAAGCAAATTGATTATTCATAATAAATAAATTTCCTTTTTTTTTCAGAATACATTTTTTTGTTATAAATAAATTGAATTGTAAATTTTATTGTGTTGTGACATTTTGCGCAAAACATGCCTGTATGGCATATTTTGCAAACCATGCTCAAACAATAAAATTCAAACAGAGTAATTGTTGTAAAATAAATAATTAGTTATAAATATTAATTAGGTAACTAAGTATTGAATTAAACAAAAAAAAAGGGGGGGAAACCTAGAGTAAATTAAAACAAAAACGGACTGACTTGTCAGTAAACTAGAACTATATTTGAGTAAATTATTGTTGCATTTTTTTTTGAGAAAACTAAAAAACGATAAATTCAATTGTGCTAAATTTAATAATTTTAAGTGTGGAATTAGTTAAATCTTGTTAGATTACTGAACTCAATGATTAAAAGTGAATGATAATCAAATGATATCTTTTCAATCGCTACACTACCTACCACCATTTTAAATTTCAGAACACCACAAATGTCCACGTTGCTTATCAGAATCGACGAAGTTTGTGATTTGTAAACGTGGATCATTATATGTCAATTACAGGAATTGACATATAATCAATCAAAGGTTTTCTTGTAAGCAAACAAAGTTTACATTTTGTTCAGAGTTGTACAAGTATCGTCTCAGCATAATGATTAGTTTCTCGTATTTTTCGTTTAAGTGAGTTTTCTTTTAAACATTTAAATTTCCAAAATGCCAAAAAAGCGTGAAACGAGTTTACCAGAGAGAAAATTGGTTATTTCTTTTTCTGAAAAAGGGTATTCGCAACGAAAAATTTCAAAGCAGATGGGAATATCGCGAAGTACAGTAAAAGACATTATTAATAAGTATAAAAGTGACGGTATATTTATAAATAAACCGCGTACGGGGCACCAAGGATACTAAATGACAGAGAAGAAAGAAAAATTTTGAACCGATCGAAAGTGAATCCTCATATTAGTGCTAAAGAGATATGCGCAGAAATTCGCGAAAGTACTGGGAAAAATATAAGTGATGAAACAGTGAGTTGAACGATAAGAAAAAGCGGATACCGTAGACGGATTGCTAGAAAATAACCGTGGATATAAAACAAATAGGAAAAAGAGAATCGAGTTCGCTAAAAAATTTGTTCATGAGGATCAAAGATTTTTGGATACTGTCATTTTTAGCGATGAGTGTAAATTTCAAATATCTCGGAAGCAATTTGTCTGGAGAAAGCCAGGAACTGAGTTCAACAAAGAAACCCTGCAATCAACCGTTAAACATGGGGGTGGTGCTATCATGGTTGGAGTTGGAAATCTTCATTTTATTGAAGGAATGATCGATACTGATACTTTAAAGTATAATTTAAAACTCACTGCAGAATAGTTATAATTAGGAAATAATTTTGTTTTCCAACAAGACAACGCCTAACAGACTGAAAAGTGTATTAAAATCTAACGGTTATCCAACCAAATATTAAAAATTAATTTATCGTGTTGTTTAATTCTGGATATTTTTGTGTGCTTTATTTTATGTATATAATTGGAAATGCTTATTTTTTTTTTAATTTTTAAATTGTTCTTTTTTTTTATACCATATTATACAGTACAAATAAATCTAATAAATATGATTGCCTAAAATCTTTTCTCAGATGTAAATTTTTTATTCCGCCTAAATTTTCTGGGGGGCCCCGGTGCCGTTTGGGGTTCACTGGGGTGGGCGGTGCCCACCCGTGCCCCTACCTGGCTACGCGCATGGTGATCAAGCAGTCCATTTATATATATGTCAGTGTTTTGAAAGTAAAACCAAATTTTTGGTGTAGAATTTTTCGGTTTTCGGTGTGCGATGTGAAAGTGCTTTTACGCAATTGATAATCATTGCCTGAATGTGACTCTACAGTGGCCAATCATAGGACCAACGAATAGACTGAACTGGTGTTTACCATATAGCTGATGAGTTTTTTTAGTATGGGAATTTCATGATCTTTTTCGAGAATCTTAGGCATGGAAGACTCTTCCAGTACACATAGTAGTTGGTGAAACTTTTCTCTCTTGTTAATTGAGTTTGTGTTAGTTCGCAGAAGACCTAGCAATGGAATAGTTGTCCTTGTCTTTTATTTTTCACTAGTTCCTAACAGAAATTGATGCTTACAGCTTTCAACCATTATGTATAAGCCAATTTATATAAGAAATAGCGACTATCTCCCCTCCACTTCCTACTGGTCCACTTTATTGCATTAAGGTTAAAATTTTTGGAAAATGTACCCCTTATAAATTTCCCTCCCTCTATCATGCGCGCTTTACTTTGGTGGAAGATTCACTTTGATAGTAGTAAATCCAGATTTTGTCACCTTCCTGTAGGGTGCAAACTACACCATTTTTAGGGTTCCGTACCCAAAGAGTAACAACGGGAACCCTATTACTAAGACTTCGCTGTCCGTCCGTCACCAGGTTGTATCTCATAAAGCGTAACAGGTAGACAATTGAAATTTTCACAGACTGTGTATTTCTATGCCGCTATAACAACAAATAATAAAAATAAAATAAAATTAAAAATTAAAGTGGGCAAGAAACGTGATTTTTTCAGCGTTTTATTTCTCGTTTTATTCTCATTCATTATTATTACCATAAATAGGCATTTTTTTCAAATGACAGCATTATTTTTTCACATCACGCCTACTCTCATTTGGAAAAAAAAATAAATAAAAAGTACCTACATAGTGTTAAATTTTGTACGATGATACGGCACCCTTCATGCGCGAGTCCGACTCGGTTATTATTTTTATTTGATCAGCCAAAGCTGTCAAAATATTAAAAAAATGAAAAACATAAAAAAAATCGGATAGAAAAATAGTTCAAAAAGCAAAATTTTGCAGAAAAAAGACTTGACTCAGCCTTAGACCATCGTATTTCAAATTGTTATAATTTTCTCTAGACGATGAAAAATTAGATTTTTTTTTACATAATTTTCATCCTTAAAGTGTTTAGAACACGTGGGTAAAAGGATATTTTCATATCTGAAGTATTTTAGAATACACTACTTGTTGAGTTGGGAACCGTCCGCTGGCTGGATAACAGGTAGCTGAGGCGCTCGGATCGCGATTGCTTGGGAGACCTTTTCTCGCTACCTGAGGTACCCTCATAAATTTTTTGAAATCGTTAACCTTCAGATTCAGCACAATCAGTTTTTGGAGGAAGATGGAGGGCCTCTGTATGGTGCTAGAATAGCTGAAGTAAGTTGTCAAAGATTTTTTATACATAATGTTGAACTTTACAATAACAAGATTTTTCAGCGCGCGGGGCGCTTTACAGCTTCAGTGGATGAACCAATTCACATGGATATCTGCGTAATTGAAAAAAAAAAACAATTTCATTTGCACATCAGGAAGCGATCTTTGTCAAAAATTGATACAGAAATTTGTTTTTCGTCCCTTGAAGCAACAAAAAACAAAAAACAGGGCAACAAAATTGGATTTTTTCAAACGGCTGGAATTTCGTTATTAAGAGGTTTTTTTTAAACAAAAACCGATAAGGCACCCCCAAGCAACATTTCCTTCTTTTTCAGGTCGAATTTATGTCTATTCGATGTAAATTAGGGCAACAACTAATTGTGGTTAAGTTGAGAGTACCCAATATTTACATCCGATTTACGTATAAGTGGGGAATGACAGGATGTCGTATCGATGTAAATATTAGGAAAATTACGGAATATTTCCCTATAGGGCTAATTACACATTTCCTTGATTTGGAAAATTTAAAGTAAATTTCACGTCGAGTTAACGTTTTTTTTTCTTCTTAATATTGACCTATTTTCTACCTAGTTCAACTCATCTTAACGTCGGTGTTAATGGAGAAGTGATTTCATTTTATAAGAATTGTGTGTGTATATTTTCTATAGTAGGTAAGAGCCATACAAGAAGATGAGTTCAAGGAAGAAATAAAACAATTAAAGACAGATCATGAATTAAACAAGGGAAGTTGTCTAAAAGGTCTTACACCATTTGTTGATGACAAAGGCATCATCAGAGTGGGCGGTCGTTTAAAGGAATCAGTACTAGAATATGATGCAAAATATCCTATGATTTTGCCCTATTCAGATCCGTTAATAAAACTATTCATGGTAACAATTCATAAAGAGAATCTGCACTCTGGCCCGCAAGCCTTGCTGGCCGATACAAGACAACGCTTCTGGCCAATAAAGGGAAAGTCAATCGCTAGATCAATTGTTCAGCATTGTGTAACATGTGCAAGAGCCAAACCAAAAATGTTGACACAGATCATGGGCAATTTGCCTCCCGCAAGAGTTCAACCAGCACGACCATTCGTTAACTCCGGTGTTGACTTTTGTGGGCCAACCTGGGTGCATTAGAAAATTCGAGGAAAGAGACCTCACAAGGCATACATCGCTGTTTTCTGCTGTTTTGCAACAAAGGCCGTCCACTTAGAAATAGTCAGCGACTTGTCAACAGAAGCCTTTATTGGGGCATTAAGGCGATTTATGGGCCGCAGAGGAAATTGTAGGAACTTATACTGCGACAACGCAACCAATTTCGTTGGCGCAAGAAACCAACTACGCGAATTGTCTGAGGCTATCCATTCTGAAGCAGCGAGGGAAACCATAGCAGGAACTTGCAGTAAAAGAGGAAGCGATTTCCACTTCATTCCTCCGAGAGCACCACACTTCGGTGGGCTATGGGAAGCTGCTGTAAAATCCGCAAAGCATTTACTTATAAAGACAACTTCAGCCGGATCTCTAACTTATGAGGAGCTGGAGACACTAATGATCGAAATAGAAGCAATTTTGAACTCTAGGCCACTAACACAGATGTGAAATGACCCTAATGACCTGACTGCTATCACTCCTGGTCATTTCCTGGTAGGTGAACCATTACCGGCACCCATAGATGCAAGTGCCAAGCAATTGAAAACTAGTCTGCTAGCTAGATGGAGGCTAGTGTCTGATATGAAACACGAATTTTGGAGACGATGGTCCCGAGAATATTTAAATGAACTGCAATATCGACTCAAGTGGAAAGAGCGCTGCCAGAACATAGATCCTGGCACTATAGTGGTTATACAAGATGATAATCTTCCAGTCAAGAAATGGCCACTAGGGAGAATTCTTCAAACACATAAGGGAAACGATGGTTATGTTAGAGTTGCTGACGTAAAAACAGCTAAAGGTATACTTCGCAGACCTATTCACAAGCTGTCACCATTGTCGTGTGAAAATGTAGATCATAACAAGACTCCAATGAACAATAATGATATGGCCGAAGAAATTACAGGAACAGAAGAGTCGCCTCAAGGGACAAGCAATGTCGACAAGGATCAAGTGCCCAAGAAACGACGACGACAGTCTTATGGCGCTGCAATTGCAACACTATTATTGGCTTGTTTGGTTCTACCGCCCGGACTTGGAGCAAGCATCGATATCGAAAGCTTCGATCCTAAACCGGGGATATATTTCGAAAATATCGGCAAAATAAATTTCATATCAACCGAAAGAATTTAATAGTTTATTACGATTTGAAACCATATTGGATGGAGCTTTCGGTATTATCAAATGGAACGAGGGCGTTACATAACTTGTGCCAGCAAAGTAAAACAAGGAGCACATGCATCCAAATAGTGACACAACTTCAGCAGATTGAAGAAGAGTTACAGGCCGACAACATACTCCTGTCCACCAGAAGACAAAAACGAGGTGCTATTGACATTGTCGGAAACCTGGCCAATTCACTTTTTGGGGTCCTTGACTCTGAATATGCAAAAAAAATTTCTGAAACCATAGATACCATCAATGAAAATGAAGAACATCTTCTAACGCTACTGAAAAATCAGACGTCAATAATTGACGCAACAGTTAACGTCTTGAAAAAGGATCAACTAGCTGCAGAGAAGAGATTTAAGGAATTAGACGTCCAAATCACCCACTTGATAAACCACATAAACCACACCGGAGAAGAAAGGTATGAGCTAAAAATCAGCCAATTATTTACAACCCTATCCATCCAAATGATGTTCATAGTATCCCATCTTCAGAGAATGCAGTCTTCAATAATCGACGTGTTAACAGAGATACACCACGGCAGAATCAGTCCATTACTTGTGACGCCTCAACAATTACGTAACGAACTCATCATGGTTAAGAATCACCTACCACCAGGATTGCAATTACCCGCAGATCAGAATGATATTGTGGAACTATACAAAACCATGTCCGCAGAATCAGGAGTAACCAACAACCACGTAATAGTTAAAATCAGAATGCCGCTGGTCACTCTGGAAAGGTTTGACTTGTTCCAGATGATACGGATACCTGTATCAACTAATGAAGTGCTTGTAGCTGTACGGCCTTGCGCTACATACATCGCTCTCAGTCCACACAGAGATCAATATTACCCAATGACAAAACAGGAACTGTCATCCTGTATGTCGACGGAGGAGCTCAATCATGTATGCCCTCTGAACCATCCTATATATCACAAGGGGGCGGCCGCTTGCTCCTGCGAAGTGAATCTGTTTAACAATTCAACATATAGAAAATGTGAAATGGAAAAAATAGAGAACAGTCCTGCTTGGATTCAGGTCAATAATCCCAACCAATGGATCTACGCAGTCAAGGAACCCACCACTGCAAATGCTTGGTGTAACGAGGAAACCATCCCGCTGACTTTAACAGTTTCTGGTCTTTTTAAGATGATGCCAGATTGCGTCATCAAGCATGACTTACTGACAATTCGAGGAATACATACATATCCCAGCAGCATTAGAACATCCTACAAGAGGTTAAGTGAGTTAAGCAAAATCACCACACCAGAACAGCTACATTCAGTCATCAGTAACCTAACTCCCTACGAAGCCCAAGAAGAACAACTGGAAGAATTGATGAGATTGGTCTCATCACAGCTCCAAGAGGAAACAATAAAGAAGACTCATTCCCACAATATCCATCAATTTACCATTGGCTATCTTTCGCTCGGACTAATTTTATTCTTCATCGCCATCCTGATATTCAAGAATCGAGATGATTGTAGGCAAAAATTCGAAACGGCCTAAGCCCGTAAATATTAGGTATCCTGGTAGACATATCGTGATGAGCCATTGCTTTCTTTATTACAGACCGTGGCGATATAAAATTCATATGTATGAGAAACGTGCTGTTTGAAAGCTTTTAGCATTGCGCATTGTGGAAAAACAAACACGTTTCATATTTAAAAATTAATGTAAAATAAACAACGCTGCTGTTGAGGATAATACTAACGCCTATTTATATGTCAAAATGTTTACTTTTAGGAGAAAAAAAACGTAATTGTAATTATTTGAACAAAATTACAAAGTGTTTATGCATTTTCCTAAACTCTACCCAATTCGCTATGAAATGAGAGTAAAACTTTCGCTCAAGACGAAAGTTAGTTTTTTAAACTTGAAGTCTATTTCCCCTAAAAATCATGAATATAGTTTTCTAATGAATGACATGACAACATCAAATTCATAATAATTAATTTTATCAATTAAATGTAATAATTAATAATTACATTTCATTTGTTTGTTAGACTTTATAAAAACATTCATTTTAAGTTTTTGACCAGCAAATTGACATTCTCTAATTTTGAAAAATAAAACAGAGTACTCCTCGAATTGCAGCGAAAGCTTTTTTTCTTTCTCTTTTCGCTTCTAAACAACTTTTAAAAATTACAGAATGACATATTGGAGGTCAAAAAAAGTGAAAATTATTATTTTGTGAAGTCCAACAAACAAATGTGATGCAATTGAAAGAAATTTAATTATTATATTAAAATCATACGTTTAATTATTATGTATTTAAATTTGTCATTCAATAGAAAATCATATTCGTGATTTTCAGGGGAAAGAGACTTCAAACTTAAAAATGAAACGTTAATCTTGAGCGAAAGCTCTGTACTCTCATTACACAGCGAATTGGGTAGAGTTTAATAAAATGCAGAAACTCTTCGTAATTTTGTTCAAATAAATACAATTACGGTTTTTTCCCTAAAAGTAAACATTTTGACATATAAATAGGCGTTAGAAATATCGTCACTAGAAGCGTTGTTTATTTTACATATATTTTTAAAACATGAAACGTGTTTGTTTTTCCATAATGCGCAATGCTAAATGCTTTCAAACAGCACTTTTCTCATACATATGCAAGTAAAGAAAAGTTTTAGCGCCACGGCCTGTAATAAAGAAGGCAATGGATGAGCTCATCAATGAACTACTCATGAGCAATCAGATGAACGTACTGATGAAATTTATTCACGTTTTAATCAAAACCGGGAAAAAAATCATTTATTTACTATTCACAGATAGTGTGCATGAGAACTGCATCTCTTTCACTTATTACGAAATGTATACTTTGCTTCTCTTTTGTGCATTTTACAATATTAGATGAGCACTTCGATGAGTACATACTGAGCGTCACGATGAGCTTATTAATGAGCATGTCAATGAGGGTCACGGTGAGCTTCTTAATGAGGATGTCAATGAGTGTCACGATGAGTTTATTAATGAGCATATCAATGAGTGTCATGATCAGTTCATAAATGAGAATATGATTTTACGATTGATTTGATATATTTTTCCGAATTCAAACTCCGATTGCAAATCAAACTCTGAGATGCTGAAGCTTAATTTTGTTCAAGAAAGATTTTTTTGGGATTCTCCGGTATATAGCAAAAGCTAAAAAATGTTCTAATTTGTTATTTTATCACACAACCCATTAATTTTTGGTGACAAGTTTCAAGTTTTGGTTTGACTCATCAATAGGTCCCAAATAGCGAAATTGAGTGATTTGAAAAACAAATGAAAAAATGAAAAAAAGAAGAAAGAAATGAAAAATTTGAGAAAAATAGAAAAAACAATTTTTTTCATTTATTAAAAAAAGCTGAAGCTTAAGGATTTTGGCATAACATCTTACTTAGCATATGGGCGACAGTCTTTTCGAGGAAAACAAATCAAAAAATTTATGTAAAATAAATAATTTAAAAACTTAAAATAAATAAATCACAAAAATCAATTCAAATTTTCCCAGAAATATCACCTGGCACCGTGATGACAATAATAAATATTTATTTATTGCTGGTTTAGTATATAGGGATCAGTTTCATGATATTCAATGAGCCCTTCGATGAGATTTAATAAATGCTCATCAGGAGCCTCATCGGGACTTAATTTTCTATACGTTTCTTCATGAATTGCAAACACCTTGATGCTTTTCATTTAAATTAGTATTGGTTTACATAATTACTGCCCCTTGCGGGTCAGAAGACAAGGTAAAACTGTGAGCAATTTCTACTAGGGTATGAACAAGGCACAAAACTCTAACTTGAATGATTATGAGAAATATTGCTTTAATAAAATATATAGAAATTTTGGTCTTATTCAAAATTAATTATCTTAGCTTCTAAGCGTTCAATTAGAAGGACACGAATTTTATTGATAAATATGGATATAATTTTTCGAAAAACACCAACGTGCTCGAAAAATATTTGCATATTTCAAAAATAATAATTTTTGAGTTTTTTAAATTATTCTTTGGTTTGTCATTTAGAAGCTTGAAATTAATTTTTTATTCTTTAAGCGTTCTAAAATTAAGAAAACTGTATTTATTTGGATGTTTTTTTTTTCAGTAACTATGGAAAAAATTAAATTTAGGTATCGCGCACTTCTTTTATTCATTCCTTTAATATATGGCAGCCATGTTTTGTTAAATAAATACACATCGATCTAAAAGTTAGTTTGACTTAAAAAATTTCCTTAGACGACGATACGACTTTCCTGGATGTATGGCAAGACGAAATAAACAAAATTTTCGACTTTGAGGGCAAAAATCCCTGTTTAGGTAATTTTGTGTTCCAAGGCAATGATAATTTTTTCGTATAATAAAATTTCGACTTAAAAAAGGGCATTTCGCCCTAATCTATGGAATTTCGCCTTAAATAAGTAAAAGAGATTTGACAATTAGAAGAATTGAATTGATTGTCAAACAGAGAGACGATAAGGATATTTCGATATTACTAACTCCTATATGTTGTTTACATCTTAAAAATAGTATCTAGAGCATGTCATTAGCATCATCATTTAGATACAAGATTTGTTAAAAATCGAGTGAATGCAAACGCAGTTGAATATGCGTATATTCCCCATGGAATCAAATAATCAAGTGTAAGTATTGGCCCAATTCCAGTGTAGCATCTTTGAGAAAAGATGAAAATGGTATTCCAGAGCTTTACTGATGCAGATAAAAATGTGTCATAAATAGGGGTAACATTTGTAATCTGATACTGAATCCAAAAATTGAATGAACTTTAATTTTTGGTTGTATTATTACGTAATTTCAACTATTATAGGGATTTTGCTAAATGTGCCCATTTAGCCCAATTTACATTGAGCTTAAGTTTTTTGGGAATTCGAACACAATCGAATATGGAATTATTTAGGGAATATTTACAATATCCTCCCTTGAACTTGGGAATAGACACACCTACAAAGTCCGTACATTTCCTTAAATTTGACTTCAAAATGAAACCTCCAATGTTAGGTTAGGTTAGGTTAGGTAAGAGGGGTGCCGCTGGACAACCAGCCAGCCTCACTTAGACCTCCAACGGGTCCATTGTGCCCCTAGACCTCATGAAATAACCCTTCAAGCCGCGGATTTATCCTGTTTTCCTTGGGAAACTCAGGATATATCCAAGACCTTTAACCTAGATCCATCCTGCCTCACTCAGAAAACTCAGGATGTCTCTGAACTTTATACTTTGAAGCTCCCCAGACTTGAAAAGAAGTAGCTACCTAGTAGCCTACCTCTTTTATTCATCAGAGCGGGGCATTCGCAAAGCACATGTTTGACGGATTCAATTTCCTCCGAGTCCCTACAGCTCCTGCAGAAATTGTTCGCCGCTATTCCCAGTCTTCTAGCATAGTCCCCTATGGTCCAGTGACCCGTCATGACCCCTACTAGATTCCTGGTATTTGCTCTGCTGCTGTTAAGCAGTTCCCTTGTCCTTTTCCTGTCATATGCAGGCCACAATTACCTCGCAATACGACAGGTATCCTTGCTGGTCCATCGGAGGTCTGCCTTTAAATGGACTTCTATCTATCTATCTTCTAACTATCCAATTCGGAGCCCTTTTTGGCCAACTCATCAGCCATCTCGTTGCCTGAGATATCCTTATGGCCAGGTACCCAGCTTAGGGTAACCTTGTGCCTTACAGTCAATTCCTCAAGCCTGGTTTTACATAACTGCACCAATTTTGATTTTACCAGCCCAGCATCCAGCGCCCTGGTGGCTGCCTGGCTATCAGTATATATGCAGATGTACCGTGCGGGCTCTCTGCACATGGATACCAATGTTGCCGCCTGATAAATCGCTGTGAGCTCTGCCTGAAAAACACTGCATTTGTCAGGCAGTCTATAAGACTCGTGCCACTGGAGATCTCTAGAGTACACTCCAGCCCCTGTGCCCGCACTCGTCTTGGAGCCATCCGTAAATATAGAAATATCGGATGTAACGACCACCTCCTTCCCCTCCCAGTCACTCCTGGTGGGTATCGTTGCGTTGATACCCCCATCAAAAGTCAGGATGGGTACTTGATAGTCTGTTTCTACCCTGCAGTCCCTACAGTCTACCTTCTGGAGTATATTGGAGTGCCCAAAAGCCCTCTCCTTCCACCAGTCCCCCGCTCTCACCCTGACAGCACTAGTTGCCGCCACACCCTTACAATAAAGGTCCAGCGGCAATAGGTCAAGCATGACCTCCAATGCCGCCGTGGGCGTGGTGCACAGACACCCAGTTATACCCATACAGGCGGCTCTCTGGATTTTTGACAGTACATCAAGGTTACAGTTCCTCGTCAGTGCCGTCCACCAGACCGTAGAGCCGTAGCAGAGGATGGGCCGAACTATGGCTGTGTACATCCAGTGTACCACTCGGGGTTTTAATGTCCAGTTTCCGCCAAATATTTTCTTGCACGTGTAGAAGGCCACACTGGCCTTCTTCACGCGTTCTTGTAGATTAGCATTCCAGCTCAGTTTGGAATCGAGGACGACACCCAAATACTTCGCTTCACTGGAGAGAGTAATCTCCTCTCCTCCCAGCATTGGAAGTCTGAAATCTTGCACCCGCCTCCTTCTCGTAAAAAGGACTAGTTTCGTCTTCGAGGGGTTCACCCTCAATCCACTATTATTGGCCCAGCTATCCAGCTTAAGCAGCGCGCACTCGAGCCTTTCGCTAATAGTAGTGAGAAATTTGCCAGTTACCAGGATGCATATGTCATCCGAGTAGGCAACTACCTTGAAGCCCTCTCTCTCTAACTTGATGAGGATTTCATCCATTACCAGTAGCCACAGGAGTGGTGATAGACCCCCCCCCCGCGGTGTACCTCTATAGACTGCTCTTCTGACAATAGCGTCACCTGAGCAGGAGCTGATCTTTCTACTGAGAAGCATTGAGTTGATCCAGTCACATAGACACTTATCAACACCCACCCTTCTCAGTCCATGAAATATAACCTCCGTCTTCACGTTATTGAAAGCCCCCTCAATATCCAGGAAAGCACCTAGAGTGTACTCCTTATACTGTAGGGACCTCCCAACAACAGACACCACTGCATGTAGTGCCGACTCTACCGATTTCCCTTTTGAATAGGCATGCTGACTACCACTGCCGCCCTGCCAACCTCCAATGTTACTTGGGGCTCAAAATTTCGTCGAGTTTAATAATGTTTAACCCTTTTTGTTTTGGATGAACTGGTAGAGCTGTGGAGCGCTTCGCGCAGACCAAAACACGCTGTGCACGGCTTTGTTTGATGGGAGCATGAGCCGCCATTTTGGATTTTGTTTTTATAAATAAAATTGAAATTTACTCTCCATTGATAGACGAATAAAATACATTAAATCCAATTTCCAAAAGTATTTATTTTATGTAAAAAAAAAAAAAAGTCCAAAAATTCATGATATTTTTCAAGCTTCTCGACAGAAACCTTCCCTTCAGGTGAGTCCATACCTAAGTACTTGCAAAATTCAAGTGCCCAGCATGTCTACAAGTGCCTCAAAAAATTCATTTCGCCACACAGCTTTCAACACTCATTCAAGAAAATCTTGAGATTATCCATGACTTTGATTGTTACACCACCATATTGACCATAAGGACAATCTCACGATCTCAGTTACACAAATCCAGCCTTTTGTGGAAATCATTCGTTTCTTCTATTTCTATTAAAAAAAAATACAATTACAGTTGCTGTAAATATTACTGATTTCTCGTATTATGCCTGTGCAAAATAATGAAGACATAAGAAATTCCAGTTTGAATTTTTAAATTTAATACGCGCCAATATTTTGCGCGTTTTGACGATTATAAATGTAATTCACGATCGAATAGTCCAACAGTAGCTGAAAATTATTTAACCATACAAAAATCCTGTTTGAATTATTTATTTTTTATTACATTCATTTTCTACCATCAAAGTCATCTATTTATATGTTTAGTCTATGACGGCAGTTTAAAATAAATTTTAAAATGTAAACACTCTTGGCGCCGCGGCCGCTGACCGCCGCATAATTGACTTAATTTTGGATAAAATACAATTAAATTTTAGTATGAAAACAAATTAGATTTGCATACCTACTTAAGTCGTAACTTATCTCTCAATTAATATCGAATAATCATCAGAGGAATTTATATAAAAGCGTCTAAATATTTCGCATTTATTCAGTTGTTAAACACTAGAAAAATTATTTGATTTCATTATGAACTGTATTTTAGTACTTTTTTTGATTACTCTAACGATTTTTGGATCGTCGTACTGTGAGGCTGACACCATATCTAAGGACGCTTTAATTCCATGTAAGCGCTCTCAATACAAAGGAAAAGTTGAACATTTTTTTTAATTTTTTGCTTTATTTCAGGGGTTCCTGGAAAATGTCATCATGATAAGAAAATTTATCCTCCTGGTGAGCATCAATTGCCGGATTGTACACGTTTGATTTGTTCCTCAAGGGGTTGGGCCAGTGTTCACAAGTAAATTAAATATTAAATGTGAGCTGAATTTTTAAGTATGTTTTTTTCTTCTTTATTTTGATGGATAGCTGCATAGATTATTCCATAAAAGGATGTATTCGCGGAGAGGTAATTGATATCAATCTATCATTTCCGGATTGCTGTAAAAGGACATATACATGCCAACATGAAGATGGAAGTGAATACTCAGTAACGAATTATTGAAATATATTTATTAGTGTGGCTGTGAAGTATAAAAAGAACTATTTTTGTTGTTGTTTTATTTGAAACTGAAATAAACTTTTCCGAATGTCTCTGTATTTGCATAAAACTGTGAGGTTCCATAGAATTTTCAATATGAAGTGATTGAACGAAGGGAAGAGGATTTTATAAGTACAAACATTTGAACAAAAATTAGGGGAATGTCCTGTACCTTGGACATGTGCGTACCTTGGTCATTTCATTTTCCACACAGACTGTAGTTACCACACTACATAAACGCACTTTCATGAGAATTTACTAATCATTAGATGACACTTAAGCTATTCTGGGCATTAGTTTGTCGGACAAATGTGCAGTTATTGTGCTTTAAAAAAAAGTCGTGAAAAAAGTAAGTGCTTTCCAGTGATAAAGAATTGAAAGTGTTGGAGTATTATACTTCCTATACACATATTTAGATTCCAGCTTACTGTTATAAATTGTGCATCAAGTGGTGAATTGTACGTTTTAAAATATTTCACATGCAATTTTGTTTCTTTTGCAAGGGATATGTACCTTGGACATTTCTAACATTTGTACCATGGACCATGTACCACAGGGTACGGTATTAGGCCCCATATTGTTCTTAATTTACATAAACAGTCTATGTCAATTGGAACAAAACAGCATTCAGGGCAGTGTTGGGCGTAATCTGATTGCAGTGTAATTTAATTAATAATTCCATTACAGTTTAGTCAAATTACAAAGTAATCTAATTAAATTGTATTCGATTACATATCAATCAGATTACTTATGAGAGAATATGTAATCTATCAAATGTGTAATCTGTTACAATATAATCAGATTATTTTGTAATCTAATTACATTGTAACAGATTACTTTGTAGATTACTTAAAAGTAATTAATAATATAATGAAATGAAATGAAAGAAAATAGTATTGTTCTCGTACGAAATTAGTTTTAGGGAGTTTTATGAAGAATTAGAATACAAATATCTTAAATATCTTAAATGTCTTAAATGTAATCACATTAATTAGATCAACATGTAGTGGGATTAACTTGTAATCGATTAATGTGTAATCAGATTAACTTGTAATCACATTACACGTTAATCGATTACATTATGTAATTATGGAAATGGATTACATTAGTAATCTGTTACAAAGTAATCTGATTACAGATTACATGGTTAATTGTAATTGTTAATCATTAATCAGATTACATTTTGCCCAACACTGATTCAGGGTCATATTGTGTGTTTTGCTGATGACACTGTAGCAATATTCAAAAGCAAGGACTGGACACAAACCACTCTCCTAGCTAATCGCGGCCTATGCTTAATTTATTCCTGGTTAAGAGATGCCATAAACTAGAATTAAACTTAGATAAGACTAAAGTATTATACTTTGGAAATAAAACATGTGAAAATAATGAACATTATGTTATCCAAATTAGTGGAACACCGGTAGAGACAGTTACTGATTATAACTACCTAGGAATCACGATTGATAGTAGGCTCAAGTGGGATAAACATATTATATATCTATGTAAAAAAAAACTAAGGAAGACGCTGTACAAAGTAAGAATTTTATGTAATATACTTAAGGTTAATCATATGAGAATTGTGTACTTTGCTATCATACAATCAGTAGGTAATACAGTACGGTGTATTGGCTTGGGGCGCAACTTATTCGGCAGTTATTACGCCCTTAAATAATTTGCACAGCAAGATCGTCAAAGCCTGCTTAAAAAAGTCAAACTACTATTCTACTACTCTGGCTTTCTACCAATTCGAAGTTATGAATGTTCGGCAAATCTACATATACACTCTACTCAAATTCATGTATGTAAATTTGGCAAATTTTGAATTGCACTCTATAAGATATCAGACTAGAAGGCAGGCTATTTGTCCTCTTGCTACAACTAGATGCAAAAAAAGCTTTTCACAAAGTCATCCAGTACTATAGGTCGTAAAGTTTATAATATTTTACCAAATTCTATTAAAGGTTCCTTAAATAATGAGAATTATAAAGTAGTACTTAAGCAATTTGTGTTTAGCAATCCCGATATCTTTAATAATTGTTTTGCATGAAACTAGTTATTTCAACTTAGCTATTAAATTAAGTCTAAATACGTTGAATTTTGAACTAGTATTAAGAAAAGCATTAATAATTAGATAACTTTTAATTCTGTCACGGCACTTCACACTCAAGTTCAGCTTATGTGAATTGCTGGTTAGTAAATTTTTAAGATATATATCTAATTTATGTAATATAACGAAACCACAATAATAATTGAATTGAATTGAATTGAATGTAAAAAAAAAAGCCATAGAGCGCTTAATCTCACGGCAGTACAAATAGTTCGCTTCAACCGGCAGAACAATTTGTTCTCTCCAGTATATGGGAGTTCTAGAACAAGGTACACAAAAGAACACAGCTACTGCTTATTTAAAACATTTTTGGATTTGTACTAGTTCGGAACGCTTTGATATATACATATTTATGAGAATTTAGTATGAATTCCTTACGATTTCAATCGGAATTCCAATGAGAAATCATTAAGAAATTCATAAGAATAGATAAACTCTTTTCGCGCCAATTTTAGGGGAAATATTCGGCACTTTTGGCGTTTTTGTGAAAATGTACTTATTCTGCTCACAAAGAATTTGCTTCGGAAAAAGTCTAAAAATCCGAATGTTTTTCGGAATTTTCTTAACTTTTCTTTAAAAATGCTTAGAAAAATTCCGAATTTGGTACACTGTGGGTTACTAAAAATTACTTTAAGGGGATATTCTAGTCTAGAGGAATTTTAGGTGATTTTTGAAGTGCCGTAAAAAAAAGGCAATCAATATTTTTCTATCCATTTTCTTATGAGTTATTTATTAACATTGCAAGAATACAGAAAAAAATTAAAAAAGTTAAAAATACAAAAAATTAGCAACTGATGAAGTGGGGGGCCTCAAAAAATTGGCGCGTGATCATGCCCAAGATTCCAACCCGCCTAGCAATCCGAAAAAAAATAAAAAAGATTATTAGTCTAGAGTAATGTCGCTATGTCCGGAACTAGGGAAAAGTTGAAAAAAATATTTTTCACAAAATGGACGCTGCCTAAAAAAAAGCAATTTTTGTACCACTTTTTTGACATTTTCGAATTTTTTAAAAATAGTAAAAATTGAAATTTTGAGATGCGGCTAGTTTCGGACATAGACAAGTCTATAAAGAAGACTCTCAAAAAAATTTCAAGTAAATCGGTCCAGTAGAACTTGAGAAATCGTGGGCATCGACTGGAAAAAGGCAGATTCGAGAAAAACGCGTTTAAGGTGTAACACCACTGTAAATTTTTTGAAAAATCGTTTTTTTTTTTTATTGGCTTAAAAAATAGTTTAAACCCTATAGAATAAGAAAAAAAAAGGTCCCGTGCGAGAATTTTTTTTTTCCTTTGCAAATGGAGATCGCCACCAAGCGCGTCAAACTTGCTCCGAAACATGTCCCGGGAAGATGGCTGTGGAGCCACCATTTTCTTTTTTTTTCGCTGTCAAAAATTTATCAATAAAGTTCAATGTATGCCCGATAATACCCTTAAAAGGTTTTTTTCAAACACCTTTAATTTTGCGAGAAAAAAATTCGTGAAAAAAACCTTTTTTTAGCCGTTACAGAGGTGTTACCCCTTAAAGTCCATACGTCCACGTAGTTTGGAAGTTAGAATTCAACTGTTAGCAGCTGGATGCAAGTGAACACTAAATATAAAAGATACAAATTTGAAAAATCCTCTTGTAGGCATATTCTTGAATAGTTAAACTTTGAAACTATGAAAACAAAAAAAAATCGATTTTTTCGAATTTCTAGACTAGAATACCCCCTTAAGCATGATTTGTCGAATAGTCAAAAAAATATAGTATATATTATACGAAAAAGATCAAAAATTTTATATGGCAATTCTACGAAGGAGTTGCCAGACTTCACCGATTTTCGAAGTTAAATAAATCTACAATTTTTAACAAAACTCGGGTTACAACCCGATTATACGAGAAAAATCGAAGCTTTCTTTCATACGGCAACTTTACGAGCAAAATTTTGAAAACATGATTTATGACATTGCCAGGATTCGAGGATTCCCCATTTCAATTGAGAAAAACAACTTCTTATAAAATTAAACAAATTTCAATTTAAGATGCTCCTAGTTATTATCCAGTCATATCAATCAAGATCTCGTGCATCTATGAACTTATTTAATTGTTACTTTGCAATAGGTACAGTTATGTAAATTATTTAAATATATTTTTCTAGTAACTTATTATTGCTTACTGTGAATGATGTAAATGCACTTGCTAATGTTATTCCTACCTGAAATGTAAATGAAAACAGAAATTTTAATAAAACCATAAAAACTAATAATTGAAATATTTGTCGAATTAAGTAATTTTTTTATAAAATTCCGTGCGATAAACACGAAAACACATATTTAATTCAGAGTAAGGAACTAAACAATTAGGAGCCTTTGTACTTCAGACCTGTAAAATTTTAAGTACAAGTACCAGTACCAAGACCTGGACTTAAAATCTTTTAAGTACCAGTACATGTACCGGTACTGGTAATTAAGAAATTTTTAAGTATAGGTCCCGATCCTGGTACTTAGAAATTTTTGGTACGGGTAGTAGTAACTTATATAAGTCTCATAAATAAACTTAAGTAGCCGCTATTATTAGAAGGCGTATTTATATAATTTACACGATCTCAAGTACTTCGCATTATGGCGATATTTGTAGTAAGTGCGTACCTTGGTACTTATAGGGTACTTAAGTTTGTATATGGAACTTATAAGTACCAGTACCGGGAATTGTTGGGTAGGGAGGGGCTAGTTGAGCAATTTTTTCCAAAAAGTAACATAACTCAAAATTGATTTGTTGGTTAAACATATTATATACACCAGCATAAAGCCTCTTTAATCTAGAAAATTTTTTGAAATCAACAATATACTTCACTGATTTTATGGATAACACTTGGTGGAATAAGTTTATTTTAATTGCCATCTTAAAGAAAGATAATAAAAAATACTACTTGTTTTTTTTCCACAACGTACGTTGTGGAAAAAAAACAAGTAGTATTTTTTATTATCTTTCTTTAAGATGGCAATTAAAATATACTTCTATTATAAAATAAGATCTTTTAAACTTTAACAAACACAAAATAAATCAATTCAATATTTCAAAATTTCAAGTCTTTTGGTCTTTTTATGAAAAGAGATTAACATTAATTGATTGCAAATCAGTCATCATTATCACTATCACAATTTAAGCGTCCAGCGTGAGGTGCACACTTGGCATGGACCCAATTTTTGCAAAATTTACATTAAACCCATTTTTCTCCTGGAAAACTCTCAGAATAAGCTTCGCAGCAAATTAGGCAAAGGTATTCGTCTTTTTCGGAACTAGACAGAAGTATTTTTGTCTTAATTATATTTTAAAGCCCTTTATCTACCTTTTTATTTACTTTCTTCGCTTTTAACGTCTTATTTTGTTCTGCTGCGAGGGCCTTTCTTGTATCCCTCAAAACAGCAGCCTTTCTTTTTCTTCTTTCGGCCTGAGTCTGCACCCTTGGACCCGCCTTAGGATAAGGTCGGATGGCTTCAGGTGAAAATGCTTGAATCGCTGTAGAGGTAGAAGGCTCAACGTTAGCTAAAGTTGCTTGAGCCACTCTAGACGTAGAAGGCTCGACAATGGAAAAACTTCTGGGTAGCGTTCCATTTTCCTTCCCTTCCTCTTTCGGTGCTTCATGACTGGTTGGCGCGCTAGCAATTGGCTCCGGACGGTCGGGCGCGAAAGACGGCGCAAAATCAGCTTCAGAAAATACATGATTATTAAAAGGAAAAATAATAGTTTTCGAAAAACCTTTTAAAATATTAGTTGCGGTTGTAGATAACGGTAATGCTTCTGCCATAATTTTCGGTATGTCATAAATATTGTCATACTCTTTCCTGGATTGTTTCTTAGCCAGGAATCTTGTGCGGAAGCCGCATATCTCTTGAAAGGCTCGAATACTGATACGTCAAGTGGTTGCAGCTTATGACTGGAATGTGGTGGGAAGGACAACATTACGACTCCATTTTCCTTGGCTAATTCTACATTTTATGTGCAAATGTGACGAATGGTTGTCCAGTACAAGTAAATCAGGGCATTCCTTAGATGGCTTAATGTGTGCAATTAAATGCTCTATGAATTAAAAAAATTTTGCGTCTGTCACCCAACCGCTAGCGTTACCTGCTCCAATACAGTCAGGAGGACCTCCGTTGATGAAATGTTCCTTATAGTTTTTACGGGGAAATACAAACATTGGAGGGACTGAATTCCCCGATGCAGAAACGGCAACAACCAAAGTTACGTTCTGCCCCGTTCCGCTGAAGTCATCGTACCGACGTTCCTTTTGCCTTTTGCAGCTACAATTTTATTGGGTTTTTAACACTGTGGGTACCCCAGTCTCATCAATATTCCAAATTCTGGAAACAGTAAATGCGTGCTTATCTAAGACACCTGCGAGCTTTTCAAAAAATTACTTCACATTAATTGCATTAAATGATGTTGCCCTCCCAATGCTGGTGGGCTCTGCCTTTCTAATAGACAATGCGGTGTTCCTCTTTAAAAACATCGTAAGCCATTCCTTGCCTGCCATTTTATTTGCAGTCCAAGTATTAGGTATTTTAATTTTGTACCACATGGCACATTCATATGCAAGACGACGAACATCTTTAGGACATAGTCCGTAAAATATAGCGGACATTTGCAACAAGTAATCTCTAAGAGTACTTTCCTGCTGCGTAGTAAATACCTGTCTCGGAGTATTGTAACCCATCGTTGGCGTTCCATCTTTAGATTTTATTTTTGCATATTCCTTGTCAATGTCATACGTTTTATATTGAATTCTTTGGTAGCAGCATTTACACTCTTAAGGTCATCCAAAACAGCCTGTGCTGCTTCATTCAATTGTACTGGAGTGGCTGAAGCTCTTCACTTTTTTCTTTTATAGGTCCACATCCTTGAACAAAAATTAGTAATAGTAAAAATTTTGTTCTGTATTGGAATTTCATCTTGGCAACTTTTAGCCCCGACCACGCTTTTGCAGATAAATTATAGAATATAAATAAAACGGTTGAATTGTCAATCAAATTGGACAATATTCTGCGAACAGTACTGAAATAAGGAGAAAATGAAAACAGCTCACGTTTTTTACATTTCAGCGAAGAAAACATCAAAGCAACCGTGCACCTCGTTTGTTTGCCGAGTGGCGACTGACGCCATCACATTTTAGTTCATGCGCTTGCCGGTCTCACATAGTACACGACTATGAAGTTCTTACGATAAATATGTGTAGAGATGTAGCAATTGCCCAATTTACCCCTATGCTCAACTAGCCCCCCCCCCTTCTCTACTTGAAAAAAAAATTTAAGTCCAAGTCCTGGTACTGGTATACTAGTACTTAAGTACCAATGTACTTAACACGTTGACGCTCACTTTGAAATCGGTGATAGACGACAAATACGACTTTTTGTTTTTTTGTTAATTAGTTGGTTCTTGAGGAGTTCGATCAAGATATCATACTTACAGAATAAAATTAATGTATTTTCCACCAAATATTCCTAAAAAATGTTGGACGTCTATAGCCGTTTGTTTTTAATAGCTTCGATTTCACTGATACACAAAAGACGTCTATAGACGTCTTGGTAGCTGTAAAGACCATAACGATAATTGTTGAGAATAATTTAGTAAAAATGAAATAAATATATTCTTATAAACATAAAACTATCCGGCACCTAAAACTGTTGGGCAGGCCCGACGCCTACTAGGTATGGCGGGATTATATCGACGATTCATTCCGAACTTAGAATTAGAGATACTCTGAAAAATCCCAGTCAGTTCCAATTGACACCTGAAACCCAGACGTCTCTGGAATTGTCAAAACAGAAACTTACCTCTGCTCCTCTCCAAAAAGTTGAATTCAGCACAGCGAAATTACACAGTCACAGAGCAGGAATGCTTAGCAGCGATCTTAACTGCACAGAAGTTTCGGCCCTTCATAGAACTTATGCCGTTTTTTAATATAGTGACTGATAATGCGAGCTTGAAATGGCTGACATCTCAAACGGACCTCAGCGATAGACTTGTTCGGTGGAGTTTGAAGCTTTAAGGTTTCGACTTCACCATCGAACACAGAAGAGGAAGCTTGAGCGTCGTCCCGGATGCTCTGTCACGAATCCACTGTGACAGCTTCTCACCATCTGAAGATCCTGGTCCGGAAGTTGAACTTACCTCACCATAGTTCAACTCGTTGGAATACGAGGAGTTGAGGCAGAAAGTTAAATCAACTTCTGTGTCAGGGATGGCTTCGTCTATATTCGGACTGTTCCGAGAACAGGCGATCCGATTCAGGAAGAAGAAGCCCACTTTTAGACCATCTATGAGAGTTCAGTCTGTGACAGAAAGACCATGGCAAAAGCTGTACGTCGACTTTCTAAGTCCATATCCCAGTTCAGCGCAAGAAAATGTCTGCATACTACTAAATCTTGACCACTTTTCCAAATTCCCGATTCTCAAACCAATGAGAAAGGCATCTATTCTTATTGTATGTCAATTCATCGAGACAGAAATATTTCATGTGCTCGGAGTTCCGGAGACGATAGTCTCTGACAATTGAGTCCAGTTTTGCTCGGCTCAGTTCGCCAAATTACTGGATAGGTATGGGGTCAAACACTTGCGAACGGCAGTCTACTAGCCGCAAGCCTCAGAGCGAGTGAACAGATCTCTATTGGCAGGGATTAGGCCATACATCCAGAGGGGTCACACTAAGTGGGATGAGAAGCTAAGCCACATAGCTAGCTCCCTTAGGAGCTCAATCCACCAGGCAACCGGCTTCTCATCCTACCGGATACTTTTCGGTCAGCAGATGATTGATCATGCGAGTTCCTATAACATCCTTAGGAACCTTGGAACTCCTAATGAACCTCAAATCCACCAAGCAACCGGCTTCCCACCCTACCGAATACTTTTTGGTCAGCAGATGATTGATCATGGGAGTTCCTATCACATCCTTAGGAACCTTGGAACTCCTAATGAACCTCTAAGAGTAGACGCTGCAGACAAACTAAGATTGATCCGTGCGAGAGTGCAGGAAAATATGAAGTATGCGTTTGAACAGGGTTCCAAAGCTTATAATCAGAGCGAAGCCTGTTAGTTTCAAAGTGGGTCAAGAACTGTACAGACGGAATTTTGCCCGAAGCAATTTCCAGCAGCAGACCAGTGCTAAATTAGGACGTAAATTTGTGAAGTGTCGGGTTAAGTCAAAGAAAGGAAACCCTTATATGAGCTTGAAGATCTTCAGGGAAGAACGTTAGAAGTCTATCACGCCAAGGACATGAGGCCGTGATATCCATATTTCTGGGACGTTGTAGGTCTAGTGCAAATTTCAATCCTGGTAACCCTTATGAGGCATACAGCCAGCTTAACTGGTAAACTACAGGATGCCAATGTGCCGCTTAGGACCCTCCAAGCCTAGCGGTCGGCATACCTTTTGGAAAATAGACAAGTGTTACCCCAATCCCTCGCTTGACAGTGCGCCAGAACCCCTCGTACATGGTACCCTATGGCAGATAGTTTGTCGTAGGAATTCCACTTCCATAAAGCCTTTGCAAATTTAAGGAAGAAAATCTGGCACGTCGCTACCTCAACGACGCCTTGGAGACACACCCTTGAACAAGCGTCGGTCGGAGATCAGAGTGAGATGTAAGGGCTGGAAAAGCTTTGCGATCAGTTAGTTAGGTTAGTGACCGCGGGGTTCCATCGGCTAATCTCGGTGAAAGAAGGCAGAGGAGTACTGGCCGACTGGATTTTTTAGGTTACCAGCTTGTCGGTACACCTCTAACTTCCGGCACGGAAAATCATGTCGACGTCTGATCAAAGATTGCTGGGACTTCAGGGATGTGTCTCCAATTCGGTCGGCACACTTCAAGTAGATCAAATCTGCCTGGACAATCCGTCTCATTCGCCTGGCATTATTGATAGGAAATGCTTTCATGGGTCGTGGGTCGAGTCACACATTGGGCGCCGCAGCGATGAGGCCTATATTTTAAGACCGGCTAGCTAGAATCCAGTGCCACAGTGGAACCTCTGAGAGGCGCCTCGGGGAGGGATCCTCATCAACAAAATTCATGTAAGTTGCTGCCAAATGTTTGTTTGATTATCTTATAAACCCTTTTTGCAATCTCTTTCTAATTATTATTCTAATTATTCAGAAATATTTCGTGATTCATTTTGTTTCTGTTGACAACACTACCAACTTAATTATTCTAGTAAATTCAGTTTCACACTTGAAAAGAGACTGAGATGAAATGTATGAAATGTTTGCGGCTATGCACGTCGTTAAATTCTACGAGCACCTTTTTCGCAATCTTTTTCTATATCTGAGAAGAACTGAAAAGGACGACTATATTAATTATTAACAAATATTTCATGATTCATTCTTAGAACAAGATTGAAGAAATATGAAACAAATGGATTTAACACTGATTTACAGTTTAAATCATTTATTTAGAATGCTAAGCATATAGGAAGGCTATAGCAGTCATTTGCATCTGTAAGCACTGTAAGCGTTGGACGGCTATAGACGTCATTTACGTCAACGTGTTAAATACTTTACACCCAACGAACTGTATATTCGAATTAAATGTCTTAACAATTTTTAAGGAAAAATTATGACTTTTCATTTTTTGTAAAATTAAAAAATTATTAAACATTTTCTTCGAAAATAAACGTGTTTTGAACAACAAAAAAATCGTTAAAACCAACAATTAGAGTCTTGTTCAAAACAAATTTTGATTAAAAGCAGACCATCCAAACTGCGTCTAATACTAAAATAATTAACAGGGAAACCGTAGGCATTATTCTTTTCTGATGAGATCACCTGTTCGAAATACGCAGTTGCATAATATATTTCTGCCGTTAATTCAATTTTTGAGTTCATTAACATTTGCCATTTCGTATTAGATAATAAGAGATATAACAAGGAATACTGGTTTTTCGCGGAATTCGTCATTTTATATATGATGCAATGTTCCAGCTTTATTTTGATATTAATATTAATTTTCTACGAACTTATGAATAAAAAAAGTGACTAATTCTTAGGTATCAAGATTTCATAGACAAATAGTCGCCGAAATATTAATCCCGAATGCTCTGCATCCGTTTAAATGGTAATAAACCAGAAACAAATTCAAATATATATGTATGTGTGTGAGTATGCGTTCGTGGCATTGGTCATACAACTTTTGACCATGTATGTATGAAAATCCGTTTTTAAAAATTCTAATAATCAGTGACTGTCTAAAATTATTCTTAATGTGTTATAAAAGAAAACAATCTTGACACCACACAGCTATTAGGTACCTGCTTGAAATTCAAAAACTGCTAATTCCATCGAGTATCAAGCGCAAAAATAAAATTTCCATATTACGGTCGTAATTTTATCACAACAAAGCCAATCCACAGGAAAAAAGAATCTTATAAAAGTAAGACCGCCTCAATATTTCGGTTGTTGAGCACCAGAACTCAAGATGAAATGTATTTTAGCGCTCTTAACTTTAGCAATTTTCGCCTCATACTGTAATGGGGATACAGTTTCTAAAAGTGCATTGCATCCATGTATGTATTACCTACCTACCTACCTACCTACTACATATTTACAACAACAAATTGAACGTTTTTTTAATGTATTTAAATTTTTCACTTTACATACATAGCTACTCCCGGGAAATGTTTGTACAACAGAAAATATTATCTTCCTGGAGAACATCAATTGCCGGAATGTACCCGTTTGATATGCTCTCCAAAAGGTTGGGCTAGTGTACACAGGTATGGCATATATGCAGATGCATTTATGATGACAATAATAAACCGTTTTTTTCTTTTTTTCATTCATAACTATATAGTTGTATTGAGTCATCTAAAATTGAGGGGTGCGTTCGTGGAAATCAAATCAACAGTGAGCAACCTTTTCCTGAATGTTGTAAAACTGAGTACACTTGTCAACGTGAAGATGGTTCCGAATATAAAATGATAAATTTTTAATAAAATAAATAAAATATTAAAGAAAGAAAAAAAATAATTTTAAATTGTTGTCTTTTGCCTGATTCAATATGGAAGAAAAATTTTAAATAGTGTAATTTACAGACAGAAAGTTGCTAAAGTTCATGAGGGGGAGGCGACTCCCGAAAAATAGTAGAGGTTTTAACGGACCATTGAGTCATAGGTAGCCATGCTACAGAAGGCTGGGTAGAGACTCTTTAGAGTCAAACGATTTCTGTTGTATAGCTGTAATGCTCCTGTCCTGAGGAAATCGAAGCAGTTCGATATGTACTTTGCAAATTACCTGCAATACCGATTAAAGGAGGCGGGCTACTTGGTACTTACATACAGCGGGACCTTGAATGACCGAATGATCCCATTTCCATGTACAACCATCGTTTCTTTGTAAGTGGCAGTGACACGCAGTACCACGTATCGTGTCATATTTTTTAGGTGCACGTATTAATTCTCGTCTGCCGAGCCCTTCCCCAAATTTTTCCTTTTTTTTTTTTACATATTATTAAGCATAGCATGGCAATCAGAAGTTAGGGATAGGATTAGGTTACATGAGGAAAGTTGGCGGTGTATGTCACTCTTGAATCTTCGTAGATTGTAAACCCGATGAAGAACAGAAGATGGTAGACTGCTCCACATTCGCACAATTAAGGATAAGAAAGAACGTATCACGGAATTTTACTGTATGGTCAGAAAGTATTTTGAACGGTAAAAGGATGTGCGCAGCTTGCAGCGCGAGTATTGTGTGGAGGAATTAATCTACAAGGGATCAGACTAGATATTTTATCGGACCATGACCATACATATAGCGATAAAGAAAAGAAAGGCAACCAACATTGTAATCCAGTCAAATAAGCCGAAAAAATGCTAAAGATCGTATTTAATTCCTTTCAGGCTGCAATTTGGAGGGTTGGTGTAGGGTGGTCCTGGGAGTATTGTCAGGGCCAAAACAAAGGGATGAAAGATAATAAAAACACCCCCGAACGCGTGATAATCTATTTGGTATAATCCGAACGGATGGACCAATGGACCCATGACTGATTCAGGCCAAGCTTTTCTTGGCGGCACCCCTTTAACCTAATCTAACTTAAATGGGAGCTTAAAAAGTACGAGGAGTTAGGATGAAAACACATAGATATCATATCGTTTTTACTGATAACGTATCGAGTTCAATCACTTGTTTGTTTTTTTTAACCAAAAATATCAACAAAACAAGTAAAAAAGCTAGAATTGGTCTAAGACTTATTCTTATGATACCCTGGCATAGTTGAATACCCCATGTAATTTCATATAGTCCCCCAGCTGTGCAAGTTTGATAATTGAAGTGATTTTTCATATCTATTTCTAGAACGGTTCGTCGGACAGTAAAAATGATTATAATTAATTTCATAGGATTTTATATTCTGAAGAAAATTGCAGTACAATAAAAACGTCTAGGACTAATGGTTTTTACAGTATATACGTAAAAAAGTTAAATTTTAATATGGCAACACCAAGAAAAAGTTTCCGAATTTAGTCCATTTTTGAAATTTTATTTACTATTGATATGAAAACACCGTGTACTAAATTTCAGCTCTCTACGTTGACTCATTCTCAGGCACTGTCGGAAAATATAGTGAAAAACTAAATTTTTGTATGGCAACCCTAGGAAGGGGTTATCCGATTGGTCCCATTTTGGAAATTAAATTTTTTTAAAAAGCCCGTGTGCAAAATTTCAGCTCTCTACGTTGACACGTTCTCTGGCAGTGTCGAAAAATATAGTGAAAAGCGAAATTTTTGTATGGCAACCCTAGGAAGGGGTTATCCGATTGGTCCCATTTTGGAAATTATTTTTTTTTAAAAAGCCCGTGTGCAAAATTTCAGCTGTCTACGTTGACGCGTTCTCAGGCAGTGTCGAAAAATATAGTGAAAAACTAAATTTTTGTATGGCAACCCTAGGAAGGGGTTATCCGATTGGTCCCATTTTGGAAATTAAATTTTTTTAAAAAGCCCGTGTGCAAAATTTCAGCTCTCTACGTTGACACGTTCTCTGGCAGTGTCGAAAAATATAGTGAAAAGCGAAATTTTTGTATGGCAACCCTAGGAAGGGGTTATCCGATTGGCCCCATTTTGGAAATTAATTTTTTTTAAAAAGCCCGTGTGCAAAATTTCAGCTGTCTACGTTGACGCGTTCTCAGGCAGTGTCGAAAAATATAGTGAAAAACGAAATTTTTGTATGGCAACCCTAGAAAGGGGTTATCCGATTGGCCCCATTTTGGAAATTAATTTTTTTTAAAAAGCCCGTGTGCAAAATTTCAGCTGTCTACGTTGACGCGTTCTCAGGCAGTGTCGAAAAATATAGTGAAAAACGAAATTTTTGTATGGCAACCCTAGAAAGGGGTTATCCGATTGGTCCCATTTTGGAAATTAATTTTTTTTAAAAAGCCCGTGTGCAAAATTTCAGCTCTCTACGTTGACGCGTTCTCAGGCAGTGTCGAAAAATATAGTGAAAAACGAAATTTTTGTATGGCAACCCTAGGAAGGGGTTATCCGATTGGTCCCATTTTGGAAATTAAATTTTTTTAAAAAGTCCGTGTGCAAAATTTCAGCTCTCTACGTTGACGCGTTCTCAGGCATTGTCGAAAAATATAGTGAAAAACGAAATTTTTGTATGGCAACCCTAGGAAGGGGTTATCCGATTGGTCCCATTTTGGAAATTAAATTTTTTTTAAAAAGCCCGTGTGCAAAATTTCAGCTCTCTACGTTGACGCGTTCTCAGGCAGTGTCGAAAAATATAGTGAAAAACGAAATTTTTGTATGGCAACCCTAGGAAGGGGTTATCCGATTGGTCCCATTTTGGAAATTAAATTTTTTCAAAAAGCCCGTGTGCAAAATTTCAGCTCTCTACGTTGACGCCTTCTCAGGCAGTGTCGAAAAATATAGTGAAAAACGAAATTTTTGTATGGCAACCCTAGGAAGGGGTTATCCGATTGGTCCCATTTTGGAAATTAGAGTTTTTTAAAAAGCCCCTGTACAAAATTTCAGGACTCAAAGCGAATGCATTCTCGAGTTATGGTGAAGATGGACAGACAGACGGACATGCAGAAAATGAAAATAACTTTTAATATTATCCTTCAGTATTCAATCCATATTGCTTCCATAATTATTTCTAGGTGTTACAAACGGAATGACCGTATATCTACCATTTAGATTTCATCTAGAGTATAATAATTATTTTCTTTTCGTAAGCTATACCTATATAGGAAAGTGTCATTTGTATACGTTACCTTTCATGTTTTTTTGTAAAATATTTCTTCCATGATGAAATCAACAGCGAATCAACAAAAATCTTAATATAACTGCCAACAACCACAAAAGAGCACTTTTTATATTTATAGCAACACTTCAAGCACTAAACAAGAATAAGGAAAAAAATATTTAACACTGCACATTTCATGAATTTAAAGAAATACATTTTTTTTTAAAACACACTTTTATGAATCACCAACACAAATTTCCAAATTAATCACTTTTTGCAACTTCAAATCTAGGCAACCAATCACACACGCGCCATATAAACAACAATTATACACTAAAACGCGAATAAAATCGCTCACTTATCACATTAGTTTCAAAATTTCACCCACGCATCACCGTTAACCTAACCTCATAGAAATAATTAAACCAAACCAAACCGGTGTTTGTTTATTTACACATAATGTATTTAATACAAATTAATTATTCTTTTAAAAGAAACATTTTCACTATTAAAAACAAAATATTTGCTCAACTCAGCTAAGTACCTAGAATTATTTAGAGAATCCGACACATTACGCCATTTCGCCATCGCAAGCAGTACTTGTTGCGTGGATCTGTCACTTGTCTTAATTACAATTTACAATTTTGATTTAATGATTTCATTTAATTAAACACACAAATTTACACTTTTTTATTGGAGAAATATGTAAGATTACAAATATTTCTTCGACACCATCAAATTTCACTTTATATTTTCACCAACGTTAATATTCACACGCCTTTGTTCTTTTTTACAACACGCACAATTCAAGCGCAAAACTTAAACTGAAATTTGTTCGTGGTACTGCCGTGCCGCACTAGCATCGTCTCGGTGTGGTACGGTAGCGCAGACGAAACGACATGAATGAATGGTAATGGCTGGCAAGTGGCATGCCACATCAAACCTAGAATTGGCAAGGGCATGCATGCATCATGGGGATGGGAATGCAACTGCATGTAGGATCCGTATGACGGCGACATTGACATAATCCTTGCGATTTCGTATTGTGTTGCATACGATTACCGCCAAGCGTTAGTATACGTTGTACTTGCAGCATTGCTATTGAAGCGTATATACGCGTCTGGCTGGACAAAGGCCGAACGGTAACTGTAAGTAGGGAACGACTTTTGTGTGTGTTACACGTACGAAAAATTATTGTGACAATAACAAAATGTTTGTTATCCAATTTGGAAACATTTGTCGCGACACGTTCATTTTCGCTGATCGCTGATGTACTGTCGAATGTCGATGCGGCTTAAGTATATTTCGTTGATGGCAACATGTGTCGCATTCATTCAAAAGGAATACGTAAAATATGGCGGAGGATTTGAAATTCAAACTTCTCATGTCAACATGTATAAGAAAAAATGTTGCGAACGGGCGGATTAGTGTGCAGAAATTTTAATTTCGTTAATTTTATTTGATAATTTTATGTCAAATTTCAAGGATTGATTTAGCCTTAATCATAGGATTGTCTTACAAAATTTTTACGTTTATACACACATAAAATTCGACAAACCCTGGAAAATCAAAGAAATAGTAAAAAAAAAGAAAAAATCGGGAAATTGAATTTGAATGGAAATTCCTAATGTCGAAAGCAAATTTTCGAAAATCTTACAACAAAAAAATAAAAATTTCAAAATTGAATTAGTATAACGAAAACTGGAGAGAATAATTGAATTTCTGAAAGTTTTCCCAAGGTATTTTTATACATTGAAGATTCAAAATGGTGGAAAATACGGTAATTGTTTAGTGGCCTGCCATATGAAAAATTTTAGTTTTCACATGTACGAGCGAGGGTGGATTAATAAGTTGACCGAGTTAGGAATAAAAACACAAACTTTTGGCAAATTTGTTTTTTTTTGTTATTTTTCAACGTAGTCACATTTTTCCTACTGTTCCAATCTTTTCTTTAAACATTCTAAGCAAACACGATTTTTCAAACGTATCGCAATTGGTTTCTGTTTCACCGATTTCATTTGAACTGCATTTGTTTTTCCTGCGAGCCATGTTTTCATGTTGGGGAAATAAGAAAAAATTCCAGGGAGTCGCAGTTTGTAATGCAGTTCATGCAGTTTGGCCGCAACGATTGCGGCTGACTGAGCTGGTGCGTTATCGTGGTGGAGCAACACTTTTTTCTTACTCAAAAGTGGACTAGTTTCTTTAAATTTTTGGTCGAATCGATCCAATAACTAACTGTAGTAGTCCCCTGTTATCGTTCTTCCTCTCTCCACAAAGTCGATATGTATTATACCTTTGGAATCTCAGAAAATCATAGCCATAACCTTCCCGGCAGATGGAACCATCTTTGCCTACTTCGAAGCAGATTCGACTGGAAATGTCCATTGTTTTGACTGCTGCTTGGTTTCTGGCGTATAATAGTGAATCCAGGTTTCATTTCATTCACGGCTACGACTCGATGCAAAACCTTTCGCGGATCTCGCTCGAAGAAACAAACACTACTTCGAAGTTTGCAGCAGTATCCGCTCCAACGTGAACAATCGTGGCACCTATCGGTCCGACAGCTTTTTCAACCCCAACTCAATCAAAACTTTCGTGTACTGACATTTGACAGCTGACAATACAGAATGGTGTAACAGCAACATTCCCCAGCAGCGCCATCTACCTTCAAACACGGGTACTTATTGATCCACCTTTTTGGAACATTGATTATAAGGACAGCAAATATCATAGCACCCCAAAAGATCAAAAAGAAAACTTAAATATAAAGAGCATTAAAAAAGGAGCAAAATTAAAAAAAAAATGTAACAACTCAAAAATTAAACAGAAAGAAAAAGCAATTAATTAATTAAACAATGTAATAAGAATTTGAAATTCTACGAATAAATACCAATCACAATCTAATACTATAATTAAGGTAATCTTTCATTAGTTTATCAAAGGTCGGGCCGGACTCTGAGCAAATAAAATTTGGAACGGAGCTCCATTTACTGGCAACTTGGACGAAGTAAGAAAGAGCATTCACCGTACCTATAGAATCACATCTCGGACAAACACTTGAAGACCTCAATTCGAGTGCAAGAACTGTAGGCTTTCGGAGAAATATATGCAGGGGATTTAGCATAAATTAACCTATGAAGGAAGATAGGTCTACGGCGAGTTAAATAGGCCTCGCCTCGATAGAGATTCCGAATAGGGACGTAGAAAGACCGCTCCGAGGAAGTCTATAAATATAACGTATGCCGTCCTTAAAGGCTTCAGGAAGTCTTCTTTGACAAATTGACTCCCACATCTAAAATGGGGGACAATAAGAAGAGTCATTGCCAATGTGCTGCGAAAATTCACAGACAGACAGGTGGAGGAAATAGATAGTTGACTAAGGCTATCATAAATTTTTCCCATCAAAACGTATTCGCAAAAACTAAATTTAGAATAGAGTTGAATTCTTAAATTCTTAACTGACTCAACATATTTAAGTGTGGAATTATTCAACAGAACTGATGGCAAATCAGATATATACCGGCAGGTAGCAGACTTGTTTGAATTAATTGTAAACTCATTATCAATTACCCATTCGTGATAGTGTGTTAAAATTGATTCGAGCAATACGGTCCTCGATCAGGCCTATGGGTCTGCTAAGATGCAATTGAACGTCATCGGCATATAAGTGCACAGAAGCGCTATTCATAATAGAATGCAGGTCATTTATATAGGGACAGAAGAAAATAGAGTCTAAGACCGAACCTTGAGGAACACCAACGATAATAGATGTTCGAGTTCGAATTCTCAATTCCAAAATTGCTCCCAATTCTCGGTGAGGTATTCCTTTTTTTCTCTCTTTTTCGTGTACGCTGAAAAAGAACTTAAAAAAAAACAAACAAAGAATCATGCCTTTTAAATAAATACAAAATTGAAACTTGCCTAATGTTTATTTCCGGACAGAAATTCTATCAGCCATCCAGTTGCGAGCAACAAAAACAATTTGACAAATGTCAACCGAGATGTCTTGTTACCCTCAATTGGGCCACCCCACTCGAGTATTCCTGATGCAGTATGCATACCGGTTTTCTAGGGAAGAGGTGAGAAGAAGCAAAGAGATATTTCTCTTTGCTTCTTCTCACCTCTATCCCAGAAAACCTTTTCTCTTTGCTTCTTCTCACCTCTATCCCAGAAAACCTGTTTAAATACTGCATCAGGAATATTCGTGTGTGATACCCAATTAATGGGTCGGCTATGGAGAATTATCGCAAGGCAGCCAACAGCATAGTGCAAGAGGATCCACTCTTTACAAACTGGAGACTCGTTCCACACAATTTACTGAATTCCACATCGACATTTATATATATTTTTATTATTATTGTTAGCAGATGATAATTTAGCAAAAAATAACATAAACAGTTTTGAGGACTAAAAAACGATTTAGGATATAAAGAATTTTTTGCGTCGCTGGGGTCAATGTACGCGTCTGATCTACGCACAGCTGTTAAGGTCAATGGACTTTTCTGTTGCTACTTACACACGGGTGCTAAGTTCAACGTACTTTGGTTGCTATGCGCAATGTAAAATAACTTATTGGTGCTGTGCACATTTCATAATAATTTGTTGGTGCCGCGCGCATTTTAGAGGCAATACAAGTCGCAGGCCAAATTGAATCTTTCTCTTTTCGCATCCAGCTCTCATAGATTGCCGATCATTTGGAATCGACTTGGCTAGTGGTAGTATCTTAACATTACTAACAACTTTTCTTTATTCTGGGTAACGACTAGAATAACTTTATCTTGGGTACCGACTGAGATAAAGATAGTTATTCTGGGTTTTGGGCACTCCAATATACTCCAGAAGGTAGACTGTAGGGAGTGCAGGGTAGAAACAGACTATCAAGTTGCCATCCTGACTTTTGGTGGGGGTATCAATGCAACGATACCCACCAGGAGTGACTGGGAGGGGAAGGTGGTGGTCGTTACACCCGATATTTCTATGTTTACGGATGGCTCCAAGACGAGTGCGGGCACAGGTGCTGGAGTGTACTCTAGAGATCTCCAGTGGCACGAGTTTTATAGACTGCCTGACAAATGCAGTGCTTTTCAGGCAGAGCTCACAGCGATTTATCAGGCGGCAACATTGGTATCCATGTGCAGAGAGCCCGCACGGTACATCTGCATATATACTGATAGCCATCAGGGCGCTGGATGCTGGGCTGGTAAATTCAAAATTGGTGCAGTTATGCAAAACCAGGCTTGAGGAATTGACTGTAAGGTACAAGGTGACCCTAAGCTGGGTACCTGGCCATAAAGATATCTCAGGCAAGGAGATGGCTGATGAGTTGGCCAAAAAGGGCTCCGAATTGGATAGCTCCGCAGCTGTAGCTAACGTGAGGATCCCAATCGGAGCTTTAAAAGAGGAAATCATCAGGGACGTCTATCTAAAGGCAGGCCTCCGATGGACCAGCAGGGATACCTGTCGTATTGCGAGGCAATTGTGGCCTGCATATGACAGGAAAAGGACAAGGGAACTGCTTAATAGCAGCAGAGCAAATACCAGGAATCTAGTAGGGGTCATGACGGATCACTGGGCCATAGGGGACCATGCTAGAAGACTGGGAATAGCGGCGAACAATTTCTGCAGGAGCTGTAGGGACTCGGAGGAAATTGAATCCGTCAAACATGTGCTTTGCGAATGCCCCGCTCTGATGAATAAAAGAGGTAGGCTACTAGGTAGCCACTTCTTTTCAGGTCTGGGGGAGCTTCAAAGTATAAAGTTCAGAGACATCCTGAGTTTTCTGAGTGAGGCAGGATGGATCTAGGTTAAAGATCTTGGATATATCCTGAGTTTCCCAAGGAAAGCAGGATAAATCCGCGGCTTGAAGGGTTATCCCATGAGGTCTAGGGGCACAATGGACCCGTTTGAGGTCTAAGTGAGGCTGGCTGGTTGTCTAGCGGCACCCCTCTTACCTAACCTAACTTAACCTGTACCAAGGCCATAAAGGTGATTTTAAACTGGTGATTACATTTTTGAATTGATCATTTATTATATCACGTATCCCATTTATTATTATATTTACATATATATGTTTGGTGCCATTCCTGAAAGTTATCACGATTTATTACAGTGTTCTGTATAAATTGAACTTATATACATAAGGGAAATCTAGTTAGTAAGTGACATTATCGAAGTATATATTTTACGTAATATACATAAGTGAATTTGAGATCTATTATATTTAGTTTTAGTCAAGGTTGGAATTGTGTCATTAAGCTAGAAGTGTGTGTGTGTAATAAACCACTAACTTTAAATATTCACCGGTGTTCTTATTTATGTTCCCCGTGCGAAATCCTTGATTACCAAACTGATAATATATTCTCTGCGCAACACATACTCCACGAATTGTCTGTACATAATTTTTTCGAGTGTAAGACAAAAATTATAAATATGCGTTAAAGGACATGACAAGGTAGTCACTAGTAACTTTACAAAATTTGGGTGACAAAGTATCAAGTCCAATAGAATTAGACTTAATGAAATACAAAGTCGAAAGAGCTTTCGGGCCATCTACATAATGAAATCAGAAGTATTCATGAAACTTGTAAGCAGGCGTACTTAGCTGCAACCACAGAACTAGAAGCAAATGAGTTGTTTAAGTCATCAGAATGAAAATTTGCATCTGGTGTGTCCATCCTATATGAAGAGATGAGATATATGAGATTACGAACATTATTCCATAATTTTTTGACAGGAAACTTTAAATGTAGCTTGGTTCCAAAATAAGCGCATCATCTAAAAAACGATCAAAGTAGAGAAATAATTTTATTGCGCACTATTTATTTCTAACATAAACCACACTGTCTTGATTTTTTCTAAATCGCACTTGCTGACGACACTCTGATTGACATTTGAGTAAAGTTGCTTAATTCGATTAACAAAACTAATAAAATTTCCATATTTCGATCATAATTCTTCTACCATAATGAAGCCCCGAATAGAATTGTAAAAAATTCATATAAAAGCGTTTAGATTCTGCGCAGAAATTTCAGTTTGCCGAAAATCTGAACTTTTTTGTTTAGTTTCTTACTCAAACGAGATATTCACTTTCAATTATGAACTGTATTCTTATATTAATTACAGTTTTCACTCTTTTTTTATTACACTGTGAAGGAGGTACTATTTCTGAAAATGCATTAGATCCAGGTAAAGTGTTACTAATTCGGCCAAAAAAAAAAAAAAAACAAAACTTTTATAATACTTTTTATATTTAGACGTTCCTGGAGAATGTTTATACAAAGGAAAACATTATGTCCCAGGGGATCATCAACTTCCAGGTTGTATACGTTTAGTTTGTTCTCCAAAAGGTTGGGCCAGTATACATACGTATGTACATAGTATAACTAATACAAAATAAAATTATTTACTTTATTTTTTTTTATTTTCTATTTTCTCTTGGATAGTTGTTTTGATTCTTCTAAAAAGGGTTGCAGTGCTGGAAACCAAGTCTACATTAATCAACCTTTTCCTGATTGTTGCAAAAAAACCTACTATTGTAAGCATGAAGATGGATCTAGATACACAATTAAAGATTTCTAAAATAAACAAATGCTTTAAAAGTGAAAAGAAAAGAAAAATTGTTGGTAGTTTTTTATTTAAGTAGGTACTTGAAAAAACAAAATTGTGATGAGACAATTTCAAATTTTACATTTTAAACTCACTCAGGTCTTGGGATTTTTTGATAATATTTTCAAAATGAATTGGCATTTATCAATAATGTTCTCCTAATCTTAATTCACATCTGCCAAAACGCTTCGAAAAAAAACCAAGATAAGGCAAGGAATTTATCTTGTAGAAAGAGGAGGATCAGAGCCTTGAACTATGCGGCTAACATCTATCTACTTTGCCATACAGAAATTGAATTAGGCAGGTCAATCAGAGCCTAGTGATTGGATAAATGCGTAGATTGAAAAATTACGATCAGTCGCGGGTTCAATTCTGTACAAGAGCAAATATGGCAAAAATATTTTCGATTAGTATACGATATCGAAACAGTGAACAAATTCTTCTATCACGGAAGTATATAGTCACCATAGATGGAGATACAGGAAGATGCCAAGACCAGGATCAACCTATTCCGAAGAGTATCTACGACAAGTCTGTCGCATTCGTTAGAAAGTGTGAACATTTTTCTACAATAAATTTTTTGTGCTATATTTGCCTTAGGGCTTGGTGTTGAAAGTTTGAAGACTGGAATTAATCTACAGTCAAGGTTTTACCAAAATTTCTAGAATTTAGCAATCATCAATTGAAGAAAACCAAAAATATACCTTCTTTTTGATAAAACCTTTGTCTGCCACCATTTTAATATTATTCATGTGCATTTATGTAAGGGATTTATTTAAGGTTGGAATTCATATATGCGTTGAGGTTGAAACTCGAAGCCAAAAATGTGTTCTATCAGCCATTTACTGCTCGCCCGACATTTACAACCTTGATGGTGCGAATGAGTTCGAAAATTCCATAGCTGATATTACTCACCGTTATTCTTCTGATGTCATTGTAGGTGGAGATTTTAATGTAAATGTACTCCGACATAACCGTCTAAGCAACCAGTTTTTGTTTTCTATGCAATCTATCCATTTCACTCTGATCAATTCCTATCCCACCTATTTTAACACGAACAAGCCGTCGCTGCTTGATCTACTTAACAATGACCTCAGATATGTCAAAAGTACTAACGCATAACCAAATCAGTCCAATTAGTTCAATGGACCATGATATCCTTTTCCTCAGCTACGACATTGATATATTCACTGCAAATTCCAATATTTCCTACTCGTATTACAATTATAATAACATAAGTGAAGAAGCCCTAACCGAAGAATGTGTTCAGTTATCTAGGAGGTCCATAACCGATTCTGTTTCTGTTGAAAATATCACCACCTTAATCAAATACTTATTTGATAAATATGCCCCACTTAAAACACGGCATAAGCGATCCTCCGGCTGCCCTAGTAAACCATGGGCAGGTTAAGGTGCTCATTGCGGAGCGAGAATACTTATACTACAGATATCGACAGCTTAAAACCAATACAGCTTTAACAGTATATTATAGCTCAAAGGTTAATCCTAATCTCCCTACTAAAACGCTATGGGGAAATTTGCGGAAGGCCGGTGTTTATGGGGAGGATAAAGTCGAATGTCATTATAACCCCCAAAGTCTGAATTCCTTTTTTACGCACTTAACAATTCCACCACTGAAACTCTTCACGGTCAGTTCAGCAGAAGCAGTAGTAGCATGGCTTTATCTTCAGTCACATCCTCTATAGGTGACTTTTCCTTTCGTGCGGTTTTCCTTGATGAGCTGGTTTTAATCTATTATTCCATAAAATCTGAAGCAATAGGCCCAGATAACCTACATCCGCGCTTTATTAAGCTGCTGCTTCCGTATATAGTGTTACAGGATTACTTACACCCAAAGCAATTTCCAAAATTCCGCACGACACCTAGAGGACCCAAATAAACCACGCAAATAAAGGGCAAACCACACATAGCAGCACGAAGTACGAGCATTTCTCTGGACTTGTGCCTTAGACGCGGAAGCACAATTATGTTGTTGACACGTCGTAAATGAAACGGTGGATATTGCTAACCGACTAGAAGATTTAAAAACTAATCAAAATAGGAGAATAAATTGTGTTGACCTTCTTAAATAGAAAACGAGTATTGCTAACCTCAAGATTAGAGGCATCCGATTGTTGTGTTCACAAATATAGAAAAACTAAGATCAGTAAATAATCTGACATTTGTTGTTACAAACAAAATTCGGCAAGTACTGCAAACGAAAGTCATTAAATAATTTGAAAGTTACTGAATTAAAATAAAGGAAAAAAAAAGCTTGGCAAATACCGTAAATAAAAAGTCAATAAATAATCTGACGCCAATTGAATTGAAACGACCAATAAAAATTCAGCAGGTATTAGGACAAATATCGATTAACAATTAGGTAAAGAACTTTAAACTGAAATGTCAAAGAAAGACTTATCAGAAGCGTAAGAATAGATAAGAATTAATTTGAGAAAAGAAATGTAAAGAATTAAAGAATTAAAAACAGATGGCACCACATGGAAAAAATTAGGTATAGAATAGCGCCACTGGGCACAAAATTGTAAGTAAGAGAAAAAAAAAACAAAAAAAGTTTTGATAGAAGCCGCCATACTGGATAAAACAGAAAGTTTTTGTGAGCAGCACTCAAAAATCGAGAAAACAAAAGAAAATTGTAAGAGTATAGAAAGGAGAAGTTTCAAATAAAAAAATAAATAAAAATAATAATAAAGTGACAAACAAAAACCCATTGGAGAGGTAGCGAGTTGTATTCCGAGGCAAAGGAGAAAATTGTCCACTCCCAGTTACCGGCGTCCCAGGTCGGCGCTGCTGAACTCTATAACAGGTAAAATCTTGTAGACTGTATCTGTCGGCCAAAGCTGAAATATCACCTGCATAAATTATGCTGGAATCGCTCGGCCCAATAACCAGAGGAGACATAGTGCAGGATTTCGTGTCAAGTTCTCTTCATTCCCCGAATTTATACACCGGCTGACATAAAACCTACTAAATTCCTGTAACAATAGCAAAATACATCTTGCATATTATGAACACGAGCCTAACGTCTTCTTCTTATCCCCGAAGCTGGAGAATTGCCTCGGTCTTGCCAATACCCAAGAAGTTCCTTTCAAAAAACTCCAAGTGATTATCGCCCTATCAGGACCTATCCTATGCTTTCTAGCTAAAGCTTTGGAAAAGCTCATGTACTTGCAAATTATGGCATAAGAGCTGTCCTTGATGAGGGGCGATTTCACGGCTCTGGTACTACTGGACTTTTCGAAGGATTTTGATTTCGTTGACCATAGGATCCCACTCTGTCTAAGCTATCTCTAGAGTGCAATTTCAGTACTTCTCCAATTCAGTAATTTTTTCCATGGCCGTATCAGTATGTCAGACTGGACAAAGCGTATCGACTTTGTTACCCACTCTACGTGGTGTGCCCCAAGGATCAGTTCTCGGCCCTTTGTTGTTCAGTCTCTACATCAACGAACTTCCCAAAGTAGTACATGATGTTACTGTGCACATGTACGCTGACGATGTGCAATTGTACCTAAGTAGACCTATGGGGCTCTCAGAGGATTGTATTGAGCGTATCAATTGCAATCTCCGCAGAATCACTGAATGGTCATCACGTCATGGGTTGCTGTTCAACCCCGAAGAATCCAAATCTATCGCCTTCTATAGTGGTTACTATGATATAGATGACATACCTCCAATGTTTTTAAACGGTGTTGCTATACCTTACTTAAGAAAAATTGTAAATCTGGGTATTGCCATATGAACGAAGACATGAGCTGCTGCGATAATGTAAGCTCGATTATTCGTAAAACATATGCAGGATTGCGAAGATTGTGGCTTTGTTCAAAACTTTTATCCACAGACACTAGAATGAAGCTAGTTAAAGCGTTAATTTTACCCCATTTTACCTTTCCAAACTGGATAGTACCTGTCTCCGACGAAGGTATGCTCATATCTCAGACTATCATATCTTTTCTCGTTTTCCTTACTTTTATTTAGCTTATCAGAATTATAGTAGGGGTATTTACGCAATGTTGTATCAAAGAGGGTATCGTTGTAAAAGATGTATTTGACTACAACCCAGTAAAGTAATACAAGGCCTATGCATATAAAATGCAATACAAGGGTCTTGTATTTTTACATTCACAAATTGGCAGTGTAAACCGACTTGTATAGTTGTACTTAGGAGGTCAGATTGAATGTCAAATGTCAGGGTATGCAGAGGGGGAGGGGAGTGTCCTAGGAAAATTTCCAGTGTGCCAAATGAAAGATCCTTTTGAGGACTATCTACTGGTGCACTTATATTTTTTCTAGGTGGTACTGGGTTGATTTAGCAGGATGTTCAATTTACATCTACACGCATCACGGTTTCCCCCCACAAAAAAAATGTATTGCAAATTTGTGAACCCAAAACGTAAGTAATGGAGGTTCAAACAGTATGAAACTTTCTCTAAAGCTTAATAAAACATCACCGAAAAACAAACTGGTGTGATCGATTTACTTTTTTGCCCCTAAATTACTTAATAATAGTATTTGAAGTTCAGAAATTTTCTTTAATTATTTTGAATATTCGAACCTTTTTGCGGGGAGAATGGGGGGGGGGCGGATTAAAAAACCAACTTTGGATTCGTCTTTAGTTCGATGAAGGGATTAAAGTTATGAAAAAAAAAGTTGGGGTGGGGGAATTTTAGGGTGGAAGGTTGTTACCCCACACCCCTCAAGACCCAAATATGGCATGTGGGATGTCTAATTAAAGCCCCCGCCAAGCTCTATCGAATGGCGTTTTTAAATTTTCAATCTGGTATACTTCGTAGTGTATTTTTTCCACCCTCTTACATTTTACCTGAAAGCCACTTTTTCACTTTGTCGGACCCTGCATCATAACGGATGCCCCTAGAGAAAAAATTTTACATTCAAATTAAAGGTAACAAAATTCTCTATCCACCAGAATGTTTTTATTTTCAATTCGACACATTTTCTCACTGAGCTTTTCCTCCCGAAGTTCAAAGTTTTTCCTCATCTGGGTCCCATATACCCCATTGCTGCATAAGTATTCGATTACAAAACTTTTTCATCTTTTCAAAAAAATTCCTCAGAAGCACCGTTATTCCGTAAAGAGAAATTATAAATTTTTACATCATCTCACGGCAAAAAGCCGTCGTAGAAGGATGTTGTTCTACTATTATTAAGTTTTCTTCTAAACTATCTGCCCGAGTGGAAAACTAATTGGAAATAAACGTTCTAAACAAAAAAGACTTCATTTTATCCGCTGACAGTATACTGAAAAAGTGTATAATTAAGTAGTAGGTAATAGTAGAAATAAAAACTTTAAAAACGACCAAAACGGTCAGAAAACGCCATGAAAAAACGTCATTTCCTTCATTTAAGCCGTTCTGTTGAGATACTTTTGTTTTTATCTCAGCTATTTTTAACCGGATCTTCATAATTCTTTTTTTCTATAATAACTATGACTCCTGGGAATCTTGAGAATTTTTTAAATATTTTCGGGGGCCGGGGAGAGCTCCTACGGGGCCATTTTATCACCCTGTTACATTTCGAAGTACGCTAAAGGCTAAAGGGTGTGCTCACTCTTTTTTGTAAATTCTTTTTGTATTTTTACATCGGTTACACTGATACATTAAAGAGTGAATAGCCCTAGTATTTTAGATATACAATTTACACATTTTTTTTATCTTTTTAATTTGAAATTTCTCAGATTTAGTTTTTGATATGATGATAATAACTATTGGGTGAATTAGTTTAATTTAGTTTTCATATTAATTCTTTTTAATTTACTTTATTTTCTTTTTATAATTATTTTGTATTTTTGTAGTTGAACTCTTTTATATAAGATCTTTTTTTTTTCCTTTTTGTTTTGTTTTTGATCTGCGCTCTCAATAACTTTTTTAATACACTAGCACCTCTCTATTTTAAGTACAATCTAAAGATTTGTAATCTTGTGTACATTTTCCGAAATAAAATTCAATCAATCAATCATTTTATTTACCTGATATGTACACAAGATTCGAAATCTTATACTAGTACAAAAGTAAACTACAAAATAAAATTAAAATAAAAAGAGAGAGAAAAGTAAAACGTAATACTTACAATATATTAGAAAAATAGTAAAAATAGAACGGGAAAGAAAAGAAAAAGAAAAACATTGTGGAAAAATAAGAAGAAAAGAGTTCGACACAATCAGCTAGTAATTAGTGAAAAACAATTACGTTATAAGAAGCTTCCTAAATTCACTGATAGAAGTAACACTCTGTGCATGGTGGGGTAGGGAGTACTAAAGGCGTGCAACCTGAACAAAGTAAGATCCCTCAAGGAAAATTGACGTTACAAAAAAGATACTCTGACTCACCTGTGTGAATAAGATTATGCAGGAAAATCAGTGCTTTACCCTTTAGGTACGTGTCTAGAGTACAACCCAAAATCAATGATCTATAAGGAGAGATATGAGCTGCAGAACGACGCAAACCGAGAGCAAAACGAATACAGTCGTTGAAAGCAACCTCAAGCTTTCGATTGCAAACTGAGTCTAGTCTCATGTATATTAAACTATCATAAGCAAAAAGACGAACCAAAAGTGTCCTAACTAGTCTCAGACGCAGATTGACGGGAAGAATATTTGCAGACAGCCAGAGTCTCCTAAGCCCACCATAAATTTTGCTTACCATAGATTTGATATGATCACCAGCACCTCAAACGATTATTAATTTTCACTCCCAGATTGCTTACACAGTTTACATATAAAGGGTTTTCCAATAAGAGGTGTTATTTTGATTAGCCCCCTATTTCGGTAGGTGTCACTTTTGGAGCTGTCATTTTTTGACATTTGACAAGTAGAAACTACGCCATTAATAAAAATGGAACGATACACGATTCAACAACGCATGGAAATTATTAAAATTCACTATAAAAATGATGAAAATGTGACAGAGACGGTTCGTAAAACTCGAACATTTTTGGGTCGTCGTGAAGCACCTTGTCGGACCGCAATACAGAAATTTGTAGAAAAATTCGAGCTGTCATCGGGACTAGTTAGTGATGTGAAGAATAAAACCCGTGCACGTCGCTCAAGAACAGCCGAGAATATTGCTGCTGTAGCCGAAAGTGTTGAAGAAAACCCAGGTTTGTCCATTCCTCGTCGTTCTTTGGAATTAGGCATTCCACAAACGTCATTACACCGTATTTTGCATAAAGATTTGGGTCTTAAGGCTTATAAAGTTCAGTTAACACAAGAACTCAACAACGTCGAGTCTTTGCTGATTGGGTCCTTGAAATGCATGAAAATGATCCGGAATTCCATCGAAAACTCATCTTGAGTGATGAGGCCCATTTCCACCTCGATGGCTTCGTCAACAAGCAAAATTGTCGCATCTGGGGCTCGGAAAACCCAAGAGTTATTGTTGAAAAGCCTCTCTATCCTCAACGTGTGACTGTTTGGTGCGGTTTATGGTCCCGCGGGGTCATTGGACCTTACTTTTTCGAAAATGAGGCTGGAGCAACAGTTACGTTGAATGGATTGCGCTATCGACAGATGATTAATGATTTTTTATGGCCGGAATTGGATGGTATTGATCTGAACAACGTTTACTTTCAACAAGACGGCGCTACGTGCCATACAAGCAACGAAACCAAAGTTTCCGGACCGTGTTATCTCTCGAAGAGGTGATCACAATTGGCCACCGAGATCTTGTGAGTTAACACCTTGCGACTTCTTCCTTTGGGGCCACGTGAAAAAGAAGGTCTACGCCAACAGTCCAGCGTCGATTCAAGACCTCAAAGATGGAATTCGTGAGGCTATCGAGGACATAGGGCAGCCACTTTGCGATTTGGTTATGGAAAATTTCATGAAAAGGATATGGTCCTGTAGGCGTGGTCGTGGTGGTCATTTGGCTGATGTTATTTTCCATTATTAACGGGATACCTTCCTCTTTATAATGAAGTGAAGATCCGATCATTTATCTCAAAAATGGCATTTTTCTTTGAATATCAAAATAACACGACTTATTGGAAAACCCTTTAGTAGTTCCACTTTATTAAGCCTAATTGGGAGAAGATCCTCAATATTAAGATCAGAAATAGAGAGGGCTATACATTGCGATTTATTGGGGTTAAGAAGTAGTTGATTATCAATTGACTACCTAAAAATTTCTGAGAGATCATCGTTTATTCTGCAGATACAGTCCTCAATCAGTCCACGAGGTCTACATAAGTATAGCTGTACATCATCTGTATACAGGTGCAATTGAACGTCATGCACGACGTCATATAAATCGTTAATGTAAAGACTAAAAAGAAGAGGTCCTAAGACTGAACCTTGAGGAACTCCACATGTTAAATGCATTCGGGAAGACGGAACTGCCTTTATGACCACCTGTTGCGGCCTATTTCAGACAAAAATTGGATATCATTTTAACAGTTGAAGAGGAGAAATAAAAGTTTGCATATAACTTATGCAGCAGTTTTTCATGTACAACACAATCAAATGCCCTCGAGAAGTCTAACAAAACCATCACACCAAGCTCTCCCTCATCTAGAGCCGATCGCAAGTCCGTAGTGATCTTGAGTAACGTAGATTCACAGTTATGTCGTGCACGAAAACCAGACTGATATTTCGCCAGGAGATCATTACATGTTACATAATTTTCAATCTGGGCTCGCATAAGCTTTTCCAAGACTTTGGAAAGAAAACTGAGAATGCTGATGGGACGGTAGTGTGCTAGCTCAGTAGCAGACATTTTTTTTTTGCAATAGGAATAACATTAGCTATTTTACATACTTCTGGGAATTAAGATGTAGTTAGACAAGGAAAAATGTAAGGGCCAATAAGATCTTGAGAAAACGAGGATTTATTTCATCAAAACCAGTAGCATGGGACTTGATAGAGTATATCGCTTTAAAATGTTCATCATTCTCCACACACCGCAAAGAGAAGCAATTAACACTTTGTTCACGTAAAGCTGGAAAAGGACATGCTAGGTTGTTGTATGTAGAATTAATAAATTTGATGCTGGACCTGAAGTAAAGTGCCGATTAAGTTCCTCAGAATCAAAATGACAATCAGGGTTGACATCAGTTTAAATGGAAGTCTTATTAAAATTCCCACCTTCCGGAGAAAGATTATAGGTCATAAAGTTTATATCATGATCGAGTATACTTGGAGGACTCAGCTGGCTATCAAATCTGACATTATTCCTATTAGCAACCATGATAAGATCAAGAAGTGAAGGGTTGGAAATGGGAAATTATTGTTATTGTTATTGGCAACACTATAAACAAATATCACAGTATGTCCCGGTACACCTTAAGTATAGTGATTCATTTGCTTACAGAATGATGTACTTTTTCGGTTGCTATTTGCTATAAAATGTGAAAAGGTAACAACCAGTAACCGGAATAATAAACTTGACATCATGTTTACTGCTAAAATCCATATACAAAAAAAAAAATGGTTAGCAGTATTTCGAAACTCAACTTCCATGAATTGTTCCACACTAAAATCCAATAAAATGAACACATCAATTAGCACCATTGTGTCTCTATTATTTCTAGTCGATTATGAAAGCAAATCTAATTTACATATTTTTGCCATAATTCTACTACGACAAAACCTCGTTTAGCCTCAAAATAAATCTATAAAAGCGCTACCTCTGTTGAAAGACTCAGTTGTACAACATCAGAACTTTTAACAAAACAAACAAGTTTTTTTTTAGTTACTTAAATTTTTTTTAATAATAATAATTATGAAGTGTTTTTTAGTATTCGTATTTTTATTATTTTATACATCACACTGTAGTGGCGGTACTTTTTCTCAAAATGGTTCACTTCCATGTAATACCAAAAAAATATAATTTCTTCAAAGAAATTCTGTTCAAAACATTTTCGAAAAATTTATTTTAATATTTAGACGTTCCTGGAGAATGTTTTTTCAACAAAAGATATCATTCCCCGGGAGAGCATAATCTTCCAGGATGTACACGTCTTATTTGCTCTCCAAAAGGTTGGGCCAGTGTACATAGGTATGGTTTTGATAATTGATTCGAAATTCATATTTTTGATGAATATATGTTTGCTTTTATGTCTGTAGCTGTATTGAATCTTCCAAAGAAGGATGCGTTCGTGGAGATCAAATCGATATTGATAAACCATTTCCTGAATGCTGTAAAAGACCGTACACTTGTAAGCATGGAGATGGATCTGAATATACTATAACGGATTTTTAAAGTATAAAAAAAATAAAGAAAAGATTTGTATTTATTCCTTTTTTTACCTGTTATTATCCTCTTAAAAGAGGAGTTAAAAGAGTTCAAAGGGGCACCCCGCAAGCTGGTATCTTATCACCTCTTTTCATCATGGACTATCTCTTGCAGACACTCACCCGGATGGGGTAAAAAGCAGTATGTTACGTAAACGACTTGATAATTTTAGTCACCGGGAGCTGCGAGTCCGAACTCTGTAAACTGGTGCTAAACGCGCTCTGACTAGTCATGCACTGGGCTACGAACTGGGGACTGAACATCAGTCCACGGAAAACTGACTTATGCTTCTTCACCATGAAAAGCAATATCCCCAGTTTAAACCTGTTCTCGATAGGCTCCACGCGTTTGAAACTAAAGCACAGAGTAAAATACTTAGGTATTATACTAGCTAAAAAGCTAAACTGGAAATCACACCTTGAATACAGAGCGAACAAAGAGTCTTCGCAATGTGCCGCAGAGAGGTAGGGAAGAAGTGGCGACACAAACCGCGGATGATCCTATGGATATACACTAGCTTCATTCGACCCATGTTAATGTACGACTCTGTGATATGATGGCAAGCAATGGACTTCGCCAATCATCGGAAGATATTGGAGAAGATTCCGAGACTGCGAATGCTCAGCGTAAGCGGCGCTCTTAAGTCAGCTAGTACTCGGGGTCTGGAGGTTATCGTCAACATACACCCGGTTCAAATACATATTAAGCAGGAGGCGTTGACTACAGCGCTAAGACTGCATCTTAATCTTGAATGGCTTCACACGGGAACAAAACTTCCACATGAATCCATCTATGAATTTGTGCAGTCTATCGCACCTGGTATCGACAGGGACAGTGACCACCTCCTCGAGACTATGCTGAAAAGCAATATTGAATCTAGACTACCATCCTGGGCAAAGTGGGAATCACATTCTGTGCTACAATCATTGACATACCCTATTAGAATCTAACCTGATGGTTACAAATCCGATAAAAAGACCGCAACAGGAGTTTTCTGTGAGGAGCCCCAGATTGAAATCGCTATGCCACGGCTTTCCAGGCAGAAGTCTAGGCCTTTTTTGATGCGGGAAGAAATCTCCTTAACTCAGACACTGAGAATAAGGAGATAGCATCTTCTCAGACAGTCAAGCGGCTGTCAAGGCTTTGTCTAAGCTCTTTATAGCCTCCAAACTAGTAATGGAGTGTAAAACCACCTTGAACTTCCTTTCTCGGTATAACAGGGTAATTGTGCAGTCACAGCAACATTAGCGGGAATGAAAGGACGGACGAGCTTGCTCGCCTTGTTGCAGGCTCAGAGGAACCTACCTCTATAGTAGGGATTGCACCAAAACACCTTGTCTCAACTTAGCTTGGGCTTACCGCCAACACAGTCGTCTTTGGTCAGAGGACCCACGTGTAGAAAAACAAATGGTAAACCCAACCCAAATCAAACTAATAAGCTCCTGGGACTTAACAAGCCAACCCTGAGAACTCCAGTGTCTATTCTAACTGGGCACTCTTCTCTCAGGGGTCACCTTCACAGGATGAGATTTGTTGATGATCCTACTGGCAGGCGTTGCGGAGAGGAATCCGAAACGGTGACTCACTCCCTTTGTCACTATCCGGCAATCTCAGGAATATGTTACAGACTTCTTGGCTCATACCTCTTGGACGAGTCGCAGATGCCGGCAAGGGTTGGGGGTCAATACTTAAATTTATAAGAGCGTCCGGTTGGGACCTATGAGCGACTGCTCACGGGCCTGTAGGATGAACAATGGGCCTTGAATTAGTCTACGTTGGAGGGATCCCTCGGGATCGCAAACCTCGTTTTCAATCAATCCTCTTAAGAAAAGTCCATGGTTTGTCTTAAGAAGTAAAATAATGTTCCTTGTTTACTGATTATCTTTTATTATTTTTTTGAATCGAAAAACCAATCATCGATCATTGTCTGCAGCTTCTGAAACACAAATTTTTCGATCTTAGACTCTTTCCCTGCAAGCCTCGTAAGTTCGATTGGCTTATAATAGAAACTATATTTCTATTTACAAGCCATGATAGATCACAATCACCCATCCTAACTATTTTTGAAGGGCGAAATTATACTAATTCTGGACAATTGAATTAGTATGAGTCACAAACCGGTTACAGATTTAAATTTTTGTCAAATTTAGGGGTCAAGAAGCGATGAATATGATTTTCGGAATGCCCGGGATACTCGTAAGTTTGATCGACATACAGTGTTTTCTTTATAGAATACTACTGAAAGGGTGACTCAAAAGTACATTTTATAATATAAAACAAAAAAAACTATTTTGCTCTGTATATCGGAGACAGCTAATTTCCAATGTCATCCAGGATCACCAACAGCTTTCCCCCATATACTAAATAAGTATGGTTCTCAACTTCCTATCTCCAACAGTTTCCGAGAAAAATTCACTGAACTGTCTCTCATAGTTTTTCTGCTCACTCCAAATTATCCAAACTGCTTAAAATTAGATCTTCTGCGACGATCAATTCTGTTTTTATAATCAGGAGACGAGAGATTCCAAGCACGGCGGCCAAGCCGGCCCATGTGGTAATGATGATGATCAGTATAATTTTGCTGTATATTGGGGGTCATAACTTACGTTTTTTTTAAGGCAGTGGGGGCAGGAGATCCCATCACAAGCACGAAGGCCACAGCGGCCCATTGTGCTATCCTGCTGGAATCCCTTTCACCAAAACCTTCCTATCCTCTCAATGAAGCGCATCAGGTCTTGATGAGGAAGGTTTTTTAGCTCATCTATTGATAGAAGGCCAGACCCTAGAGCAACCAGCCTGCTCCGGACGAAGACCGGACGTGCACACAAAAAATGTTCGGTTGTCTCAGCTCTCTTTCAAGGCAGGACAGACACTCACGGCTGTCGAAAACTCCCATACTTGTTAGATATGCGTGAAGTGAGCTGTGGCTGGTGATGATGCCAACCACAGTTCTACATTGTTTCCTTCCAAGCTCCATACGAATTCCTATTGGGCTCATTAAGAAACAGTTTTATGGACCTACGAGTACTCAGGCTCTGCCATCTCGGCGGATGCTTCCTATGAACATCCGCTTTGATGAGAAACCCGATAATCGAGGTGGCAACGCCTACGGTGGGTTCCGCTCCAAGGAACGGAGAATCAAAGCCGGTCCTAGTCAAAAGGTCAGCTCTTTCATTCCACATGAACCCCATGTCGCCAGGAACCCACTGAAGGGATACCTCTCGTGAATACACAACTTATCTACAGACGACTTGCAATCCCCTAGTAACTTAGATATTATCCGAGGCTACTCAAAGCCATCAAGGCTGCCTGACTATCCGAAAGGATAGAAATGTCGTTCCGCTTGATTTGCATATCAAGGGCTATCCTCGTTGCTATTGCGATGGCGAAAACTTAAGCCTGAAAGAAAGTGGTGTGTCTTCCAAGTGAGTACTCCATCCTAATGTGAGGTTTAGAGAAGTAGACGTCCGCCGTGGCTCCCTCGAGAGTGAGAGAGCTGTCGGTAACAATTTTTAGAGCGAACCGGGGAAGACCCGATAAGGCTCATAGGGAAGCGACGCCTAAAACGAAGCTCTGGTACCAACGCATTACGTGATATATTGGGCAGAGGGTTCTCCATGTCCAGACCATACGCCAGAGAGCAATGAGAAGAGCCAGTCCAGGCGTCCTCCCAACATCCCCATGAGTTCAATCTACACACGACCCTTTTGGCATCTGCCTGAATGATAAGATCCAGGGATGGCAGGTTAAGTAAGACCTCAAGAGCAGCAGTGGCCATAGATCGCATGGGGCCTGTAATTCCCAAGCAGAAAAGGCTTTGCAGACCCACCAGCTTCCTGATCGCAGTCCCCATTAGCGTCCTCGGGAACCATACACAGGAGGCATATGTGAGCATGGGTCTGACGATCGAGATGTACATCCAGTGCACAACCCTCGGTTTTATGCCCGATGTACAGCCAAAGGCATTGAGTGAAGACCCTTATAGCCGCATTAACTTTTTCCTCTACGCACAATCCCCATGTCAGCTTCGAGTCAAGGTAGACTCCAAGGTTCTTGACATGAGGAGAGAGTTACCGAGTATGTCCAAATAGCTTTGAAAGAACAAAGTACCCAAGCTTACGTCTTCTGGAGAAGAGCACCAAGCTGGTCTATGTTGGGTTCACTGTCATAACATAACGGTTGCACCAGTCCTCAACAATATTGAGGCCTCGTTACATAAAGGCATAGGTAGCAGTCATGCTGTGCCTGGAAATGAGCAAAGAGATGTAACTTATGTTACATTCACATATATGTTTCTAAAAATTTTCTACGAATAAAGCAGATAATTCTACGAGGTTTGTTTTAAAAGTTTCTGACCACAGCATGAAGATGGCAGCACTCGTAAACAAAAGTTAGGGAATGTGTTTGTGCATGCTTTGAAAATTTCAGCTATTTTGGACGCGCAATTCTTGTTTGACAATCATTTGAGTGAGTCGATGTGTTTTTGTCAAAGTGGAAAAAGTCTAGTATCGAGCTGTTATTAGATATTTGTTTTTGAAAGGAAGCAATAGGCCTACGCAAATCAAAGACAAGTTGGACATTGTATACGGGGACTCGGCACCATCATTTACTACCGTAAAATTTTGGGAAGCTGCATTTAAACTGGTCCGGCCAGCTTGGATAACGATGAACAATCGGAATGTCCAAAAGCTGCAACTACTGACGATAATGTCGCTGAAGTTCACCAACTTGTTCTTGACAACCATAAAATTGAAGTTAAAGAATTACCAGAGTATTTGAACATATCCAAAGAATGTGTTTGTCACATATTGCATCTAAATTTAGGCATGAGAAAGCTGCCCGCACATTGGGTGACGCGTTTGCTCCCTTTGGACGAAAAACGTCGTCTCACACCTCAGCAGTTGCCATACCGAAAATTCACGAACTACAGTTTGATCTGCTCGACCACGCTCCTTACTCACCAGACCTAGCCCCAAGTTAGTTTTTGTTGTTCCCTAAACTAAAAGTTGAACTTTGTCGAATTAGGAGGCCATCATCTTCGTAAGCAACTATTTTGCAGAGAAAGACGCCGAGTACTATATTTGGACGAGTTGAAGAGATGGGAACATCGCTGGGAGAAGTGTATAGACCTACAAAGGAACAACGTTAGATCGGAAACTTTTCAGACAACCCTCGTATACTACAGGACTACATCTGACATCTTTTTTTCGGTATGGCCATCAAGCACTTTTTATCCTTAAAACTTTCAATTCAAAAAAAAAATGTCTGTATCTTCAGCTAATTTACGAAAATTGGAATTCTTTTAACCTTGATTTCATTTATTTATTAATTTATTGCACACCTAAAGTGTGAACTGAAACTTGTTTTGATGAAAAAAAAAACCCCCGCTCATTTTCGTTGATATTATTTAATATTATGTTGCGGGTATTCCGGTTTCCGTTTCGTATATGTCAAGTTTTTTGCACGTTTTGACCATTAAATTTTATTCACAACTGTAGAGACAGGTCGTCGCCAAATTGATGTATATACAAAAGAATCCTGTTGAATTAATTTAAAGTTAATTTTTTTTTATTTTTTATTAAGTAGTTGCATTCACAAAATAATTAAATTAAGATTTAATTCCAAATAAATACTTGCTTCAATTATCAATTAAATTTAATGATTTTAATTAAAAATTTTTAGAATACAAACAGGCGGCGATTGTTGGAATTCGAACAAAATAAATAAAAATTTCCATATTAAGGTCATAATTTTTATCATCTCAACTGGGGGAAAAAAATATATAAAAGCGCCTCAATCTTGCGCAGATTTTTAGTTAGTGAATGTAACACAACAGTTTTCACTTTTACTTAAATATAGAGTTTTACTTTGAATTATGAAGTTATTTTTGGTGCTTGTAATACTAACGACATTTGCAGCATATTGTGATGCTAATACTATTTCTAAAAATGCATTAAGTCCATGTATAGAAGATTGAATTTAAAATTAAAAGGACTACGATTTTTTATGATTTTTTTTCTTTTTTTTCACTTTAGTGGCACCTGGCAAATGTCAACATCTTGGAAGTTTTTATGCGCCTGGAGAACATCAAATTTGGGGTTGTACACGTTTAATTTGTTCTCCAAATGGTTGGGCCAGTGTACATACGTAATTACAAAATAAAAATTGTTATTATACAATTTTTGTATTTTTTAATATTTTTTACTTTTTCTAAATAGCTGCGTTAATACTTCCATAAAAGGATGCATCCGTGGAGAAGTAATTGATAAAAAGAAGCCATTCCCAGAATGTTGTAAACGAGAGTATACTTGCCAAAAGGATGATGGATCTGAATATACAATGACGAATTTTTAAAATAAATATAATTTTTTTCTTTACCATTTAATAAGTGTTTTGTTGTCTTCAAAAATTTGAATAACCATTTGAATTGGGGTGAAATTAGAGCTATTGTTCTTCAGGTCTTAAAATATTCCAAAATTTTGAAAAATCCGTTTATTTATTTTATTTTCATATGCGAAATAAAAAAAGTAAAAATCTGAAATTTGCATGTACCCTTTCGCAGCTGCTGGGACACATATGTCCCAGCAGAAGTTTAAAAGCGCCTGAATTAAAAAATTTCCATGTAATATGGGGTATATATGTGTCTATCGACTTTTACTGATGTCAGCCGTAAATGCTTGGGTAGTTTACTGTGAACTTAATCGGAAAAAACAGCCCTTTCTTGAATTCCTTGTGTCATTAGCTGAAGATCTTATTCAAAAAGGAGTAAACTGCAGCTATTCGTCGTTCCGATAAAAATGGTCATTTATCTAAGAAACGAAAATTGCCTAGCAATGTTGGTCTTCATCTTCGAATAGAAGGTGTGAAACGAAGACGGTGTACAAAATGAGCAGCAGCAAAAAAGCGGACTGAAACAATTTGTAAGGAATGTGAAATTCCTTTATGCAAAGACTGTTTTGCTGCATATCATATTTAATTTTTTATATAATATTTTGTTACTAACTTTTCACTTTTTATTTTTGATAAATGAATTTGTTTTGTTTTTTATTCTGATATTCCGTTTTATTTTTTAGTTAGATTTTATTTCAATATACTGATGGGACATATTTGACCCATCATAAAAGACGGATGGGACATTTATGTTCCACCCCGCTCCAGCCCTCCCCTTGATAAATATTTTTTAAATAACACTTAAATATTATATTTCGTATTATATTAAACATAATAATATAACCTAAAATGGAAAGCCGCTGCGAAAGGGTTAAGAAGTGATTACATGTGCCTAGGCTCGGCTTAAATCATCTGGATTATAGCAGAAAACTTCATAAGGAACAATTTTATCTCTTTCATAACCTCAATTTATACATCTTGAAGCCCTGAACAAACTTTGACCCCCGTTCAGCCCCTCCCCCTTCGTTCTAAGCAGTTTCTCATCAAACTGACAAGTATATACTGAGACTATCATCCACACACATTACCTAGTCAAAAACCTGGAAAAAGCTGTCAAAGCAAAAATAGGTGGCCTTATGTGCATTTGCAGATATAGAAAGAGCCTTAGATAACACCTCCTTCGATGAAAATAATTAAGGCGCTGGAGATAAGGGCATTGCGACCACCACGGTAAACTTGATAGACTCCATGCTTGAAAGCAGGAGGATAACCACAACCCTAGGGTACTGTTCAGTCACGATCACCGCAGCTAAAAGGTGCCCAAAAGGGAGAGTTCTCTCTCCACTCTTGTGGTCGACTATAATTGATGATCTCCTAGTGAAGCTAACCAGTTCGTGCTTTAATGTACCAGACTGCTTGGATTATCTAGCAGTTACAATACGTCGCAAGCATAATCAAGTCATATCCGACTTCATGTAAATTTTGTTTTCTAAAGTCCGCACGTGCAGCATAAACCCCAACAAAACGGCTCCGCTTCTTGATAACACGGATTTGATATTTTCAGATGAAATCAAATTTCTGCGGGTCATTCTAGATAAGAAACTTACTTAGAATTTGCATCTGTCCAGAAAGAGGGGTAGCATCTCTCTACACGTGTCGTCGTTTCATTGGCAGAACATGGGGTATAAAGCCAAGAATGATGTACTGGATGTACACCATGGTTGTGAGACCCGTGATAACCTATGCGGCCCTTGCATGATGGTCAAAAACTAATCAAAAGAAACCCGAAGCTCTGCTTAAAAAAAAACAGTGGTTTGCCTGTCTAGTGCAACAACTGGTACAATGACGACTAGTCCTACACAAGAATTGGAGACATTATTACAGCTTCAAACCCTACATTTGCATGTGAAAAAGGAACCGATCTCTAGTGCTATTAGATTACAAAAGAAGAAACAGTTAAATCCAGTGATGGATTTTGTAAGACCATTCGATGTGGTTTTGGAAGACCGGCAACAATGGCGTACCATTAAATCGTTCTTCCAATAAGGATTGATCGTGTGATATACAGTGAAATCGGACTGGGCGTATACGGCTCCAGATGCCATATATCAAAGGCCCTGGGATGTATTCCACCAGGCCGAGATATTAGCTATAGAGGAAAGCGCCGGTACCTGCATTAAAAGAGTCAGAAATAACTCAACCAATAACATCCTCTCGGACAATCAAACAGCTCTTAAGGTCTGAAAGTTCTACACAATCACGTCTGGGAGTGTCTGTAAATCCTTAAAAATTTATTAAGGAGAAACAAATTTATCCTCAAGTGGGTACCTGAGCATGAGGGCAATAAAGACAATAACAGCTGACGGTCTAGTCAAAGAGTAGCGAAAATCTCCATTGTCGCACCACAAACTGCAAAGTGTTACCTGAGAGCTATCCTAATTAGGTGGGACAAATAAAATCCCTTGAAGGACTTTCTCAGGCAAAAATGTTTATTGACACCTCTAGCGGAAAAACAAAAGAACTCCTACGCTTAGGAGAACATAGCTCAAAATGATCATAGAGTTCAAAATGGTGACAGAGCTCTTTTCAGGCCATTTCCCCTTGAGGTATCACCTAAACAAGACGAGCTTGGCTTGGACTTCATCCTGCCGATTCTGTCAGGATGCTCACGAAACCTGGGAGTACCTGCTATGCAACTATGAAGCATTAGCCGGGCGAAGCTTACTTCACCTGGAACATGCTTTTCCTCCACCAAACTACGTGTGGAATCTCAATCCCAGAAGGGTTCTAGACTTTATTAACAGTCTAAACCTAGAAATGGAGTAAATTGAACGGGGACTCATAATAAATCTTTAGGTCGCAAGGCTTACGCCTGCACACGTCTCTAAAAATCTACCCCCTTCATTTAGACCATAATTAGTGGCGTACAAATATTTAAAATATTAAAATCATCCAAGTTCTTTGAGCCGTTAAACCAAAAATATTTTCGAAATATTTTTCATTTGCACGACCGAAAAAGTGAAAAATTCTACCTTAACCTAAAATATATGTAACTGTTCCTTACCAATTGCCAATAATCTAATTTGATAAATTTGGGATTAACATGTGAATAGTGCGATATGAATGATATTTTCGAAAAAAACTACAGTTCGAATTTAGAAAATTAAATTATATGGAATTTTTCGGGGGAATAATTTTGGCAGCATCTTTTGCTCTGCACATTAAGAAATTCTGAAAGTCTGCAATAATACGTGAATCCTGTCATCCATTATAAAACAAACGCAATTTCGAAAATTCGAATACAGCTAATACACGCAGAAGTTGAGACTTGATTTATGGAATAAAAAATCGAGAAATTTTTTATATTTTATATTTTTTCTTGCATATTTCCACTAGGATTTAATTGGCATAAAATAAAAGAAAAAAAAAATTGAATATAATTAAATTCAAGGAGCGAATTAGGTTCACTGTGAAAGATATGTTTAAAAAGAAGTCGTACAATTTCTTCTATGGTAGGCGATCAGAGATAACCATACTGATGAGATCTCTCTGATTGGGGGGTCGAAAAATTCAATCATTTTTTTTTGCACTTAAATGCATTTTGTAAATTTTCAATAAATTTCAGTCTGTGCTTAAAGTTGAGTATGTAGATAATAATAACAAAAAAAAAAAACAATTAACACTTTCATTTTATCGTATTTATTTATTTATTTATTTCTATTAAAAACCCGTCATTGTATATTCAGATCCATCTTCATATTGGCAAGTGTATGTTTTTTTACAACATTCAGGAAAACGTTGTTTGGGATCAACCTTATCTCCAGGTATGCATCCTTTGAACGATGGTGATTCAAAACAGCTATTCATTAAAAAAAAAGGAAAAAAAAATATATAAATTTAAAAAAATTTGATTTTACACTTAACATTAATTTTCATTACCTGTGTACACTGGCCCAACCTTTTGGAGAGCATATTAAACGTCTACATCCTGACAATTTATGTTCTCCTGGCTTATAAGGATTGTTTTCATAATAACATTGTCCAGGAGCCCCTAAATTGAAAAAACCGTAAATATTTTATTTTATTTTTTGTTTATTAAGAACAGTAAAAGTAGGTATACATGGTACTACGGAATTTTTGGAAACCGTATCAGCATCACAGTAAGAAAAAAAAATCGCTAAAATCACAAGAGCGAAAATATTTTTCATAATTTTTCAATGTAAATTACTTAAATATGTAAAAGAAGTACAAAAAAGATCTGTTGTTCATCAACTGAAATATTTCCGAGGATACAGGTGCTTTATATAGATTTTTTCACTATCATAACGCGATAGAATTATGTCCGAAATATGGAAATTTAATTTGTTTATACGAATTCGAAATTAGTGGTCGTCTCTTATTTCACTTTCAAGACAAAATTCTTTTAATAGAAACATCTTCAGGCAAGTTGTTTCCGTTTGTATGGTTTAACTGGACAATTTATTTTAATGGTAAACATTTATTTCCGAAAATTCCTAATGAATGACTGCAACTAAGTAATAATTTTTTTTATTTAATTCACAAATTTTAAATTTAAAAAGGAAACAAGTCTCAATTTAAATATTTTCGTGGGACTATGACCATCTGTTCAATTGTTTAGCAGGTTTAGTGGAACTTCCTATCCTTGCTGCCCCGTCACACTATTTAGTAAATTGAGTATGTAAAATAATAATAAAGTTATGTGACTTGCACTACATTGATATATCACGTCTATGCAAACCGCATACGCAGCATTCGGTTTAGTGAAGTTTTTATGAAATTTATGATTATCATTACTTTTCAAATACGGCGGCACCTAATACCAATACGACACACCCTACCTTCAGCATTTCTCAATGTAGTCTTCTGTGTGATCTACACACATTTGCTACCGATTTGGAAGCTTCAATATTCCTTTTTCATAAAAAGAGACGAGTTTTGGCCTCACGGGGCAACCTTTATCCTTCCTAACCGTAATTTTTCTGAAGCTAAAATGATCAGTGATAACGGATTCAACACTGCCATAGCTGTTACCCACTTCTGACTTAGAGAGTTTTGCTATGAAAATTCATAGCGAAATAAGTCAATTGAAATTGGCTCAGTTTGCTGCTAAGTCTGCAGCTCGAGAATTAAGTAGAAAAAACTCTTTATGCAAATGAAAAATCTTCGAAAAAAGATATTTCATTGCAAAAAGAGGGCGTTTCATATAAGCAGGAACCGTATACTCGTCAGTACGGCTTGGTTCCTGCCTGCCGTATACGCCAAAGCAAATAGCCAAGCTGACCTCATATATAGACTTAAAATAAACTTTAAGTGTGAATTATATGAGGCGAAATACTACGTATTTACTTGAATGCCTAGCAAGATTTAGCCCTATGCGGGACTAGCATTTCATATAGAGTTTTGCTATGAAAATTCATAGCGTAATAAGTCAATTGAAATTGACTCAGTACGTATACGGCAGGTAAAAACCAAGCCATACTGACGATTATACGGTTCCTGCTTATATGAAACGCCCTCTTTTTGCAATGAAATAGAAACCAAGCCATACTGACGATTATACGGTTCCTGCTTATATGAAACGCCCTCTTTTTGCAATGAAATAGAAACCAAGCCATACTGACGATTATACGGCTCCTGCTTATATGAAACGCTCTCTTTTGCAATGAAATAGAAACCAAGCCATACTGACGATTATACGGTTCCTGCTTATATGAAACGCCCTCTTTTTGCAATGAAATATCTTTGTTCAAAGATTTTTCGTTTGCATAAAGAGTTTTTTCCACACTTCTAACGAGGTTGCTTCAAGAGTTAACCGGCAGTGTTGCCAATAATTTCTTTCTAAAATCCGCTAAATGTATCTAGAAAATCGGCTAAAATCGGCTAAACAGATTTTAAAAATCGGCAAATTCCAAATTCCATTCTATACAAAATAATAAAAACTACTCGAATGAATATAAATGCAAAACCACCAAAAAAAATCTCGCCGAGAGTACTATCGAGTGGTGCACTATTTTCCTGATTGAGAAAACTTTCTCGGAACGTTTTTGTCGCCGGGAAGCCCCTTTTCATGCACTTGGTCACATACACCCCAGTTACTACATTTTGCATATATTTCAGGGATATTAGTGTTCTGTTGTGAACATTTTTCTCATAGGAAGTCGTTTTCCACGACACACCAATTTCGCGCAATCACGAGCAGAAAAAATCCAATTTATCATCCAAGAAAGTGTCTTAAAATACATCACCAAACCAAGTGAAGTTTGCGTCAATCCCAAAATCGGTTAATGAAATATCAAAATTGTCTAAAAATCGGCTGTCGGCTAAAGTAAAATTTTTTTCGGCTAATGAAGTTGAAAATCAGTCAAATTAGGCGATTTCGGCTCAATTGGCAGCACTGTTAACCAGCGATCAAGTGCAATAAGCTCTCGAATATCGCGGATGTTGGCATCTGTAAGACAAGTCCTTGCGCGTTGATCATGACTTTCGTTTTCGACATGCTCTCGCGCAACCTTAAAATATCTGGCACATGTGTACACACGATTCTGAGACCAGCGCCAGTGTCAAAGTTAATTTGACAATGTTTGGTCACATGTTGTTGCTGTAATCCCATGATATTTGAACAGCACGTGCTTTTGTTTACATTCGTTTTGCTCTGGAGGGATTAAGTGGGAGAAACTAATGCTGGATTCTCTGATATTTTCGGGAAAAATGAGAATTTTACATCTCCTTTCAGCACTTGGCCAAAGGGAAATTTATCTTTTTCTTAAAAAATAGAGATAGTGTGACCTGATGTACTTTATGATGAATAGTTTGACAAGACTTTGACCGATTCAATAAGATTTTGTCGTTCGGGTAATCCTACGTTCTGTCGATTTTTGTTTTGAATTCGTTATCTCAGTTGCACTGCAATAATGCATAGCCACGTTCTTTTCCCTCATTCATGCAAAAGACGAAAGTATATGACATTATTTTTTTCATTCTAAAAAACACGAAAAATTTTCAATTTTGTTCGGTTGCTTCTTATCTTCTTAGTAGGTTATCTTTGGTAGTGTCTTTAAACTGGGTCTTCGAATGAGTAAAAATATCCGAGTGTTTAACGCCTTTATTGGTTAAAAACTTTATTATGATACGTTGTGCAACAGACACATGTACCTCTTGCTCAGTGTGTACTGACAACAGAACCGAGCACGCCTCTAACCAAGTCGCTTCCCCTCACTTAAGCCAAACATCAACTACATAATATATCATCTAGCTGCGTGCCAAGTCCGGTGACACACGATGATACACACGCGATACACAGTACTAAAAGCTGGTTTTTTAGCACTATTTTAGAACATTTTCGTGTATACCTCAATTTAGAGCAAAGGGTTAGACTCGGATGATACACGAGTGTTTTATTACATATGTATGCGTGTGCTCGGTTTGTGTGCGTATAGCACATATGGAAATGATGAATTTTCTTTGTTGCCTCAAGAACGTGTATAAACCGTGTATAGACTACGTGTACTATGGGCTGATACACACTCGATACAAAAACCGGTCTTACGTCGTGTCCCGAAAGGGGGGGGGGGGTTAGATACCCCCGACGGGAGGGTGATGGTACAAATACGACATGTAGAATATCAAATTAAGGGTCTCACCGAGTACTATCAGGTGATGTCCTTTTTTCGATCCAGAAAACTTTCTCGGGACATTTTTGCAGCCGTAAAACCCATTTTCATGTACTTGGGTCACACACAACCCAGTTACTACATTTTGCATATATTTTTGCTGTTCTTTCTTCCATGGCCATTAGTACTCTGTTGTAAACATTTTTCTCATAGGAAGTCATTTGTCATGACGAACAAAGTCCGCACAATCACGAGAAGTAGACAAATCCACCTTTTCACTCAAGAAAGTCGCTCAAGCGTTAGCAAAACTTCCCCCCGCTTAAGGGGAGGTTACCGTTTATGACGATGAAAAATTCGTTTTTTTTTTACATAATTATCATCCTCAAAGTATATAGAACACGTGGGTAAAAGGATATTTGCATATCTAAAGTATTTTAGAATTCACAGCCTGCTCCGAGCGGAACGTCCGCGGGCTAGAAAACAGGTAGCTGAGGTGCTCGGAGCGTGCTTGCTGAGGATACAATTTTCTCGCTGCCTGAGGTACCTTCATAAATTTCGTGAAACCATTATCCTTCAGATTCAGCACAATCAGTTCTTGGAGGAAGAAGAAAGGCCCCTGTATAGTGCTGGAATAGCTGAAGTAAGCTGTCAAACAATTTTTATAACGTTAAACTTTATATGAGTTTTTCTGGGAACAACATTTTTCACTACGCGGGACGCTGTACTGCTTCATCGGATCGGATAAACCGATTCACATGAATCTCCTGCGCAATTGAAAAGAAATTCAATGCGCGGGGCCATCAGGAAATGATTTTTTGCAAAAATTGATTTAGAATTAGTTTTTTGGTCCGTTGAAAAAAAAGGCAGGGCAAATAAATGTTTTTTTTTCAAACGGCTGGCATTTTGTTATTCAGAGGTTTTTTTGAAAACGAAAACCGGGCAGGCTACCCAAATTTCTTCTAGCAAGTCGGGTAGATGTGGGTCAAAAATTGATTTAATTTTAGCCGAGCTAAGCATTTGTGCCTAGTTTTAAGAACACCGGAGCAGGCGTCTTCTGTGAGGAGCTTCATTTGGAACTTGCAATACACATGGAAAGTTATGTTACGGTCTTTCAAGCGGAGATTAAGGCCATTCTTGAAGCGGGAAGGAACCTATTTGGCTCAAGCACTGAGGATAAGGAGATTGCCGTTTGCTCGCATAGCCAAGCTGCTGTCAAGACTCTGTGAAAGTCCTTCACAGCCACCAACTTAGTACTGGAGGGTAAGACCACCCTAAAATCCCTCTTTCACTGTAACAACAGGGTACTCGCTTTTTGGGTACCTAGTCACAGTGATGTTGACGGAAAAGAAAAAGCGGACGAGCTTGCGCGTCTGGGTACGTCCTCGGAGGCAACATCACCCACAATTGGGATAGCACTAGGACACCTTGTCTCTTCAATTGCGACTTGGGACGTTTGCCAACACAGTTGTCTTTGGTTAGACGACCCTTCGGGTAGAATAACAAAGGAACTGTGGGGTAAACCTAACCCAGGTTTCACAAAAAACTGCTATGACTGAGCAAGCCTACCCTGAGAATTCTGGTGTCTTTTCTTACTAGACACTGTTCTCTCAGGGGTCACCTACATAGGTTGGGACTTGTTGATAATCCGATATGTAGAGGATGCGGAGAGGAATTTGAAAGGGTGAATCACTTTCTTTCTTTGTCACTGTCCGGCTCTCTCCGGAAAACGTTATAAATTCCTTGGCTCACATCTCCTGGATGAATTGCATGAGGCCCGTAAGGAGGGGTTAGGAGCCAATTTTATGGTTTACAAGAGCGTATGGTTGGGACCTATGATCATTGCTCACGGTTCTGGAGTGAGGCCTTGTCGTGGTATAATGTGTAATAGAGTAATAGAGAAACTATACTAAGAAATACAAATAAATTAGTTTGCAAAATTTGCTATTTTATGTTAATCAAATTCTTTTCACAGCCAGTCTCGGACCCAAACCACTCTGAATCTGAAGTCAATCTCAAAATAATAAAAAATGAAATTGGCACTTTTTCACAATTGAATATCAAATGAGGAGCAAAGTATCGAACTTGAAGCCTGTTCTTTGTATATTTCATAAAAATTAAATAAAACAACAAATTTTTACAATGCAGTCACATCACAATTTTCAAAAATCCATTTTTCTATCATTAAAGTCAAAATAAATTTGCACTTCATCACAATGCTTCTATTAAAAGAATTTCGTCATAGTTAGTAGTTCAACCCCACAGATAGCGAATTTTTGTATAAACAAATAAAATTTCCATATTTCGGTCATAATTCTAGCATATAACGATGCTCTCGATAGAGTCGCAAGAAGCTATATAAAAGCGCTTCACTATCTCAGTTTCGATCAGAAGTTTTTGCTTTTTACAATTTTATTTTATCTTGGATTATGATGAGTTTTTTGGTATTTTTAATTTTAACACTTTTTGCATTAAACTGTGATTCTGCTACCCTGTCTCAAAAGTCAGAAGATCCAGGTATATTGCCTGATTCGACTAATACTAGTAGGATAATATATGTGCTCTTAATAAATTTCTTTTGATTTATGTAGATGTGCCCGGAATGTGTTTTCATAACCAAGAATATTATCCACCAGGTGAGCATAAAGTAGGATGTTCACGTTTATTTTGTTCTCCAAATGGATGGGCGAGTATTCACAGGTATTTAATTTATATATATAAAAAAAAACGACAACAAAAGAGGAATTTTTTTTTTTAATGTAATGCTTTTATGGAATATTTCTAGTTGCTTTGAGACTACCCCACATGAAGGATGCTTCCGTGGCAATGAAATTGATCCGAATTTACCTTTTCCACAATGTTGTAAACGAGAATATACTTGCCAAAATGAAGATAAAACTGTTTACACAATTACAGATTTTTGAAATACATAAGGCTGAGATTAACTGAAATATTTTGTATTCGTTTTATTTGAAATTGTGAGATTTCCAATTTGAGCTTTATTTAAGATTTTCGTCAAATTCTGTGGACGAAATTAAATTGAAGGACTCATGTGGGTTTTGCTCTTCACTTATTGTTTTTATACCTTATACCCTAGGCAGACGACGGAGAAAATTATTGATCATTCGTTCGTAATTGATTTTTTTCAAAAATAAAGTTATCCAAAATTTTGTGAATTAAAACGAAAGTCCTGTTAATTTTTGAGGCCATTCTCTTTAACTCGTACATATTTCGTAGATATTTCTTTTTTACAATTTTCGACACTCTCGTAGACCCACTTTTCGTCATCACAGCCAGCTGAAATTTGGCACACAGGTTCATGTCGCGTGACAATTATCAAAATTTGAACCGGAAATTTCCATGGAAAGCCCGGAAAATCGGGAAAAATCATTTGAAAATTTGATACAAATTTGATTAGTGATAAATCCGTTTCAGGAAAAATGCAGAGTTTTCCGATTTTTCCATAATTTTCCGACTTTTCCGGAAAATTTTCCCGTAAAAAAGTTTTCTAAATTATGCAGGATCAAGTTCCCTATCAACTGGCATCATAACTTTCTCGCCGACAATGGTGAAAACTTGCAGAAAAATCGAGGAAAATTCATGTAAAACGGTTTTCGGGAGTTTTTCAGACCAAGGAAGCGTTTGAGCGTTTTGCAACCTAAGACAAAGTTGTAGAGCGAAATGAGTTGCATAAAGTTGCTTTTGTGGAAAACTCAGTGGAAAACCCGGAAAAGCGGGAAAATCATTGGACAAATTTTCATCGATATGATTCGTGATAAATCTGTTTCAGGAAAAATGCAGAATTTTCCAAAATTTCGGGAAAATTTTCCGAAAATTTCCGGAATTTTCCGACTTTTCGGAAAATTTTCCGACAAAAAATTTTTATAAGCTATGCGGAATCATTTTTTTTTTGTTCGTCCTACTGGCATCAATACTTTCTCTTCAACAATCATGAAAACTTGCATGTAAAATCGAGGAAAATTCATGTAAATTTTTAAAAAAATGTCATAGTAATAGGAAAAGCCGGTGGAAAACATGGAAAATCGGGAAAATTCATGTTATATGGGATAAAGTTGGAATACAGCTAAAAAGCGCTGTTTAAAACATAATTTGAATTTCAGAAAACCGTTGCAGTACTTCAACGATTTGATACTCGAAAAATTTACAGTTTTTTTTCATACATTTTTAATAATTAAAATTCTAAGGTAAAGCGATTTTTGAAAAAGTCTATTACGAACGAATGATCATTGATTTCAGTTTTTGCAGTCCCAAATTAAAAGTTTTAGTTTTTAATTACAATCGAGGAAGGTCTGCTAGAAATGAAAATCTAACCCACTGTCTACACTGGCCATGAAAAAATGCTTACCCTTGGAAAAAAAAATTTTGGTGTGGGCAAATTATGTTATGACATTTCATTTTTGGTTGGCCCATGGCGTTATCAATACCGAAAAAGACTGCGATCAGAAGATTGATTGCATTAAAGAATTTGAAGCTCGCCGAGTTAGAAAAGATGAAAAAATTAAGAAAACGAATATGCACTTTTATAGCACTTATTTAGTCAGTAAAAATTAATTAATTTAATCAGTTCCGAACGCGTTAGCTTAATTTCAGCCATTTTGATTATAAACGTCAAATTTATGGTAAGCAATTTTCTTGGCAAAATATGGTAGGCAATATGGTATACCATGGATTATTGCCATGACTACACGGTCTACACTGGCAATTCCGTAGCAATAACATATTGTATGTATAGTATACCATAATTTATGGCCAGTGTAGACGGGGGTAAGGAAAACATAAATTATGGAAATGAATTGTTTTCTAACCAGATTTTCAAAATATGTAGGTATATTTGATTTTTTGTTTGTTTGTTTCTTTCTTTAGATGCTTTTCTTTGAAAACTGACTATCAAAATGCACACTACATCCATGCAAACTTCAATAAAAAATTAAGACAAAGAGCATGTTTTTGTGGATTTTGAGTATTAGTTCTCATGCCATATTTTTATACATTTTCCGGATTAGCTGCGTTATAAATAAATTATTTAATGAGTGCTAAAACAAGTAGGTACTCACCCCGAACGTTTCGCTTCAAGTTACATTGAGCGTGGTCACCGGGTAACTGCCTGAATTGTTACATACGATTAGAGCTACGCAGATTGTACCGGTGCGTATACTTGTTGCTGTGGTTGATGCATTTGTAGTTGCTGTTGTGCAGATTTTTCGTACAAACATAACTCACTACGTCTCTTTTTAAGATAAGCTTATTTCGGATTAACCCTGAAGATGTTTTAAGGATGGGATCCCATCTTCGTAAAAGCTGGAAACTGTTGTCCCGATTAAAATTAAGTCGACGTTTTATTTCAATCGCCTCACGAACAAGACGAGGAGTATAATAAGGCTCACGAGCCAGGACTTCTGCCTTTTCAAAATGAATCCAATGATGTTCTGTTGGATGGTCCAGAATATGCTTGCAAATTGCTGGTTCTTGCTTACAGAGAATTTATATGTTCTTTCAGGCGGATAGCAATACTTCTTTGTGTTTGCTTAATATAATATGACCCACAGCTACAAGGAACTGCGTATACGGATGGTATTTGGAGTGAAAAGCGAACTTTTGGTGATTGCAGGTGGTTTATCATCTTCTTAGGTGGTAAAAAGAAGGATTTCATATCGTGTCGCTTCAAAACTTTTCCCACTCTATCCGTGATACCTCTAACATACGGCAGGAAGGCTCTCTTCTGGTTTAACTGATCCTGATTTCTGTCCCTTTCCCTTGACAAAATAGGCTTCAAAGTCCGTTGTTTTTTTGTTTAGCCATTGAATTTCAAAACATTATCCACAAACTTGAGTTCTGCCGTCAAATGGTTATCATCACAGATTGTGTATGGACACGGTGAACTAGTGTGGAGACGACGGATCTTAAATTTGACGGGTGGTGGTGTGAGGTAGCATGTAGGTAACGATTAGTGTGCGTCATTTTGCGATGACCTGTGTGTCCTAACGTGTCATCATCCATCCGTATAACTTTACCGTCCAAGAACGCAAGGGATGCGTTCTGTTTTTGCTCTATAACGTAAACTTGGTCTTGGAGTGTTGAGAGTTTAGATGTTGTAAGAAACTCTCGATTTCAGATCGTTTTAAAATACAGAAAGTCTCATCCATATACCTGAGCCAGACTTAAGGTTTTTGTTGTGAACTGCTTAAAGCTGTTTTCTCAAAATGCTCATTCCACAAGTCAACAATTACAGGCGCTAAAGGTAGGCCCATAGCCACACCATCTTCCACCAAATGCTTAGATAACAGGCCGCATCGGATTATCTGCTTTGTGGATTTTAGGTAAGCCATACAGTTTAGTTGGCTGCGGGCAAGAGGGAATGAGCCGCTTAGGTGGAAGAATCGGCTTGTGATCGTTGATCAATTGCGAAACCCTTCTGAGAATACGGGCTGGGCTGTTGGCTCATAATTAACAGGTATTGTACGTATTCCTGTCTTCAACTATAAGTTTAATTTTAGTGACATAATCACTTTTGCTTATCACAACAGTCGCATTTCCCTTATCCGTTAACAGAACCAAAACATTTTCGCTCTTTCTCAGCGCTTTTAAAGAAAGCATTTCATCTCTGCTGACATTGCTAGACGATGGTGTTTTGCTTCTTCTAACCAGAAACGATACGTCCTGACGTATAGTCTCAGCCTCAAGGCTACTGAATTTATTACGAATGATGCACTCTTCTTTACTCCCAACAAGCTGTTCTACGGGGGTACACGCAATGGAGTGGGTGCAAGGTTCAGTCCGTTGCAGAGGTTTTCATCCGATAAATTCACAACCGCTTTACTTGAAACGATGGCCTTAACGGGTATCGGTTTGCTTGGGTGACGATGAGTCTATCGAACTTCTGTTGTTATTTTTGTGTGCACAATTCTAACGTTCTGGCTGCCCGCAGAAAGGTCAATTGATCACACATATGATAATCTAATAATCTACTGTACTTAGAACTAAAGCAAGATGTTGTTGCATTTTATAGAGCTCTATGGATATTATGTTAAGCTTATAACGATAGGAACTAATCAACCGTCTTAGTAACACTTCACTTGCCGTCGTTAAAACTTTCTTGGAACCATATATGTGACGCATTGGTGATAATTTCACACAGTTGGGAAGTACATCACAATTTCGGCATCTTTTAAGAATGGTCGAAGCACTTAAAAGGCGCGCGCGTTTTCCACGCAAGTTTTCGAACCGGCGAACGCATTTGTGAGTAGCCTCTCTGTACAGGCTTACAATTTAAATTTTAAGGATTTCGCGGTTTATAACGTGGCTAATCCGGAAAACGTATAAATATGTCAGTAAGCAACCGCGAAAGCCTTAAAAGTTATATTAGTTCTAATGTCTATCTGACTCTCTTTTTAAAACAAATTATTGCAGGAAGCTTAAAGAAATTATTCCCTCTAGGCTCGCTCTAGTGAAATTTAAGTAGGAACAAGACTTACAATGTTTAAAAGACAAGTTTCGAGGCTTTGTAGCCAAAAATCAAAATTTTAGAAAGAAATTTTGAGAGCATAGTGCATGTTTCGATCAGCGGCGCAGGACGATCTCATCAGGACAGCAATGAAGGGAGCCCTGAACTGCCTGCTATCTATACTACAGTAAACTCAGAGAGAACAAGAGTTATACTGGTGTAGACATACATTTTAGAGTTGACTATTATAAGAAGGCTTCTAAAAAATTTTATGATTTAAATTAAATCTTCTCTTTTGATCTCTTCTTTTTTCCTATACAAAGTATTTTTGAAAATGCACTCGTAACGGAAGAAATAGGTAGGTTAAGTTAGCTTAGGTAAGAGGAGGGCAGCTAAAAGACCACTCTGCATAACTTAGACATCCAGTGGGTACATTGTGTCCCTTGATCTCAAGGGATAACTTTTAAAACCGGCCCTAAATCCCATCCTGCTTTCCTTACGAATCTCAGAAATCTGAACACTTTGCTTTGAAGCTCCCCCAGACTTGAAAATAAGTAGCTGGCTAGTAGCCTATCTCTTTATTCATGAGAGCAGGGCATTTGCAAAGTACGTGTTGGATGGATTCGATTTCCTCCGAATGCTTACAGCTCCTGCAGAACGCGTTCACTGCTATTACCAGCCTTGTAGCATGGCCCAGTCACCCACAATTACTCTTACTAGATTCCTGGTATTTGTTCTACTGTCATTAAGCAGTTCTCTTTTCCTGTCATATGCAGACAACAATTGCCTCGCAATACGGCAGGTTTCCCTGTTGATCTACCGGGGGCTTGCCTTTTGACATGCGCCACTAATGGTCTCCTTTTTATACCCTAGATGAAATCTATAGGGTAATACCACAGACTGTGGTAATACTAAGATTGTCATTCCGTTTGTAACGCACAGAAATAATGATGGTAGAGCAAAATGGATTGGACACCCCGAATAAAATTAAAAGCTATTTTGATCCGACCGTCCGCACGATAACTCGAGAACGCGTTCACATAGAAAGCTGAAATTTTGTACACCGACATTAAAAAAAAGTAAAATTCAGTTCGAAAATGAGACAAATCGGGCAACTCTTTCGTGGAGTTGCCATACAAAAATTTCGTTTTCCACTATATATTTGGACACTACCTGAGAACACGTCGACATAGAAAGCTGAAATTTGGTACATTGTGTTTTCATAGTAATAGCAAAAATAATTCCAAAAATGGACTAAATCCTGCAACCCGTTCTTGGTGTTGCCATATAAAAATTTTGATTTTTTACATATACTTTGAAAACGATCAGTCCTAGACATTTTTATTGTACTAAAAGCTTCTTCAGAATAAGAAATCCTATAAAATTGGTTATATACATTTTTTCAGTCCGATGAGCCGTTCTAGAAATATATGCGAGAAACCAATGCAAAAAATCAAAATTGCTCAAATGGGTGACCATACGAAATTTCATACGAGCATTCATCTAGAGTATCATAAGAATTGGTCTTAGACCAATTCTGGCTTTTTCACTTGTTTAAAGCTCCGATTGGGATCTTCACATTAGCTATTACAAAGCACTTTTTGGCCAACTCATCAACCATGCCATTACTTGGGATATCCTTGTGGCCAGATACCCAGCATAGGGTCACTTATGCTGTGAAGTCAATTCCTCACGGCTGGTCTTGCATAACGGAACCAATTTCGATTTTACCAACATAGCTTCCAGTGCCTTAATGGCTATCAAGTATATATGCAAATATGTCGTGCAGACTCTCTACATGCCAATATTACCACCTGGTAAATCTCTGCGAACTGTGTCTGAAATATTCTACATTTGTCTAGCAGTCAATAAGACTCGTGCCACTGACAGTCTTTGGAGTACAGTTCCTGTGACCACACTCGTCTTAGATCCATCCGTAAAGATAGAAATATCGGTGATTACCACAATCTCCTTCTCATCCCAATCACTCCCGGTTGGTATGATAGACTGACACCCCCCCCCCCCCCCAGAATTAGGAAATGTATTTGATAGTCAGTTTCCTCCTTGCAATCACTGAAGTCAACAAGAAGTAGGGAAAGGCCACAGAATTTGAAAATGAGTTTTCCCAAAGTCAAGAGCTAGTTATATTCAAAAATCGAATACAATAATTGCTAATTTAATAGTATATGTACCTCCCTTCCCCAGTTACCTCCGTAATAAATTTTCTTCAAGTGGGACATCTAGCTATATCGCTTTTACTTAAAAACAGTAGATTCAAATCATTTCCTCTAAATGAACCGCATACTTCCTAATTTCACCATAAATGAGTTTTTACAAAGTCCAGATCTAGATAAATCACCTCCAATATGAGGTTTTTACCACCCCTCCCTCAAATTACTCAATAAATACCCATTGAATTATTATTTGATCCCCTAATTACCTCCTAAATAAGTCCTTTACCTCCCAAATTAATACAAATACCACTTAAATGAATTTTTCGGCTTAATTATTTTAATAATGTTAAAATCACATCCTCATTAGCGTAAGATAAGTTTATGAATTTCTGCAAAATTTAAATTTTTAAATTTTGTTATCAACAAGGACCTAAAAAAGTAGGATTTGAAAATATTTCTTTTTTTTTACTTATAGCAGAATATGTCTTAACCTGATGAATCTTTCATCATTAAAAAAAAAAAAAAAAAACAAAATGGAAAACATTCAAAGATCACACAGTTGTATTTTTTTAAATGGAATTATCTACATATTTTGGCACAAGGAAACTAAATTTATATAAAAAAGAAAGCTTAAATCTTTCATGTCAACAAAACAAAATCAATAAACTAGTTCACAATCAACTTTATTTTAAAAATCCGTTATTACATATTCAGAGCCATCTTCATGTTTACAAGTGTACTCCCTTTTGCAGCATTCAGGAAATTTCAGATCAATATCTTTTTGTTCGCCACGAACACAACCTTCCTTATTTCTGCTAGATTCGACACAGCTACAAATGGTTCAGCAAAAATAAAAATATTACTTTTATCTTTATTTTTTATTAATACTTTTTTTTTTAGAACTACTATGTATAATATGTACCTGTGTGCACTGACCCAACCATTTGGAGAACAAATCATACGTGTACATTCTGGCAATTTATGTTCACCAGGAGGATAAAATTTGTTGTTGTAAAAACATTTTCCAGGACGATCTATTTTGCAAATTGTAAAGAAAATTAAATTCAAGATTGTTTTTTTACTTTGTTTTTTAGAATAAGAAAATTACATGGAGTTGAGGCATTTACAGAAATTGTCTCAGCGTTACAATCTAGTCCAACAAGTGTTAAAATAATTACAAACTTTAAAGGACAGTCCATTGTTGAACAGGAATTTTTAGAACTAAAAACTTGTGAACAGTGAGATGCTTTTATATATGATTTTTTTTTTTCAGCTCTGATATGTTACGGATATAATTATGGACGAAATATGGAAATTTTATTTGTTTTGATCTACTCGAATTTTGAATAAAAAATATCAATACTAAAAGCTTCGGTAAAAAAAAAACACTTAATAGACAAGTTTCAGACATAAGATGACGATGTTGTTTGACTTTATAATGATGTTTATTTTCATCAATGCAATGTTGTAGTTATGCTTACGAATTACACCGTCTATGTAAAGAATGCTCGAAAAAAGTATAATGCATAATTTGATAAAGGAGATAAAACTCCAAGATGCCCACGAGAAGTCGTCAAAATGGAACTAGTACCTAAATTTTCAAAATCTATGACAAAATCGAATAGGATTTATAACATTGAAAGTTTGGATAGCTCGAGATGAAATAGTGAAATATAAAATAAGTAAAAACCGAGTTTTCAAACAAAACTGAGGCCAAGCCGCATGAAAAAGTAGAAAATAAACTTTTTTTCACACACAGAGGTGGACTCAGATTTTTTGATTGGGACATTTCTCTTGAATATTCTTTCTCTTCATGAATCAAATCACTTATTACCTCTGATTGATCATACTAAAAATTTATCGGGGATTGTCAGCGAATAAAATCTGAGTCCACCTCTGTGTGTGAAGAAAAGTTTATTTTCTATTTTTTCATGCGGCTTGGCCTCAGTTTTGTTTGAAAACTCGTTTTTTACTTATTTTATTTTCTGCCTTTTTCACGTTAACTAAATTGTTATTACGTGCTGCATGGAGATATTTTAAAACAATTTTATGACGGCTGAAAAGACACTGATTTACTGAATTTTCCCGATTTTCCATGTTTTCCACAGACTTTTCCTATTACTATGAAATTTTTTCAAAAATTTATAGTTCATCTTTAATAAACTCTCTTCCTACTCATTTTATATCAACATCTTCCACTTTACTTGATCTTTTTCTTGTAGCCGACCAAAATCGGGTGATGTATTAAAATCAGCTGTCATTTTCAGCATTCCTAATGCATGATTTGATATTTCTAACATATGATATTGATCTTAGTGGGAGTAGTGAATCCCATGTATTCACATATCGAAATTTCAATGTCATAGATTGCGGTTCTCTTTACAGTGAAGCATCTGAGCTCCAGTGGGAATGTCTCCGACGAACAACATCCGTGCATGAACAGATATATTATTTTGAATATCTCATAAATTATCTGTTTGAGAAATATGTCCCTCTAAAGACCCACTATATTGCTGACACTAACTGCCCCTGATTTACATCTCGGATTCGGACATTAATCCTACAGAGAAATATTGCTTACGGAAGGTGGAAACGTTTTCGAACACCAGAGTGCTGACGATAAGCCTGTGTTTTGCGCAATGCTGTAAATCTGGAGATTAAATATTCTAAAAGACGCTACTTTGCTTCCAAGTTTGATAGCAAGCTTCCTACTAAGATATTATGGCGAAATCTTAAGAACTTTGGTCTCAATAGATTTTGCAATCCAGATATAGATTTTGACCTTGATGATCTCAATAACATCTTCGTTGGTACAGTGCCGGATGCATCATCGGATCCTCTTGAAATTCCTGCCTTTGATTCATCTTATGATGGATTTTCTTTTGCACAGGTTGAACAAGAGGAAGTTTTTAAAGCCGTTTTCTTGGTCACATCAAATGCTGTTGCTCTTGATAATATACATCCCAAATTTATTAAACTGTTATTGCCTATTATTATATCTAATCTGACGTATATATTTAACACTATAATACTCACGTCTGTATACCCTGAATCTTGGAAACTATCCAAGGTCATCCCCATCCCTAAGAATCCTAAACAGAATGCCCAGGAGTACCGACCCATCTCCATTTTATTTTTCTTGTCCAAGGTTTTTGAGCGGCTTATACATCAGCAAATACTTAAGTATATTGAAACTAATAACCTAATGTCCAATTTACAATCTGGATTTAGATCTAAACACAGTTGTACGACAGCCCTACTAAAGATATCTGATGATATTCGCTTGTCTATGAATTCTGATATGATAACTGTTCTTTCTCTTTTAGATTTCTCCAAGTCTTTTGATAAACTTAATCACTCACTACTCATATACAAGCTTAAAAGATTGTTTAATTTCTCTAGTTGTTCTTGCAGGCTTATTTGGTCATATTTGGAAGACCGCCAGCAAAAGGTCTGCTGTGGTGAGTATACTCCTCTGAATTTTTACCTGTATGTAGTGGTGTTCCACAGGGGTCAATCCTCGGGCCCTTGCTTTTTTCTGTGTTCATAAATGACATTTCTTCAGTCATTTTGAATTTTAAGCTTCACTTGTATGCTGATGATTGCCAGCTATATATTTCAAGACCACGTGGATTGATGGAGGATGCGGTATGTAGATTAAATGAAGACCTTAGATTAATATCTTGGTGGGCACTACAGAATAAGCTTCTTCTAAACCCATTAAAATCTAAAGTAATTCTATTATATAGAAATAATCTCGACATCACAGACTTTCCTGAGGTGATGTTAGATGAAATTTCTATTCCATACAGCAGGTCGGTAAGGAATCTTGGCATCATTTTTAACACTACACTTACGTGGTCAGACCATGTCAACAGTATTGTGACTAAAATTTACGTAACGCTTCGTAAGCTTTCCGTTGCTTCTTTCGTTACTCCTCGAAATACAAAGCTCATTTTAGTGAAACAACTTATTGCTCCTTTGATTACCTACGGATGTGAATTGTTTTGCCAGCTAGATTCCTTCTCGCAAAGAAAAATCACTGTGTCGCGTTCAATTCGGCTGTTCGCTACGTGTACGGTCTGAGACGATATGACCATGTTTCTCCCTATGTAAAATCCGTCTTTGGATGCACCTTAAGATCGTATCTTGATTTCAGGGTAATTCCATTTTTGTATAATTTAATTGTAAAAAAGGTGCCTAGCTATCTACATGAAAAATTATTGTTTTCTCCGTCCAGTAGAACTGTGGCGTTGAATGTGCCAAGTTTTAGTTATCGTGTAACTGAGCGTCAATTTTTCATTTATGCTACCAGGTTGTGGAATACTTTACCTATGGATAGAGATACTGGATTATTTCTCTTATCGATAATTATTTAATTAATACTTTTTTTAATTTTAGTGATTACCACATGCATTAGTTTTTTTTGTTTTTTTTTCCTTTTAATATTATTGTATAGATATAGTTTTAGCGCTTTTAGTTTATCTTATTTTATTTATTTTTTCTTGTCTATTCTTTAGTTTATTATATTTGTTAAGTTTTCCTACACATAATTAGAAAGCCAGGCTTTAATTGTGTAGATGTTGTTAATAAATAAATAAATGAAAATGAAAAATGAAATGAAATTTTCCTCGATTTTTCATGCAAGTTTTCATGATTGTTGAAGAGAAAGTATTGATGCCAGTAGGATGGAAAAAAAATGATTCCGCATAGCTTATAAAACTATTTTGTCGGAAAAGTTTCCGGAAAAGTCGGAAATTTCCGGAAATTCCAGAAAACTTGGAAAATTCTGCACTTTTTCTGAAACAGATTTATCATTAATCATATCGATGAAAATTTGTCCGATGATTTCCCCGCTTTTCCGGGTTTTCCACGGAGTTTTTCACAAAAGCAACTTTATGCAACTCATTTCGCTCTACAACTTGGTCTTAGGATGCAAAACGCTCAAACGCTTCCTTGGTCTGAAAAACTCCGGAAAAGCGTTTTACATGAAATTTCCCCAATTTTTTCTGCAAGTTTTCACCATTGTCGGAGAGAAGTAATGATGCCAGTTGATAGGGAACTTGATCTGTGTTCCAAATTTCAGCTCGCTGTGATGACGAAAAGTGGGTCTACGAGAGTGTCGAAAATAGTAAAGAAATATATAAATAGACAAATTCGTGTACGAGTTAAAGGGAATGGCCTCAAAAAAGACTCTATACACAGCCTTGACACTGTGATTCATTTCTTGAGAGCCACAGAGTTTTTTATTTTTTGTGGAAAAATCTAATTAAGTAAATACTATGAAAATCTCACAAGGACTCTCACAGAACGTTAAAAAAAATAATTCGGTTAAGAGCAAGTCAGGCTACCGTAATCACTGTTCCGACAGAATTTAAGGATATTTAAATCTAATTCAAATTTATCGATGATAACTGATTAATAATATTAGGTCTGTTCGGGTATATTAGCTTTGAAAGAACAAACTTGTAAGACTTTTTGTAAATTTTTACTGGAAGACGTTCACGTATACGAAAATTGACAGAGAAATTGTTGACGTCACTTTTCCCCTCTGTTCAACTTATTTTTTGATTTAACTAGAGAAAAATTGTCAAGTAAAAACTTCGAAAGTGTCAGTTTTGACAGCTCGCTGCCGCTTCTTAGTTATTTTTGAAGTTTTTAGTTTTGTTAAGTCCCAATGTGGGCTTAATCATAAAAAGGGGCAGGTGCCGGCTTAAGAAATGATAAGTCGAATTTCTAATTATTAATTATTCGGGCCTCCACTGGCGATTTTATTCCTTAATTTGTAATGGGAAAAGGAACTATCATTAATAAAGCCAAAATAAAGAGGGTAGGATTTTGGTTGACAGAGTGAGCGTCATATAAGTCCTCATAAGGGAGAAGGCTGCGATCAATACTCCCAATATAGGACGCTGAAATAAATTAAATATCAAAATTTTTAATATAAATGTTAGTAAAAAATGGGATTCATATACTTCCCGTGGTTTTTAATTTGTTAAGCAAGACTTCAATGGCTTCAATTTTAACTGCCGATTTGTCTTGTTGCTCAGTCAGAAATTGAGTGATTTTCTGCTATTTATATGCAGAAACATAATACGAATTGTGTCTGCCGGTGGCTTTAACAATGACGCCCGCGTCATTTTGTGAAACTTCACACATTTAGTCTCGATGTGACGTCATCGTGGATTTCGTTATGACAATTTGTGCTGTTTGGCTGCCATCTTGAAACTGTCAAAGTTTTTGATGGTAGCTGTTGATTGTAGGTAAGTATTTACATTTTTGAATGTTTATTTATAAATTTATTGATAATTTGTTTCTTTTTTCAGATTTTTGGTCCTTTAGGATGGTTTGAGACATCGTGGGAAGATTAAACCGCAACATGTAGTGTAAGTTATGGTTTTAATTAAAGTCTCAGATCGTGAATGATCTGAGACTTTTCTATTTGTTTATTTCTTATAAATGCTTTTTTATTTGTTTATTTTTAGATTATGTTGCGGATAGCATCGAGGGATCATTTTTTGTTATGATCATCGTGGGAAGTTTTATCGAGTGATTTTTATTTGTGAGTTTTTATTTTGTCTTTTAGTTTTTTTTTTTTGAAGATTGCTCCGCGACGGAACAAGTTTACTTAAAAAAAAAAAATTGAAAACCTGGTACTCCTCCTCCAGTAGAAGGAGAATGTTCTCCAAAAACATTTCTACGTATTCAAAGTGGTAAATTAAATATGTTTATTGACACTACGACGTGATAGATAAATTTCATGTCGTTATTACAGATCCCGTATAAAAAAGCAGAGGCACAATTGCCAGTTTTTACTCGAAGAAATTCGCGTACTTTACGAGTGTCGCTCTCAATTTCTCTCTCTATCATACAATTTAAAATTTTTTATGTTTTTACTTGAAAAAGTACGCGAGCAAACCTATTATTAATATGGACACGTAATTTTAAACGAGTTGGTCTTATTAGTAGGAGTTGTCTAACTTATAAGACAGCTTCTACCAATTATAGCAACTCTTATAAAATTACTCGATCGCACACAAAACATTTTTTTCCAATAACTATGAGACTGACGAAAAAAGTCGCAGTTTTCCTATTAGCCCTGATAATTTTAAAATTTTAGCTTTAGAAACGTAGAGGATCATGGTGGGGGGGGGGGGGGGGGCATTATTTCGCAGATTTTTTAATCCTTTAATCTTGTTCAAGCGATACAAAAAATAATAATATTTTTTTTTACCTTCATTAAAAAAGAGAAGAAAAAACTATTTCATGACGTTTGACTATCGAAATATGTGCACGTCACAGAGTTAATATTCTGCTAAACTTCAAATTCTTACGTTACGTCGTTTTCGAGAAAAACATCTGTGACACACAAACGATCTTACATGGTTTTCGTTTTTTTCCTTTTGTTATAGGGAACCATAAAGACACTTAATTTATACCACAATGGAAAATATATATTTTTTTTATTAAAAATTAAAAACTTAAAATAAGGTAAAAAAAAAACAAATCAAAACCAAAAAGGGTAAACAAAAAAAAACAACTTAACTTTCTTGCATGAATATTCCCAATTACGAAAATAAACTTTCAAAAATCCGGAACTCGTCTAACTGCCTTTTAAAAATTTTAAAAGTAATTTACACCACCAATTTGTTTTTACCACTTAGAAGAAGATATGTACCTATCCGACCTTGAAGGGAATATGGATTGCATTTCATTGTAATCGTCAATGATGCTTTCCAATTGGAAAGTTTTTTTAGCACCTTTAAGATTATAACTGATGTCAAGAATGTGGATAAGTACCTATATGCAAAATATCAAACCTCAATCAAGCGTTTCGGAAGATCGCTACATTAAAATTTAAAACATATCTAAAGTCAAAATACTGTGCTAATAATATTTATTGAATGTAGCTAAAAGAACACAAGTTAAAAGCTAGAATTTGTCTAAGACCAATTCTTATGATAACCTAGATGAATGCCCGTATGAAATATCGTATTGTCACCCTTCTGTGCAACTTGGATTTTTGAAGTGGTTTTTCGCATATATTTCTAGAACGGTTTATCGGACAGAAAAAATGGTTATAATCAATTTTATAGGATTTCATATTCTGAAGAAGTTTTTAGTACAATAAAAATGTTCAGGACTGGAAATTTTCACAGTATATGTAAAAAAACCTAAATTTTTATATAGCAACAGCAAGAAGCGGTTGCCCGATTTATTCCATTTTTGAAATTTTATTTGCTATTACTATGAAAACACCAAATTTCAGCTCTCTATGTCTACGTGTTCTCAGGCAGTGTCCAAATATATATTGGAAAACGAAATTCTTGTATGGCAACTCCACGAAGGAGTTGCCCGATTTGTCTCATTTTCGAACTTAATTGTACTTTTTTTTTTAAATAAGAAGATTACTCTTTTGGACTTTTTACCGGGTTAAACTTAACTTTGTTCAAGAAAGAATTTTTTGGGATTCTCCGGTATATAGCAAAAGCTAAAAAATGTTCTAATTTGTTATTTCATCACACAACTCATTAATTTTTGGTGACAAGTTTTAAGTCTTGGTTTGAGTCATCAACAGTTCCCAAATAGCGAAATTGGGTGATTTGAAATACAAATGAAAAAAAAATGAAAGCAAGAAGAAAGAAATGAGTGGCGCACATCTTGTCGAAAGCTTTACGAAAGTCTGCTTAAATACAATCTGTCTGGTAACCTTTTGCAAGCCCGCCAATGATATCCGAGACGAATTCCAATAAGTTAATGGTTGTAGACCTGCCCAAAATAAGCCCATGTTATGTTGGTTTGAAGAGAGCAAAATCTTATGGGAAATTGTTAGTTGAGAGTAAATGATAGATTCGAATAATTTGGGCAATAGGTCTATAGTTAGAAATTTCATTTTGACTACCTTGGATTTTTGGAAGAGCTGAGCGGAGCTGCCAGGGCAAGATAGCATGACTTAAAAAAGTTGTGAAGTCACTTGGAAGCCCATTAATATGATCGAGTATATCCTCTTCTGAAATTGAAAGAATAGTGAATGACATGTTATGAGAGTCGTTCATATGACTGAAGTTGCTAGTTTGGGGTTGAAAATTTGACGAGGCAAAGGCATTGTCAAAAAAGAAGCAAACATATCGCAAATTTCAGACGAATATTCACTAGCAGAGAAATCAAAATTAAAGGAGACTCTGGATTGCCATGCCTAAATTTTTTTTTCTATATTCGATATCTACCTTGATTTAAGATATTAAAAACATTTTAATGAAGATATTTCGTAAATATTATTTTTCTAAATGGAATTGGGTAGTCTTTACACGGGGAGTTGCCATATAAAAATTTCAATATTTCATGTTTACCTACTAAGAAATCGATTGTAAATATTTTCAATTATAACTTTTCCCCTTTTTTTTTATTTAATTTTAAAACAGTTTCATTGACTTAAACTTATAATTTACTTTCAATAATCCGTTATTGTATATTCAGTTCCATCTGTATGCTGACAAGTATATTCTCTTTTGCAACATTCAGGAAAAGGTTTCTTAATATCAATTGCCTCTCCACGTATGCATCCCTCCTTGAAAGAATCAATGCAACTGTTTACAAAAAAAAAAAAAAAAAAATTAATTCCAATTTTTTTTAAAAAAATTGTTTTATGAGTGCAATACCTATGTACACTGGCCCATCCTTTTTGGGAACAAATCAAACGTGTACATCCAGGAAGTTTATGCTCTCCAGCACGATATATTCGAAATTCGTATAAACATTGTCCAGGATATTCTAAAAAAATTGTTGAAAAAAAAACCATTTTCTTTTAAATTTTGATGAATATTTTTGAAGACTACATACTTGAAGATGATGCATTTACTGAAGAAGTTTCTGCATTACAATCTGAAGAAAACAACGTCACTAAAACTCCAATAATTGCAAGAACACACTTCATAATTATTATTCAAAATAAACACTTCGAAAATTCAAAAAGTTCCGTTTTACAACAACTGAAATATTCTCAACATATATCGGCGCTTTTATAATGAATTTTTCAAGTCTATACAAGGCAATTATACGATAGAATTATGATCATCGATAAATATGGAAATTAGGTTGTTTTTTTTAAATTCGAAAATGTTTTATTCACTTTCTTCTTAGAGTTTTCGGGCGGGGGGACGGTTTTTTTTAGAATCATTTAAAGCAGTCATTCATAATATCAACTAATTTTTGAAATCCCAAAATCTGTGGAAAGGAATTTTCTTGTACATATTAAATTTTTTTTTTCAAATGGACTAGAAGAAGTAGGATTCAAGTTCAAAATTCCAATGATCATTTAGATTGCGTAATTTTTTCTTTAATATTAAATCCAATGCGCATAAAATTATAGAATAAGAAAACCGGAATATTTCATCACCGTTGTTAAATAATATGACATATATATACCAGTGTATATTTGTTCCTGACAATAATATACTTCCGGCTTCATTTATGTTAATAAGAACGGACATAGAAAAATTGATTCAAATAATACAAAAAAAAAGAAATTTAAAGTTTTGAAAATAAGGGAACAAAATTATTTCTTAAGTGTCAGAACTCCTTGGGCAGTTCTGATCAACATTTATGTATCTTAACAACTGCCCCCTCCATTCCCCCTCCTAATTTGCGTTGTTTGAGAGATAGGTGGGATTAAAGATTTTTCCATGAGCCACCCTATAACTACTGATGAATCAGACTTTGTTAGGAGAACCTGACGTTTTTTTTTTTTTTTAAAAAATGTAATAGTTAGCAAATGAAAAAAAAAAAAAATTTCGAAACGGAGGGAATGAAGAGAGAAAAAAAATGAGAATGTTGGACAGCTTTGACAATTATTAATAAATTTTCAATAATCATCATCATTAGCTGCAACATTCAGTAATTACAGCGTGATTCATAAAATATGAACGCCTCAAAAGATTTATTTTAGAGAGGAAGTGGGATAGGACGGACTTATATCATAGTAAACGTTATTCGCAACACCTCAAGGGAATCGATTACATACTCTATCCGACTTATTTCTCGAACACCCTGTGTAAATAATAATGAAGAGAGAATGAGTGGTAATTTTTATTTTTAGCTATAATCAAGCACATAACCAGTGTTGCCACTCGAAAGGTTTCTAGTGTAGTTTTTTGGTTTAGCCCGAAAGTAGTTTGAGTAGCCACATAGAAAACTTAAAATCTTAGTAATTAACTGTAGCTTTGTATTAACGAACTTATTTTTCATCATGTATATGTATAAAATTAGTTCATAAGTTTTTCGATTTCGGGGTCGAAATAAATCTTAAACATACAGGATGTTTCAGATAAGGATGTCATCCTTGAAAGAGGTAATAAAGGAGTTCGCGGAACGAAAAAAAATGTACAGACAACTTTCAATTCTTCTAACGGTTTTCGAGGAATTCGACTTAAACAGATATTCCACCTTCAAAGTGCAGGGTTTTATATTTTTGCTTATATTTTTAAAACTACGCAACGTTGGATAGAGTTCTAACATGCATTTTAAAACAGATAAATAATTCTTGAAATGAGGTAGTTTTGAAGGCTTTACATAAGATAGTTGTCGAGATATCTAAACTTAAATTCAGACTTTTTGCACTAAATATCACATTTTTTGTACTAAATGACCAATAACTCGGAAATTTCTTTTATAATTTTTTTATTACCTTAAATAAAGCCAAATTTTATCTTCTTTTAACTGCTTTTTGTTTCATCCCTTTAACTTTGAGTATGTATAGACCGCAGCTATTTAGAACTAGTTTTACGTAAGTCGACTCACGTAGGACTAATCCGGCTGCCGTTTAGTCCACTCGTATTAAAGCTTTGACAATTGTCAAATTTGTTAGATCTGCCTACTTCTTCACGAGAAAAATGAGAAATAATATTTTAATTTTGTACAAGTGAATAGAACATAAGAAAAAAATTAAATTTTCCAAATTTCTAATTTTCTCTCTATGAATGAATATAACGCATTCAAGTTTGTAAACAATTCCTTATCTGAGGTTTATGTCTACGTTTAATAATAATTTTAAAGGGCAATACCGCTTTAAATACCAGATTAAAGTAGTTTTTTGTAATGCGGCATGTTTACACCACTTCATATTAGTTCTACGTAAGTCGACTTACGTAAAACTAGTTCTAAATGGCACTGTCTAAACGGGCTCTTTGTCTACTCAAAAGTTACCGAACCTAAAGCGCGCCCTACTTTCAATGTTTATCTAAACTTTTATGACTACTCACAAAAATAAATTATTGGATATGTTGCACGCGGTATTTAGAAGGTAGGTTGCCACAATTTTACAATGCATTGCATAATAATTGTTATTTACTATCTTAGAACTAACTTCTGATCAATCAGGTAGAGAGTTGAATTACATTGAATGTTTTTCATATCATCAAGTATTTTTTTTAAAGATGGCTTCATTTTTAAATGAATATGCAGATATTCTATATTGTTATGGTTTATCTGATGGAAATGCCGTATCAGTGCAGCGTGTTTATCAGAAAAAAATTTCCTTGAGAAGATTACCTGATCGGAGAGTTTTTGCTGCGGCATTTCGAAGAGCAGGAGAAGGAACTCTATTTGAACAGCGAAGAGATCGGTCAAGAATCAGCTCTTGTCAAGATATGAGAGATCGGGTAATGGAACAGAAAATCAACAACGTCTGTATGGAGGTTATTAAAGTATCAAAATCACTTTTACTCTGTTCCAGAACTGCTTCTGCCTGATCTTGAAAAGCGGGCGGAATTTTACAACTGGCTTCTTAAACGGAATTTCGATGATAATACATCTCTTGAAAGGATAATCTGGAAAGATGAGAGCCATTTTATAAAAAGTGAATGTGTTAATTTCCACAATTTCTATACATGTGTTGAAAAGAACCCTCGAAAGGTAAGAACCTCTTCAACCTAGCACAGATTTTCTGTTAATGTATGAGCAGGAATAATCGGAAAGAGACTCATTGGTCCTTGTATTCTCCCTGATAGGATGAATAACGAAAACTATTTCAGTTTTCTGGAAACCACAATTTCCGATGAACTTGGCAATAATCCGATGTCAATATGGAGGAATATGTGGTACCAATATGATGGTGCTTCAACTCACTGTGGACAAAGCGTTACCCAACTTACCCAATAGATGGATCGGCAGATTTGGTCCTACTAATTGGCCTCAAAGATCACCAGATTATACCTCTGGATTTTTACTTATGGGAAAAAATGAAAGAAATTGTCTACGAAAAGAAAGTAAGTACAAAAGAAGAGTTAGTATATCGCATTGAGGAAGCAGGAAATACTATAAGAGAAAATTTGGAACCGACTGACATAAGTCTGCAGTCAGACGGGGGCCCGCTTTGAAAACTTGCTAAATTAGACTAAGTTATTTGTTTTTCTAAGTTTTTATGTAGAAATATAGTTAGGATGTAAGCAATATGATAAAATTAATAATTGTATATCGTGCAAAATGGATGAAACAAAAAGCAGCTAAAAGAAGACAAAATTGGGCTTTATTTAAGGTAATAAAATAAAAATAATATAAAAAATTATAAAAGAAATTTCCGAGTTATTGGACATTTATAGTACAAAAAATGTGATATTTAGTGCAAAAAGTCTGAATTTAAGTTTAGATATCTCGACAACTATCTTATGTAAAGCCTTCAAAACTATTCCATTTCAAGAATTATTTATTTGTTTTAAAATGCATGTTAGATCTATATCCAACGTTGCGTAGTTTTAAAAATATAAGCAAAAATATAAAACCCTGCACTTTGACGGTGGAATATCTGTTTAAGTCGAATTCCTCGAAAACCGTTAGAAGAATTGAAAATTGCCTATACAATTTTTGTCGTTGCTCGAGCTCCTTATCACATCCATTATGTGAAACACCCTACGTGTATTATATTTTTTGATTATATAAAGGAGTCTAGAAATGTAAGGAACTTTCATTCGCTAGAGGCTATGCCTATTATTGGTGAGTTCAATCAACATAAATAATAATACTACACTAACACTGATACAGTGCTGAGAATTAAAATAAATAAAAACAAATAAAAAGCTAGAATTGGTCAGACCAATTCTTATGATACCCTAGATGAATGCCCGTAAGAAATTTCGTATTGTCACCCTTCTATTTCTAGAATGGTTTGTCGGACAGAAAAAATGATTATAACCAATTTTATAGGATTTTGTATTCCGAATAAGTTTTTAGTATAATAAAAATGTCTTAGACTGATCGTTTTCACAGTATACGTAAAAAAACCTAAATTGTTATATGGCAACACCAAGAAGGAGTTAGTTCATTTTTGAAATTTTATTTGCTGGTACAATGAAAACGCCATATTCCAAATTTCAGATCTCTATATCGATGGGTTGTCAGGCAGTGTCCAAATATATAGTGGAAAACGAAAGTTTTGTATGGCAATCCAACGAAGGAGTTGCCCGATTTGTTCCTTTTTCGAACTTAATTACTTACTTTTTTTTTAAAGTCTGTGTACAAAAAATTTCAGCTCTCTAAGTATACGCGTTCTCGAATTATCGTCCGCATAGACGGACGGACATGCAAAAAATAAAAATAAATTTATATATTATGCGTGGGTGTCTAATCCATTTTGCTCTACCATCATTATTTCGAGTTGTTACAAACGAAATGACAAACTTAGTATACCCTATAGATTTCATCTAGGGTATAATTATTGGAAATATTTTGACCATGTATTAAAAATTTCTCTAGCGTAGCGTAGCCAAAATATTAGGGAGGGGGTATCCCTGTAACTAAACATTGCGCAAAGTAGCCATTTGCTACAATTGTAGCCAAGGTGGCAACACTGCACAGAGCTAATATATTCCAACTTTGTACATCCTTCACAGATCGACTCACTTTTTTCTTCTAACTGGATAAATTATGCACAACTGGTGGAACTCATAGGCTTTGAGCAAACCAGAAATAGCAGCTTGGTTAACCCTCGTGAACTTTTATAATAAAATTTTGAATTCTGCAAACATTTTTGTTTTCAAAATTTTCCGATGTTATGTAACTTTTTCTCCAACAACTCAAATTCAAATGGAACTTTTACATTTGTCAAAATTTCACCTGCAAGTCCCATATTCTAAAATATTTTAGTGAAATACAAAAATCAATTTTCATAATCATAAATCATATTTATTTTAATAATCTATAATTGTATATTTAGATCCATCACCATGCTTACAAGTATACTCTCTTTGGCAGCATTTTGGAAAAGTTTGATTAACATCAATCTGTTCACCACGAATGCATTCCTTCTTAGAAGATTCTATGCAACTGAATATATCCATGAAGAAAAAAAAATATTAATTTCGAATTTACTTTTAATTTTAACTTTTATTTTTTCTAAGCTTACTTGTGTGCACTGGCCCAACCTTTTGGAGAACAAAACAAACGTGTACAACCTTTAATATGATGTTCTCCTGGAGGATAATATTTTCCATTATAATTACACTCTCCGGGAAAGTCTAAAATTGAATAAAAAAAAATGTTTTTTTTTTTCGAAACAATCTTTGTGTATGTTTTCTTTTAATTACATGGATGTGATGCATTTTTTGATACAGTATCAGCCGCACTGTATACCGTCAGCAATGCTAGAATTAAAATAGTCACAACAAAACACTTCATGATTCAAAAACTGCCTAATTTATATTTCAAACGAGAAACGTTCTGATACCCAACAACTGCGAAATATCTTCGAAACAGTGGCGCTTTTATATAAATCTTTTTTGAGTCTAGTTAGACAAGATATTTAGCGTTGTGTTAGAATTATGACTATCGTTTTTTTTTTTTATGGAAATTAATTTAATTTGCTTTTCACAGTGGTTTTATTTATTTTAATTTCTTAATCAATGGCGCCAAAGGTGTTTTGTTTTCGTTTTTGTTTGATTTTTTTTCAAGTTGTGAAAGAAAAGATTTTAATTGGAATATTTTTTTTTTGCAATTTATGCGCATAGTTAAAAAGTTATGAAAAATATTTTAAAGTTTAGTGTTAAGTTCAGTAATCGAATCATATTTATAGCACTATAAAAGAATTTGTAACGTGTTTTTTTTTTATAATTGAACTGGAAATTGCTGCTGCGTATCAAATTCATTAACTTTTTTTTTCAATAACTTGGGTCTAATACTTAAATTCTGAATAATAGATGGCGCTTAATAGCTGTTAATTTTTTAAGAATGACATTTTCTCTGTTTTTCTTATTTGTATTATTCCAATAAAATAGCCGAGATTAGGAAAGAACTGGACTTAAAAGTAATGCAGAGCACTACTTTCCAGTATTGAAAAGTAGGCGGCATGACCACTGCGTTTATTTTCTTACGATCCCAATTTAATTAGTTAAATTCAAATTTAAAAATGGTCATGAATTGTTGTGCACCTTAATGGTGGAGCAAATTCGATAAAAATAAAATTTCAAACAAATTTCATCTGTTTCCTAAGAACGAAAAACGTAAATCTGAATGGATTTGTAAGTAGCTAAAGTTAGGAAAGAAACCGTCCAAGATATTTCACACAGAGCAACTATAATATAACATCCTTGGGTAAGCACGGTTAAAGTAATCAAAGGTCAGAGCTTGGCAAGTTCCAAGAAAAAGTACTTAAGTACAAGTACAAGTATCGAAGGCCTGAGTACTTCAGCATAAGTACAAGTACCGCATGTATGAAAAGTACATGTAACTAAGTACTAAGTCTATAAAAATTACTGAGTACTTTTTGAAGTACTTTTTAAAGCACTTTTTCAGAATCGTTGTATGTTGGCAGTAATATAATGAAGGTTATAGAGTTCAGTTAATAGATATTAATAAATAAATATATCTTTTGAAAACTATAATGTGTATAGTAACCAGTGGCTACTATTTATAGTTTTCGGCGCTGCACGTAGAGTAAAATTTTCACCTTCAATTGCTACACTCATAAAAACTATTAGAGGTCCGCCCAAGTACCAATTGTCGCCTCCAATAATGCATAAAAATTCTAAGAAAAAATTGAGGCCTTCAATACATCAGGTTGAGGCATCGTTGATTTTATATTGGAACGAGGCATCGTCGATTTTATATTCGAGCGAGACGTTACTGGCTTTTATTCTATTTGCCTAGTCTTGTTTGTATATGTTATTAGTTTGTCTAAGGTTCTGCGGTGACGCGCTAGTGCGGCAGATGCTTTGACAATTTTTTGCGTTCTTTAAAACTCAACAAAAGAGGAGTTGTTTTAGAGATTGTGTTTGCTTTTCTACGAAGAGTTAGATATTTGTAGGTACTTAAGTACAAGTAAATAGAAGCAAGTACTTATATTCAAGTACTAAGTAGGTCATTTCAAACGTATTGAGTAATAAGTCTTAAGTAACGAAAATTTACTTTAAGTAGTACTTAAGTCTTTTTTTACATAAGTATTGCCCAGCTCTGTCAAAGGTAATACAATTTTCATTACATAGGAGAGTTTAAAATTTTATCGAAGTCAGTTGTTCCTTGCCATTACAAAGCTACAATATCTTTGCAACAAGAACACTAGTAAAGCTGGAAAAGAAGAGCGGTCTAGACGACTTAAACAGAAAGTAGTATGAAATATTCGAACCAAAGTAAGTTGACAAAATTACTAAATTCTTTGTACGATTTACCTATATTTAAGATTCATTTTCCTCGCAGAGCTGTACTCAAGAAGCAAACAATACCCATGATGGTGAATGTTCCAGTACAAATAGAAGGGTTTGAAAGTGTTTTTTTGCGATTTTCGACAAAATGTGACTTCCTAGCGGAAAATGTTCTTCACAAAAGTTATAGATAATAAAAATATCTAAAACTTTCATATAAGGCAATTTTCAACATAACCTCAAATTTTTTGAGAAAATGGCGCAAAACCGATTTTTCAGTTTTGATTTTTTTCTCTCGTAAAAATAATTCACATTTGTGAAAGTCTACCTTTTTTTGCATTGAATAAGCAATTTTTTTTTGGAATCTGGTAAACATGTGGTTTCCGATATATTTACAATTTTCGAAAACAAAAAAAACCAAAATTTTCCGACTTAAATATTCTATCTTGGCTCCTTTTAACCGTTGAAATGTCTACTTTAAAATGGCGTATATATGCTGATGGTTTATTTTTGAATAAACCGCTTAAAATTGAGAAAAACCAAAAAAATGACTTTTCGGATTACGAATTTTTCAATTTTTTTTTTTATAATTTACGTAAATAATGGATTCAAAAAAAAAATTTGCTTATTCAATGCAAGAAAAGGTAGACTTTCACAAATGTGAATTATTTTTACTATTTTTACGAGAGAAAAACATCAAAACTGAAAAATTGGTTTTCCGCCATTTTCTCGAAAAATTGGAGGTTATGTTGAAAATTGCCTTATATGAAAGTTTTAGGTATTTTTATTATCTATAACTTTTGTGAAGAACATATTCCGCTAGGAAATCACATTTCGCCGAAAATCGTAAAAAACCACTTTCAATCCATTTACCCCCCCCCCCCCCAGCCTTGATTTCGCAATTTCACTTTATCTCGAGTTTAATTTTTATTCTTTCTCTTAATTATAACCTTAATTAAATTTTCCGTCGGGTCTTTTCCAGTTATTAATTTTTTCCGTTTTAGTCTTCACAATCCGTTTTGGCACCAGCCTATAAACATAATATTAAATAGCAGAATACGTTCTTACGCGCACAACATAGTTAATAAAGTATGATGCACGTAAACTGAAATTACAATAATTACAGTAACATAAATACAAGTAGTACAATTGTTAACAACGACGCTAATTCAATAACGTAAACAAATCATAATCATTAAAGCTCGATAATAAGCAAACCAAGAGACCCACCATCGAGTGGGCACACTAAACATTTAGTAAATATATAAATAGCTGACTATAAGGGTTAAACAATCCTTCATAAGAACAATGTAATAACTAATGTGTTCCTACATATTACTTTGCAAGTAAATAGAACTAGAATATAAATAAGCTGCGCATAGTCAATAAAGCGATCAGTATTTGAGACTCAGTCTTTGATTATCAGTATCAGTAGTTTTGTATTCATTTTGCGAGCGTGCCTCCGAGCTGCCCATAATTAACACCCAGAGTCCTGCTTGTCCCAAGCCCCTCCATCCTATAAGAGTTAAAGCCTAAGCGGCTGCTCCACCTGTAGGAGTAATTAGCGGCTGTTCATCTTAATTACTCCCCTACAATCACTACAGGCGACCGTTTAAGTAAACATCACTACAGTACATCTACCTTAAAAAATAAACAAGTAGATTTAGAAATATCACAAATAAGTATACGAAACTACATACAAAGAAAGTTCGTTGTGTGTAAGCATACACTTAGATTGACATGCGACGAACTTTCTTCTCTGCAAAGGAATGGATTACCTCACTATAGTCTACAGACTGCATCAATTCTGAGTCTATGTACAGCACACAGTGAATTGAGCCTGCTCTCCTCTGTCGTGGATCTTAAATAGTTCTTCACTCGTTTTAGCGTTGAAACCGACAATTCCGCCATTCAGTTTTACCCTTGACATTTGTATAAATGTCCAGAAGACTTTTTTCCAGGATGTGTACTTATATAACTCCAGGGCCGATACCATACCAAGAATTACTCAACAATAGTATATTGCAGGGTTGCAAATGAGCGGACTCATTTGTTAATTTCAACTCATCGCTCAACTTAAGACTTCAGTTCGTTCAATCATTGAGTCCACTCAATATTTGAGCGGTTATTCATCACTCGAAAATTTGAGCGGACTCACTGCTTGAGCGGATTCATTGGTTGAGCGAACTTGAGTGAACTCACTGTTTGATAGACAATATACCAGGGATGTAAAAGACTCAAATTTTGACTCAACTGATCGCTCAACTCAAGTCTTGAGTCCGCTCAATATTTGAGCGGGTTTTCATCGCTCTTGAGCGGATCAACTGGTTGAGCGCGGACTCTTGAGCCGCCTCACTGGTTGAGCGCGGACTCTTGAGCCGACTCACTGGTTGAGCGCGGACTCTTGAGCCGACTCACTGTTTGAGCGGATTCACTGGTTGAGCGGACTTGAGTGAACTCACTGTTTGAACGGACTTAAATCTTGAGCAGACTCACTGCTTGAGCGGACTCATCATTTGAGTTGAGCGAATTCAAGCTAATTAAATCAGATTCTCTTTATGTTAATTAAAACATGATTTGAGTTCGATTAAGTCAAATGATGAGTCCGTTTAAGCAGTTAATCCGCTCAAGTCCGCTCAACCAGTGAGTCCGCTTAAACAGTGAGTCGGCTCAAGAGTACGCGCTCAACCAGTGAGGCGGCTCAAGAGTTGGCGCTCAAGAGTTGGCGCTCAAGAGTTGGCGCTCAACCAGTGAGGCGGCTCAAGAGTCGGCGCTCAACCAGTGAGTCCGGTCAAAAGCGATGAAAAACCGCTCAAATATTGAGCGGACTTAAGACTTGAGTTGAGCGATCAGTTGAGTCAAAATTTGAGTCTTTTACATCCCTGGTATATTGTCTATCAAACAGGGAGAGTAGGACTTTTAATATAGCGCGTACCGTAGACACCCCCCAAAAAGCGAGGAAAAATGGTAACGTTTAGCTATGCTCTTTTGGTTCCGTGCAGTGTTCTACAGAGCACAGGAAATTGCGAATTGAATTGATTTGTAGGGTGCATATAGAAGTAGAATAAGTCTTGAAAGTATAGAGAAAATAATCAAAGTGTCATGACCATAATTCTTACAAAACATTAAAACTATCAAACTCTGTACAAAATTTATCAAGTTCTATTTTGACATTTTGCAAGGATTCAAGTCATGGCAATTTGATTATTTTCTCTGTACTTTCAAAACCTTTTCTACTTCATATCTACGCTACAAATCAATTCAATTCGCAATTTCCTATGTTCTGTAGAACACTGCACGGAACCAAAAGAACACAAGTATTACATAAAGGCATTTTATAGCTATTTCGAAAAGAACGCAAATAAACTACAAAACCGATTTTGAGAATTTGCCGCCCCCAAAAATTTGCTGCACTGCTCTGCCTACCGGTAAATCCATCGCTGAATGCAGGAGCAATAAATTGAATTAAATTTTAGTTTTTAATGTCTGATGCCATAGGTCTCCTATATTTCAGACACTGGTGGGGCCTAAGCAGAAGATCGCCTTTGAAGACACTTAATTTAATTTAGAAATGCTACACCTAGCAGCCATGAGTTCCGATGAATTCATTAAATAAATACAAAACTAAAACTTTTTTTTTTATACACTAAACAATTTTAATTTATTTTAAAAATTTATCATTGTATAACTACTTCCATAACGATAACAAGTATATTCTCGTTTACAGCATTCAGGAAAAGGTTGACTACCATCAATTACATCACCACGGTCACATCCTTTTATACCGGTTTCCTTGCAGCTATTAAAAAAATATATAAAAATATAATTAAGTTTTTAAAAATCATAACTAATTATAAAATATATATATATTTACATACCTATGTACACTTGCCCAACCTCTTGGGGAACAAATCAAACGAATACAGTCCGGAAGTTGATGTTCTCCTGGAGAATAATATTTACCTTCATGTTTACACTTGCCAGGAACCCCTAAAATAAATACAAATTAAAAAACAAAAAAATCCGAAAATATTTTCATTTTATTTATTTTTTTTTTGCAGTACATACATGGAATTAATTCATTTTGTGAAACAGTACCGGCATCACTTTGCACTGTGAAAATCAATAAAATTGCAAAAGCTAAAAAACACTTCATAATTAAAAAAATATGAGAGCAACTTGGGTCGTGGGTATCTACGTAATCAAAACAAACTGAGCTTGCGAAAAATTGAAATGTCGTTTTATATATACCGAAATTGGTAGGTTTTTGCCATCGTGTACATATCAACGGGGAATCGTTTTGGGGAAAAATTATGACCGAAATATGGAAATTTTATTCGTTCCGATAATTTAAAGAATCTGATTGACTTGAATTTCAACGAATGATGCTATTACTGCTTACTTTATGAATGCTATGATAGTAAAATTCTATAAAGAACATTTTTTTTATTAACTATTATTTATAATAACTGAGATTTTGATTTTATGTTTTGTTTTCTAAAACCTTCAAAGCCTGACAACAATATTATTTTGATTGACACAAATTAACTTTACAACAGGCTTTCGAATCAGGATTAATATAACTGCGACTGCATGTTTGAGAACGCAAATGCGTAGAAAAATCAAAGCTTATTCCTTTATAGAAATAAGTCGTTTTCCGGTACGGTGGTTATAAGAGTTCCGAAAAAAACCAATGTTAATATCTAATTTGTAGAATATCAGTTATGCTCAACCTAAACTCCATACTGTATTTGTTTTCAGAAATACATATGATAAAGTCAACGTAGAATTGACGCATTACTTCCAATCCAGTTATAAGACATGTGCTGAATTTTCGATATTAGTAACTCCATACTCAAATATAGTATGCTAAAATTATTGGGGAATTTTGAGTACTTAATTTATGTTAAGTAAAATAGGCGACTGCAGTAAATTTTGAGAAGCTGTAATCTGTATAGATCTGTCAGTTGTATAGGTCAGAAAGGAGAGATTAGGGCCAGTCGTGCAGATTGAGCTAGGCTCACTCGACCAAGTTTCGTCCCTGCCAAAGAACTCATCAGGAGTGTTTCGTTAATGGCTTGAGATAGCCGGTGTGTACTTAGATACTATTGATTGGGTAATGTCCTAAAATAATTTCCGTCAAGTTATTTAAGATATATGCATCCATAGCTCAGTCACGTTATCACCCTCTTTGTGGCAACGATTTGTAAATTGTAGTGTAATTGTAATAATGTTTACCCTCCCGAATCTATGTTCCAATCCTTACCATCTCTGGATCAAGTGCCCCTAATCTACTTCTAATAGTACATAGCTACCCAGTAGGAATTCGTTTCCCTCCTTACCTGGTAATTGATGGTTTCGCCCCTGAAAATAATCTGATTTGTAAGTGTTTACCAAAGTAAGGTTTGGTAAGTGAATTGGTAATAGCTCACATGTTCCAGGTTCAATTGGTCCAGAACAAACATTGAAAAATGTAACAAATTACAAAAGTAATTTTTAGTAAGTGAATGGGTAATAGCTGACGTGTTCAAATTTAAGGCTTTTCGTAGAAGGCCATGTCGAGTCATGATAGTGCGGAAATTTTGTTTTACTGTTGGAAAATATATACAGGACAATGAAGATGAAATCGTAAGCAAAACTATGAAATAAATAATTTTGTGTTGTGCTCATTTTCGATGTTAATATAGATATGTGACTCTAATGAGGAAAATACTTCGGCCGGGGGGGTTTGAAAAAAAAAGTGTACATCACTTATATGCCACCGAAGTAATTCTTACCTACAACTATGATGAGGCACAACGGAAAAATTCTTTTAAAGACTTTAAAAAAAATGTATAATAATACCAAAAACCTTGTTTAATTGAAGCTTTGAAGTCTCCAATTATGTAAGAGCTTACTGGTATATGGTTGATTCAAGCATTACTTGTAATGAATAAAATAAAGTATTACTTGTAATAAACGAAGTAAGAGGCTTCCGACAGCTGCTTCACTCAGGTATTACTTGTAATGAATAAAATAAGATATTACTTGTAATGAGCGAAGTAGCACGTTACCGGTATGGAGACGAGTAAGCACTTACCCTGCTATGACATCAAAAGGTAAAAGTAATTAATTCGGTAATTTAGATAGTAAGGGGTAGACCCTACAAATTGTCATTACAGAATCGATTCGGTAAACGTTACATTTGCTACTGGGTAGTCTGAAAGTAACACGTACAGAGCTTTTTCGATGGTGTTAAGCGATCAGTAGTCAGTACACACAATATAATACCTATTGAGAGTACCTGCTTGCGGTGCACTGGCCATCGGCCGGCCTACATCGAACTGCACAAAGTCGGCTTCGCTGGGATATATGCACGCACAGAGAGAGCTATTAAAATCGACGGAATATGCTTCCATATATTTTTCAACTCTGTTATTCCTTTTCTATGTTTGTAGCTCAATGTTGGTAATAAATGAATATAAAGCCGTCATTTTCTAAGAAGCTATCGTTTTACTCCAAGAGGAAATTGGGAAAGTTTATCAAATCAGGCAACTCTTTTGTAGTGTTGCCATACAGACATATTTTTTCTATGATATATTTATGAACTACTTACTTGGCAATTGAAGTCCTGTACACGAGTTTTATATAAGAATTTTATACGTATACGTTTGAAAATGGAAAAGATCGGGCAACTGTTTCAAAATGTTGCCATATCAAAATTTCGTTTACACTATTACAATGGAAATTTAACATTGACTGAAAAAGCGATGAGATATCGACCTTTTATAAGAATTCAAGATATAATTTCGAAAATGAATTGGCCTCAGTTGATAAGTGCGCTATCTAACAAACCAGGGGACGTGGGCACGACACAATTCTGCGTATTTCTTCCTACCCAGTTTCCGTTTGACTTTTTATCTTCTTCCACTTGTCAGGTTATGAGCACACTTTGGTCTCCGTGCTGAGATATTTCGTCCTCGGCCTCGAAACAAAAAAACAAAAAGTTCGAAAATTTCCAAAATCGGGAAATATATTTTATAGTGCTGCCATAGACAAATTTAATTTTTACTTATGTTTTTGGGCGTTTTTTTGAAAATGCTTTAAAGTAGAGAGCAGAAAATCTCTACGTGGCCCTCTTGTCGAAATCAAATAATAGATGCAGAGCACAGGAGGTACCGAATTGAATTGAGTTGTACGATGGATATAGAAGTAGAAAAAGTTTTGAAAGTATAGAGAAAATAAAATAAGTAAAAAACGAGTTTTCAAACAAAACTGAGGCCAAGCCGCATGAAAAAGTAGAAAAAAAACTTTTCTTCACACACAGAGGTGGACTCAGATTTTTTGATTGGGACATTTCTCTTGAATATTCTTTCTCTTCATGAATCAAATCACTTATTACCTCTGATTGATCATACTGAAATATATCGGTGATTGTCAGCGAATAAAATCTGAGTCCACCTCTGTGTGTGAAGAAAAGTTTATTTTCTACTTTTTCATGCGGCTTGGCCTCAGTTTTATTTGAAAACTCGTTTTTTACTTATTTTATTTTCTGCCTTTTTCACGTTAACTAAATTGTTATTACGTGCTGCATGGAGATATTTTAAAACAATTTTATGATGGCTGAAAAGACACTGATTTACTGAATTTTCCCGATTTTCCATGTTTTCCACAGACTTTTCCTATTCTTATGAATTTTTTTTAAAAATTTACATGAATTTTCATCGATTTTTCATGCAAGTTTTCATGATTGTTGAAGAGAAAGTATTGATGCCAGTAGGACGGAAAAAATGATTCTGCATAGCTTATAGAACTTTTTTGTCGCAAAAATTTTCCGGAAAAGTCGGAAACTTCCGGAAATTCCAGAAAAATTGGAAAATTCTGCACTTTTCCTGAAACAGATTTATCACTAATCACATCGACGAAAATTTTTCCGATGATTTCCCCGCTTTTCCGGGTTTTCCACGGAGTTTTCCACAAAAGCAACTTTATGCAACTCATTTCGCTCTACAACATTGTCTTAGGTTGCAAAACGCTCAAACACTTCCTTGGTCGGAAAAACTCCGGAAAGGCGTTTTACATGAATTTTCCTCGATTTTTTCTGCAAGTTTTCACCATTGTCGGAGTGAAAGTAATGATGCCAGTTGATAGGGAACTTGATCCTGCATAATTTAGAAATGAAAATTTTCCGGAAAAGTCGTAAAATTCCGGAAAATGTTTCGGAAAAATCGGAAAACTCTGCATTTTTCCTGAAACGGATTTATCACTTATCAAATTTGTACCAAATTTTCAAATGATTTTTCTCGATTTTCCGGGTTTTCCATGAAAGTTTCCGGTTCAAATTTTGATAGATTCAATTGTCACGCGACATGAACCTGTGTGCCAAATTTCAGCTCGCTGTGATGACGAAAAGTGAGTCTACGAGAGTGTCGAAAATAGTAAAGAAATATATAAATAGACAAATTCGTGTACGAGTTCAAGGGAATGGCCTCAATAATCAAATTTCCATAACTTGAATTCTTGCAAAAGAACTTGATAAATTAAGGGACAAAATTTGTAGACTAAAAACTGATGATCAGAATACTTACGTCATTTCATAAGCAAAATTTTCCATCTTACCATATACTCTCTTAACATTGATAACTTATTCGGAAATTCGGAAGTCTGCCTGGCTTCCAGTGATGGAAGACGCTGCAAGACGGCCCCGAAGGCTTAAAAAAATCGGTTAGGTTACATGATTTCATAAAGGCTGATTTTCGATGTGTCAACAGAGATTTATATTTCATGATCAATGAATGGTAAAAATTAGAGATGAAACGGAAATCCGGTAAGTATCCGGTATCCGGCCTATCCAACCCAAATTATTTAGGTGGCCGGATACCGGATAGCAATTAAATATTTGACCGGATATCGGATATTGGCAACACTACGACAATTCATAAAATCAACTGCTATACATAAATATTTGTATAGTAAAATAATACCACACTAGCTTATATTATGTACACACCGTTTACTATTTTAAACTAAGAAGAAACAAAATTTGCATGCACTCAAAATTAATAACTAAATTTTGGTAAATAAAGAATAACTTCTCTGCATTTGCAAGGAGCTGAACGATACAATTTGGCAAATTTTGTCACATGTGGGTATAGTTTTGAATAAGACAGAGTGACGTCACCAAAATTTTCTCTCCAAACAAAATGGCGGAACGTGGTTCGTACCGAGAATACCTTGTCTTCTATATACGTTGGGTTTTCACTATATATTTGAGAACGCGTGGAAGTACAGCGCTGAAATTTTGCACACGGCGTTTTCATAAATTTTGTAAATACAAGTTAGAAAATTGACCAACAAATCGGGCAACCCTTTCTTGGTTTTATGTGGCAACATGAAGAAGATGTTCTCCGATTTCTTTCATTTCTGAAATTTTATTTACTATTTCTGTAAGAATTTAAAAAAATATCGTGAAACGGGCAGTACGAAACGTAAAAGTGGGTCTGGTAGGCCGCGGAAGACAATACCCATTGAGGATAGATTCTTGGCGCTCCAAAGTCTACGTAATAGATTTAAAACTTCTACATACCTTCGGGCGTGACCTTTATCGAGCACGTGAGACTGAAATTTCCACAAGTGCTGTAAGGCGGAGATTAAAAGAGGCCGCCGTTCTATGAGGAAGACACTTTTGACCAAGCAGATGAGGCGAACGTGTCTAATTTGGGCTAAGGAGCATGTTTTGTGGACCCAAGAGATGTGGGACAAAGTTATCTTCTCCGACGAATCATAGTTCAAGTTGCATGTTGGAGATGGCAGACTGTTTGTTTGGAGAAGGCATGTAGAAAGACTGTGTGAAGAAAGCATGCAGAATTTGCCTAAGAAAACCTAAGAAAACGGAAGGTGTATGGTGTGGGGTTGCTTTTCTGGAGATGAAAAAGATCGATTGTGCTTTACTAACCGTATCTGGATGTTCTACAGAATCAGCTTGAGTCCGCAGAGTTATCGAGTTATTTGGAGACACATGTGACTTTGTGTTCCAGCATGACAATACTCCATGCCACACTGCTAGAACGGTAAGTAGCATTGTAAAAACTTTGTTAAATTAAAGATTTTTAGTTAATCTGCCAGCAAGGAGCAAAAGGTTTTGACCCGGATAATAATTTTTGATTATTTTTCAATTTGCAAGCGAAGACCTACCTACAAGATCACAATATCGAAGTGTTAAGTTGGCCTCCATATAGCCCAGATCTGAATCCAATCGAAAATTTATGGGCTATATTAAAACTAAAGGTGGCAGGGATGTCTAATAGATGTAACGCTGTGATAGAGGCCAAGGGGGGCATCACGCTAATGAAAGTATTGAATTTCTTCAACCTTCTAAGCCCCATTGAAAATCAAGTTTTTGCCTTAATTCAGAAAAATCAGCCTGTTTATTCACCAAACATTTTTTTTTATTTAAGAACGGTTTTAAATTATCTAGAAATGTTGAAAGTAACCATTATATTTCGCATCTCGAGGACTGCAAGTAACACATTTGGGCTTAGTAAAATAAAAAATCCGACAAAATGTGAGTGAGCAATTTTTTTTTGCACTGTACAAACCCAAAGTTTTGTATGGCAGCACCAAAAAGAAGTTGCCTGATTTAGTCCATTTTTGAAATAGTATTTACTACTGCGAAGAAAACAGTTTCTACCAAATTTCAGCTCTCGACATCTACGCGGTCTTAATATAGTATTGTGCAAGACGAAATTTTTGTATGGCAACCCTGCGAAGGGGCTGCCCGATCTATTCCATTTTCGAAATTAATTTTACTTTTTATCTAAAAAACTCGTATGCAAAATTTCAGCACTCGAAGTGAAAGCGCTCTCGAGTTATCGTGCTATGACGTAAGTTATACACATTTTTCCGCGTCTTTGTTGACATCTGCCAGAACTCTCCCACCAATCAAATTGTCTGCCATTTTTACCATTGATCGTGAAATTTAATTCTCTGCTGCCACACCGAAAATTAGTCTTTATAAAATTACGTAACTTATTTGATTTGATATTTGATTATTTTCTCTATACTTTCAAAGCCTTTACTACACCTTTACTGCACCCTACAACTCAATTCAATTCACAATCTCCTGTGCTCTACAGAACAGTGTACGGAACAAAAAGAACACAACTAAACATCAACATTTTTTCCTCGGCTTTTGGTGCGTGTCTGGGATAGTTGAAGTAGGCGTGTACGCAACTGCACATGCTGGTACAGATATATCAAGTTTGTATTAAAAATTTATGTGTCACTGTAAAAATGGACTAAATCGATCTAAACTTTCGTAGGGGTGCCATACACAAATTATAATGTTTTTTTACGTATACATAATGGGTCTCTCAAATTGAGTTTTCAAAAGTACGCGACTGTGTAATACACTTCAAACATCGAACGCACCCATATCATATGTCATTTTGATAGCTGAAAGTTTGCCATTTATAAAAATGGAGTCGTATACATTACAGTAACGTACTGAGGTTATTGAATTATTTTATGAAAATGGTCGTTCTGTGAGAAATGTATTTCGCAAATTCCGCGATGTTTATGGTCGACACAATCGTCCAACTGAGCAACGAATTGGTAATATTGTGCGGAAATTTCAAGAAACTGGTGTAGTACAAGATCAAGAAATTCAAATCCAAATTCAAATTTATTTATTAATTAAATTTTACATATGAGCTTTCGCTCTTTTGTATGTAATAACTCCAGGAAGGAAAGTAACAAAAAAATATATATATATATATATATATATATTAAAGTAAGTTGAACAAATTATTATATATAAAAAGAACAAATAAAAAGAAAGGTGAAAAAAGAAAAAAGAGAAGAACAAGAAAAAAAAGAAGATACAAAAAGGAAAAAGCATTCATTACAAGCATTGAAGATAGGCATTAAATTAAATTGCGCAACAACATGGCGTGGTTAGAGGCTTATGGTAGCAAAGATGTATAAATACTCAGCCATAGTCAGAGAAAAAATTTAAAGCATTAATTTTGAAATCGCTGATAGTTACGGATTGTTTAATACTGGTCGGCAGGGAGTTCCAAATCCTGACACCGTAAACGAAAAAAGATCTATCGCTCTGTCTGCAATTACTGCGAGGAATGACAAGTTGGCAGTTTCTCGATGATCTGAGCTGCTGAAGTTTACTGGACAAGAAATCAGGTGCAGGGATCTAATTATCTTAAAGAGCATAATAGTCACATGATAATCAAGGTGCATAGAAATATGATCGAAACGCCTCAAATTGAAAATGTATCGCGCACAGGAGTTAAAAGCCACATTTAATTTCCTTCTACTAATATTGTCGGTCTTGCAGTATACTACACTACCATACAGTATAACCGGCAGGATTAGAGTGACAATCAAACGAGTTCGAACGTCCTGTGGAGTGAATTTTGCAAAAAACCACAGCTTACGAAGTGTACCATACACCCTCCCTATCACTTTGTTAGTTTGTAGGTCCCAGGTAAGTGTGCGATTGAAGACAACACCAAGCTTATTGACAGACTCTGAGTATGGTATGATGGCATAACCTAGTCTTATTGGGGGAAAGTTGTTTAAGTCAAAGCTTTTTAGATAAATCAGGATTGCTTGGGATTTCGTGATACTCCAGCGAGATGACAGTTCATCAGCTCTACAACATCTTTCATACAAGTAGTAGGAGCAGATAAAGTAAGCTGAACATCATCGGCATACAGCTGGATATTGCCACAACGGATTATTTCAGGTAAATCATTAATGTATAATAAGAAAAGCAACGGTCCGAGAATTGACCCCTGTGGAACACCTGAGAAGGTAGGTCTATACCTTTGAAGCATTCACAACCTTTTGGAACCTATCTGAAAGATAAGAAAAAATTAAATTAACTGCAGAACTGCTAAAAAGGAACCATGTTTTAAGTTTACTACATAATACATTAATATTTACACTGTCAAATGCCTTAGAAAAATCTAATATTACGAGCAATGATACTAGTCGGGCATCTATATTTAATCTAATATTATCTACTAGGTGTAAAAGCGATGCAACTGTACTATGTCGTTTGCGAAAACCGGATTGAAATGCATATAAAAGGGACTGATCAGATACAAAGGTTGAAATTTGGTCACAAAGCATTTTTTCGGTAACTTTCGAGCAGAAAGGAAGTATGCTAATTGAACGAAAATCTTCCTTAAGTCGAGGATTAGGTTTTTTATTAATTGGAACAACTTTAGCATATTTCCAAGCAGACGGAAATTTGGATGTCATGATACAGGTACTTATTATATGCGTCAAAAGAGGTACTATACACGGTAATATACTGCGTAGGAATCGCACGTCAATATTATCAACTCCAATTGTGTTGGATTTAATAGATTTAATCGCAAGTATAACATCAGAGGGAGTGATCGTATTAAATGCGAAACCATCAAAATTTAGTTCAATGCATAATTCCTCCTAGCAGCACCATTGAAACAAGGTCCTTGCACGAAAAACTCATTTAATACATCAGGGTCAATGTTGCAATAGGCCGGTGATTTTTTAACTCCAATATCTCTGATGTTTTTCCAAAGAAAGACGTCAGTATGCTCAGTATGCACGTCAATTTCCCGACGTTCACAGCTATTGGGACTTTCTGAGTCAACTGCCATACATGCACAAAGATTTAGCGTTGAAGGCCTACAAAGTTCAATTGACATAAGGATTGCTGCCACAAGATCATTCCAGGCGTCGCGACTTTCGGACGAAGCACATTTCGAAATCGGTGGCTACGTTAATAAACAAAACTGCCGTATTTGGGGAGAGGAAAACCCTCGCGTGATCCAAGGGAGGCGAACGCATTCACAAAAAGTCACTGTTTGGCTTGCATTGTGGTCTGGTGGTGTGATTGGTCCGTACTTTTTCGAAAATGATGCTGGAAGAGACATAACCGTTAACGGTACCAGATAACGCGACATGATCACAACTTTTTTATGGCCAAAACTGAAAAATATTGATACTAAAGACATGTGGTTTCAACAAGGTGTGTCATACAGCCAGGGAAACTTTGCAATTACTGCATACAAAGTTTCGAGACCGTATTATTTCCAGATTCGGTGACGTGAATTGACTTTCAAGATCCTGTGATTTGACACCGTTAGATTTCTTTCTCCGGGGCCATGTGGAAGCAAAGGTCTACAAGGATAATCTTCGAAACGTTGAAGCATTGAAAGTAGAAATAGAGCCGCAACTATGCCAGAATGTGATTGAAAATTTTGATAAAAGAATCAGGTACTGTAGAGACGCAAGAGGTGCTCACATGGGAGATATCTTTTTAAGAGTATAAATGGCAAACATTGCATTTAAAAACTAAATAAAAACTTTCTCAGTTTCAATTTAAATTCTATGTCTTTTAATTATTTACTTTTGAAAACTCAATTTTAAAGACCCGTTATATGTATACTGGAAAAATTATCAGTTCCAAACGTTTATGCAAGTTAAAATTCTTTAAAAATTCCAAATAGTTTTCATTTCTTTTTTGCTATTTGTATTTTGAGTTTTCGATCACATATCGATCAATGCTAATTTACATTTTTTTCCTTAAACTCTAATCATATAAAATTACGTAAAATAAAACAATAAAATATTCGAAATATCAACTAAATAGTAATTATTTATTTTTAAAAACTAATTGTTTTATAATAAGTTCCATCACTTCGTTGACAAGTATATCTTTTTTTGCAACATTCTGGAAATGGTTGATCAAGATTAATTTTCACTGCACCTCTGCATCCTTTTCTTGTAGATTCGACGCAACTATTAAAACATAAAACAAACAAAAAATCATTAAAATTTACATTTAAATTTATTTTCTATTAGATTTTTTTACCTATGAATACTGGCCCAACCTTTTTGTGAACAAACCAAACGTGTACATTCCGGAAGTATATGTTCTCCTGGTGGAAAATACTCACCTTTGTAAAAACATAATCCAGGAGCTCCTGAATTGAAAAAAAATATATGTATGTAAGTCGAGTGTTTTGAATTGTTTCCTTTATTTTAGATACAATACCTGGATCTACCGCATTCTCAGAAAATGTATCAGCCCAACAAATTGAGACCAGAAATGGTAGAATTACAAGTGCGTAAATAAAATTCATAATTCAATAAACAAAAAAGTTTGATCAAACAAAATGTTCTGCAGTTCAACAACTGAAACCGTATAAAATGGAGGCGCTTTTATATAGGTTTTTTTTTACCCCGTCTGCCCGATTTAATTTTAGTAGAAATATGTTCTAAATATGGAAATTTTATTGGTTTTGATTTTTCAAATTCTTTTCACATGTGTGGAAAAGAATCTTTTAATAGAATTATTTTTAGATATATAAAACAATTTTAGTTTATGTTAAAATATTTTTTGTTTTTGTTTTTAACTGTAGAAGGCATGAATGCATTGCAACAAATTAAAATGTTGTTTTTGTTTTTTTGTTGTTTAAATAATAATAAACAGGATTCAGGTTTAATATGCATATGCCAGTTATTGTTGCACCTGTTTTAGTGTGAATTAAATTGTGTTGACTTTTGTAAAGCATACATGTGGTGGCGATAAGCCAGTTTATGACGGGAAACAAACCAGTTTCTGTTTAGACTCAAAACAAATTCAAGTTCAAGTTCATAATTAAGAAAATTTGAAAGTAAATAATCTTAAATTATAAATTAAAGTAAAGATAATAATAATACTAGTTTACAAGGTTTATATACCTTCATTAAATTACGTCAATTCTCATAGATTTAGGAGTGATAAAAATAAATAAATAAAAAAAAATCTGTCACATCACATTAAGAAAATATTTATAAAAATTTAAAAAAATGTTAAAAATAATTTTATTCTTATTTTTATAACTTTCTGGATCAGTTTGAATTAAAACGTCTCCTAAAGCTTGCTTCATACGGCCGGCGCGTGGTTTCACGAGCCAAGCCATTTAGTGCGGACGAGATCGCGCCTATATCCTTCCCACATCCCTTCTGCCGTTCTCCAAAAATATTCAAGCCTAGGTGAAAACGACCGCCCTGCTTGTTAAGGTGCTCCTAAATGATCTGGCAGAATGCCAGATATCTGCCCATTTTTGAGAGTAGATACGTGTAATAACGGTGGCAGATATAGACAGATATCTCGCGACAGCATCTGGCACTCAAAAATGTCCAGACTTCTGCCGTTTAATCAGCCACTTTTTCTATCTGGCAAATTTTGGAACATCGTCTGCCAATCTGCCCAGTAAATTATTGAATTGAACCAGATATCTGTCCAGTTTACCTGTTAAAATATGTTTGGTGCACGTAGTGATAGGGGTATAGAACAGACTGTAGGACACAAGTTTATACAAGGTTTGTATTATATTATATAATTATATAGTAAAACATGAAATTTTTGTTTGGCAACCTTACGAAGGAGTTGTCCGATTGCTCCCATTTTTGAACTTAACCCTTTGCACTCCGTTGTCGCCGCTGCGGCGACAATGTAAGGTAAACATACAGCTCCGTTGTCGCCGCTACGGCGACATAGTAAGATAAGCTACTATTCCGTTGTCACCGCAGCGGCGACATCTAAAAGAAACATTGTTTTTTTATTTAAATATATATATTTTTTTACCATTTTTTGTGGGTGTGTTCGTGTCGATGTCGCACATCTTTTAATGGTGTTGGTTTTTAGGAGAGGGACTCGCAACCGGCGGGTCAGGATGGCAAAGTTTCAACTTCTTTTGCTTATAACTCCTTATCGAAAACGCGCACAGAGCTCATTAAGGACTTAAATGAAAGCTACCATCGGGGGCTACAAATCTCAATTGTTCGTCGTATACATGTACAAAAAAGTTTGCAGGGTATTCTCCGAAGTCAACCATCTGATTTACTTGATTCCAAAGCGGTTTTAGACAATCGCCTAGAAGGAGAAGTATGTTACTATGTTTTTTAAATTTTTTAGAGGGAGGGGGGAAGCTTTGGGGGTATTTAGTTTTACGCTTATAACTCATCCATTTCACCTCGGACCATATCGGTGTGGATACTCAAAATCGGTATAAAAACATATTAGAGTTTGTACTAGATTTTCCGAAATCGTACTAGAATAACTGTTTACCCCTCTACAGGGAGCGCAGTATACTTTCTAAATTTTTTCTAAAACCGCCATAATTCTTTGTTTTCACTTCTCCTTCGATCTCCATACCCACTTTTTTAGTACGTTACTTTTTTTTTTTTCTAAATTAAATACTAGATTTCTGCACGGTAAATCACCTATAACTTGGTAGGGTTAAGTCCGATTGGAAAATGGATTCCACTGTTCATTTCAACTTCGTGCCAGCTACAATTCGTTGAAGATTTCTTTTACAGGGTTACTTTAAGGGTGGGGGTAGGTACCCCGGTGGGGGTAGGTACCCCGGAGGGGGTTCTTCCAATTTGGCATATCGCATATCAAATGAATGGTCTCACTGAGTACTGTTGAGTGGGCTTATTTTTTTCCAATTAAAAAAACTTCATCGAGACGTTTTTCCGCCTAAGAACCCATTTTCATACAGCTGGGTCCCCTTCCCCTCAGTTCCTACATTTCGCATATACTCAACTTTTTACATTTAAAAGACGGCCTTTTTTTTTCTTTTTCGATTATCTCAAAAACTATTTATCGCACGCATGCTGAGCCCAGTAAATTTTGCAGGAAAAACTTGAAGCCTTCCCTACATCAGGTCGAGGCATCGTTGATGTTATATTAGATCGAGGCATTGTTGTCTGCCTCGAATATGCATAAAATTTATAAAGAGAAAATTTCCAGCAAATTTTTCACTCAAAAAATAATCAAGAGGAATTTTGGAAATCTTAGTATATTTAGCTGAATTATGGGGTGGAGATGGATTCAGACACTTATACAAACTTAAATAGAGTAGAATAGAGTTTTTTAGGGCCTGAAAAAAATTCCAGATGTTTACGGGGGGGGGCTAAATTTGACTAATCTAAGTCATTTCCAAATATGTAGTTTTTTAATGCAATGCTGTTTGAGTACCCACATGCATATGCGACGAGGTGAAATGGCTTAGTTAAAGCGGCCAGAGTAAAATGACCGTTATTTCCTCCATCACCCCCCCCCCCGATCGAAAAACGTCATATATAGTCGACGCAGGATGTAAAATTTGGAGAACCGTTTTCAATAAAATTAAATCGGTTGGTTTTTGTGGGAGCTTCAGGGTTTTCCGTTTTTGCATATATATGGTGGAAAAAATCGTAATTCCGAAACCACCGTAGACTCCGCCCCTTCCCACCGAGGGAACTTTCATTTAAGACCTCAAAGTTCGAGCTAGGCCACTTCCTTCAGGAACTATAAGCATTTGAAGTTGAAACTTTGCCGCTTCGCCCCTCCGAGAGCTTACGCCACCCGATAAAATGGATAGGGGGAAAGAAGCGCGCAAACAAGAAGTATGTAAATACCAAGTTTGGTAAAAAAGTGTTTTTTCAAATTACCCCCTCCATTTCGAAATCGAAAGTACCCTATGGAACAATAAATTAAGTTGTGAATCCAATCACATAAGAATCATAGTTTGTTGGTTAAAAAGCGTAGGAGGAGATAGATTTCTACGAAAAGACGAAGTGGGTTGGGGTGAAGAAATAGTTTTATTTTAATCTCGTGTTTGCGAAGAACCGTTACGTCGACGAAATTTGCCACCCAAACTAAAAACGTTCATAACAGACCGCTAATGCATTCGCACGAAAGAATATATGTATATATGTATGCAAAATGAAGGAAGGGGGTGTATATGACCCAGGTCCCAAAAATTCCTTTTTTAACAGTAAAAACGTCCGTATGAAGTTTACAGGATCAAAACAAGAACCTCTCCACTCTTTCCTCTTTAATTTGATACCCCACACGCCCCATTTCGGACAACTCCTCGGGGGTACATGCCCCCCCCCCCCCCCACAAACCACATGACAAATTTTTCATCATCTACCTTCTTCTACCGAATACCACAAATTCAACTAAAAAACCGCATTCCTCTATGGCCATCCCACGTAAAGTTATTTTTTTTTAAGATTTTTGAAATCACCGTATACCGTAAAATCGCGAAGTACTATTATTATCGTTCTGTGCTGCTATATTTTTTTTTTGTAAAAAATATAAAGCATTACGCTTCATTCGGCATTTATTTCAGAAAAATCTGTTGCTTCGTTCTCGAGATATGTTTTTTGAAAATGACGTTTCATTGTAAAATCACGTAGTTTCTAACCTCTCTAGCGGGGAGGTGGGGGAAACAAAAAAATACGTGTCAGCTATTTTGTATCCTGTACAAACTGTAAAAGTTTCATCCAAATCTGGCGTTATGAGCTCACATTCAACACAGTAGCTGGTAGCCCATAGTAAAAATGATTCGGAGTACAAAGGGTCATTTTTTTATAAAAGGCCCGTGTACAAAATTTCAGCTCTCTACGTCGACGTATGGGGCAATTAATAAAAACGCTGGGCTGACTCCTTATTGTTTTCACTGATTTATTGCGTTTAGACTATTAAAATCCTTCCGTCATTTAGAACGCCACAAACACGAAATAAATATTTAAACAACAAACAAATGAATCAATCTAAACCGAGTTCCTTGTATGCTGCATTTCAAGCTGTTTACAGTCCATCATCAGCATCCCGACTGGGGAGAATAGTCGGTGGATTGTCCTTATTGTTGGTGATTCCGTCAGCAAATTTTATTTATATGAGAGAAATTAAAACCGACTGAATGTTACCGTTGTCGGCATTGATATTGTTGTTGTATTTCTGGATCTAGTAACTCTCGTAAGCATCTAATTTTCGATCGTCGTTTATTTGTTTTAATAACGAAACACTATTTACCTACACTAACATTGAAATGGTTTAATACGTGTGCTGCGATAGCTGCACGTTGACCTTTATTATATTTGATATTGGAACTATGTTCTTTGAATCTTTTTCCAAAACTTCTTTTCGTTTATCCATAATAAATTTTGTCACAGTCACCGCACTTAATCCCGTAAATACCCGATTTTTTTAAATAATATATTTTTTATCTTTCGTCGATCCCAATAAATTTTTCAATTTTCCGTTGTTGGTGAAAACCAATTGCATATTGTGCTCACGGAATTTCTGAGTTAGTTTGTTTGTTATTTCTGGTGCAAAACACATAGACACTCGTTTCATCTCAAACTTATGAACCGATTTTTTTTTGCCAAAACAAAGTTGATTGGTTGTGGACATTTCAATCTTTCTAGAGTGTTTTAAAATCAATTTGTCCACTAATTTCACGCTGTTAGCATTTATGTCCGCGACTTGGTATATGTATTCGTATTCGGCTCTGTAGTTGGCAATTGATAAAGGCAGTTTACATACAATCTATGTATTAATGAATGAAAATCTGGTTAAAATTTATCTTCCTCAAAGGTTGTTTCAAATTAGATTATATATGTTTTGGATGAATAGGATTCTTTTCCACTTTTTTCCATGCAACTTCTCCAATAGTGCAAACACCACTTCATTTAAATTCATCTTCCGTTTCAGTAACCTTGTATGTTGGTGGAGGGTCGGAGGAATAGGTGTACAACAATTTTATGATCATATTACCTCATTGGATATTGGTCTAAAACAGTCTGTGTATATTAAAAATAATCTAGACCCACACGATAAAAAAAGTCTACGTTCAATATTAAAATAAAATATTCAAAAAGTTGAGCTGAAATGTCAAACCAATTATGACAACAACAAAAATTGAATTTTTCATCTGATCGGTGATCACCAAAAATGTGAGTCATATTTTCGAGCAAATAATAATCAAAATACTTGTACTTTCCTCTCCCTCCCTCCCTCCCCCTCCTATATAGAGGATTTTGGGTCTTAGCACCGCCTTCCATTTGCCATCCTCATCCAAAATGTACCAAAAATGCATAAGCCATAATTTTGAGGTGTTTAATTATTTTGCACCCAATGAATTTAGTTCAACTACAAATTTCAGTACTATCCCAACAATGTCAAAATGCTTTTATTCATATAAAACCGACACATTTTTTTTTTTGAGTAAAAAAGGTCTTGCTCCACATCTTATCCTCCTTATTTTGGTGCTAGTATCAACTTTTTATCTTAATATGACCGCGTTTCTTTACTTCTATATTTTTAAAAATGTCGGTATTAGATGCATACGCAAAGAATTGATTTTAATTTTCATTAATGTGTTTATGTGAATCTATCATAACCCAATCAACAAATTTGACATTTTGTTGAACTCTTGAAGTATTTTTTATTTGTTTTGCTGTTGATTAAAATCATTGGATTTGACGTAATTTGTAAACTTCTTGTGTTGCAATATATGATCAGAACGTCGTTCTGCAGAAGTAAGCATTTTTACTTACTCGAAGAAGAAAGCCTTAAACCTAATGAAAAGTTCAAATCAAACTTAATAAGAAAGTCAGTCTATTTTAGATTTACATATGTATGAGAGTCGGTCGTAGTCGTGAAAGTTTTATTTTAATTAATGTTTAAAGTTAACGTTTTTTTTCTCTTATTTTTGTATTATCTTGTAAAAAGGGTAAAATTCTAAAAGTAGCGCAGTCGGTAGGATGTTTACGAAAGGACATCCAGTGCAAAAAAAAATATATTATACAAATGAATTTGTTATTCAGTGCAAATGCTGTATTCCGAAGTAAGGAAAACAGCTGGAAATTGTTAATAAAATTTTTTAGTACTTGCCATCCATTCGGAGTATACGTGTAAAGTGGAAGTGGAAATTCCAATAATAAAACACGGTAAATTTTAATTATTTTACTCCACGTACCTGAAAGAAAAGAAAGAAAAACGTTTTATAATAAAACAAAATAAATAATTGAAATAAATTTATTAATCAATTTAAACAAATAATAAATGAATAAATTAATTGATTGAGTTTTTTGAGAGCAGTTGGTGTAATTGCCTTGATAACATTTTTCTAAACACTTGTTTCTATTTCCACAAAATTTTTTTATTAAATTATAGGTTTTTTAAACGAACAAAACTGACGCGTTTCGCCTTCTTAGGGCATCCTCAGAGCTACTAACTAAACTGAGTCTATGTGCAAACTACATAAGGAAATATCAGCTGTGTACTAAAAACTAGCGTAATGGATCCAACAGCAAGATTAAACCGAGGAATCATTAGTGTAATAAAGAACGCAGATCTTATTTTTGATGCCAGAGAAAAGTTTTTATTGAAAAATAGTAATCCATCGGTACCAGCCTTATATGGTTTACCAAAGTTGCACAAAGAAAATATACCGTTCCGCCCCGTTGTCTCTGCATGCAGTGCTCCATCCCAATACTTATGTAAAAAGCTAAGCCTGTTATGATCAATTTTAAAGGCAAATTTTCAATTAAGAACTCTCTTGAATTAATCAATAAAATTAAAGATCTGAAGTTACCATCTAATGCTAAGTTGGTTTCTTTTGACGTTTGTAGTCTTTTCCCTTCGATTCCAATTGAGAAACTGTCAAATATCTTAAAAGATAGAATCTTTATCGAAATTTCTAATCCGGTTAGTACCTCACAGCTATTCGATTTAATAAATTTATGTATAAAACAAAATTATTTCTCATTTGATGATAAATTTTATGAACAGAGTGATGGTTTAGCTATAGGCTCTGCATTCTCACCCTTTTGTGCAGATTTTTTCATGGACTACTTTGAGGAGCTAATGTTTTCCTCAAATAATCAGCAAACGAAACACATTTTCAGATGGTATCGTTATGTTGACGATATTTTCTGCATCTGGACTGGTTCTGATAGACAACTTTCGTTGTTTTTAAATTCGTTTCTAAACAAAATAAATAGCAATATTCAATTTACCTTGAGTTTCGATATCTTTAGAAAAGATACATTTTCTGACGCGGTTATTCCTAGTCATTCTTGCCATCCATGGAATACAAAAATTGCAGCCTTTCATTCCTTAATAAATAGATTATTAAATGTCCCGTTAAAAAATCATGACTTTAAGAAAGAATTAAATTTTATGAGAATTATTGCAAGAAATAACGGGTACGATAATAAAATTATTTATAAATTGCTAAAGAAAAAACAACGAAAGATGGTTTTAAATGAAGTGTTTCCAATATTTGAGGAAATGGATGGGAAGGGGTAGAGAAAAATCCCATACATTCAAAATATCTCATCAAATTTATTACTACCTTTAAGGAAAGAAAGTATCAAACCAGCATTTTTTAATGGCAGAAATTTAAAAAATTTATTGGTTAATAATAAAATCGGGAATAAAAAAGATATTTTAAAATCAAGTGGAGTCTATAAGATAAGCTGTGAGGACTGTCCGGGGATACATATATATAGGGAAGACTAAGCGTTCTTTGAAACAGCGTTTTGGAGAGCATATCAGCTCTGCCAGATTTAATAAACCTACATCTGGTTTGGCAAAACACTTGATTGACACAGGACACAAGTGCAAGGTAGATGACTTGGAATTGTTGCATAGATTGCGCGGCGGTCATGTACTAGATAACGTTCAAAATTTATGAAATTAAAAAATCAAAACTTAACGGCGGGATCTTGCTGAACGATCAAATAGATTTCACAAATAAAAGTCCCTTACTTGAACCAGATCTTATGAAATTGTAATTGTGTATTTTGCTATGTATTTATTTATTTATTTGTTTGTACAGTAGTTTGTTACTTGTTACAAACATACATGTTTTTTGTTCTTTATTTAGGCATTTACGTATTTATGTATTTATTTGCTTATTTAATTGTATACGTTAGTAGTTTGTCACTTAAATACACGTTTTTACTTTGTTACGTTCCATTACGCTAGTTTTTAGTACACAGCTGATATTTCCTTATGTAGTTTGCACATAGACTCAGTTTAGTTAGTAGCTCTGAGGATGCCCTAAGAAGGCGAAACACGTCAGTTTTGTTCGTTTAACAAACCTATAATTTAATAAAAAAAATTTGTGGAAATAGAAACAAGTGTTTAGAAAAATGTTATAAATTAATTGATTGCGAAATTCTGAAATCAAAAGTAAATTGTCAAAAATTTACAAAAGGGGAGAATAAAATCAGGAAAAATAAAACAAAAGACCAGCGTCATCGACTAATGAGAAACAACAGGCCCTTGCCGCCAGTGGAAGAGAATTCACAGGACCAAGTACAACCAGAAGAAGTACAATCAAACGACAACTACAATATCATCATCGATAATCAAGAATAACCAAGAATTAATTTCAAAATCAGCAGCAACCTACTAAAAACCGGTCAATTAACTCCCAACGTACACAGTAAAAAAAATTTCCCTAACGTGAGTGGCAACAATTTGTGCCACACAGGTTATGCATTTGTCGATAAGATTAGGGAAAGCTCCACCTTGGAAAACTAGGATTAGGTTTTTCTCCCTCAAATGTAGGGAATTTTTGTTCCCCCCCCCCCCTAAAATTTAGGGAATTTTCATATTTATTTCCCTAAAATGGAATTTTAAATAGTTGTTTTGTTTTTTTCCCTTAAAATGTAGGGAATATGTGATAGCACCGTACCACTGATATAAGACCACTTTAAAAAAACACAGAATGAGCTGAATAGCTCATTTCTTATGGCCCATACTACTATGTAGTAGGGAAGTTATATTGGTGCGCTGGGCACGCTCAAACAAAATATTGAAAAATAATATATGACTTGTTTTCAAAAACAATGTGTGAATTATATAAACGAAAATATATAATATTTTCACAAAAAATATAGCATAATACCTATAATTCGTTGATTGTTCTCTTCCTTATATCCAAGGGAGCTTAACATTTCGGGAATTTTACATACTTTATAGGTTTTCTGGTGCCAGATACCTAAATTCATTGAATGTTCCATTGATTTGGGGGAAATTAAAATGATTTTCCCCTTTCTATCAGAGAAAATTACATTTATTTTTAGGGATAAACGTGTCTTAAATTTAGGGAATAGTCCTAATATTTTTTACAGTGTATACGAAGGAGTAATCAACACAATAAACACGATGTCACAAGTAAGCCTAGATCCAATAAAATATTTGAGTCAATTGCCTACTTTCAATGATGATAGAGATGACCTTTATAATTTTACAAGCCCACGCGCCGCGCGTGTATGTGTGTGTATGCGGGTGTGCTTATATGTCGGTGGGTGGGTGTGTGTGTCGCAGGCCTGGGTGCGACCTCCCCCTTCACCACTCATCTCCGTCTCCTAGTATTTGGTTATATCGGGTGGTATTACACTATCGGCATAAAGGCTTTTCACATTTCATGAATTGACTAAAAATATCAGACACATAATGTAAAAAGTGGCTAAGTGAAACCCGTTACACTATCTGCCTACTTTTCATGAAGTGTCTAGACTTTTGGTGAAGTGCTGAGTTACGTCAAATGTCTACGACATATATATCGTTCTGTTTGTTGTTCCCATACTACTCGTTCATTCTTCAATTTTCTACCCGCAGTTATGCGTCTATCCTTTGCACATTTGTAGTTCGTCTTCCATAATGGAGAGTTCAGATGAAGTAATAGCTAATGCAAGTGCAGTTGTTATAATGTGTGGATTCATGCAATTAAAAAAATAAGAAGACGAAAGAGAAGGTGGTAGATTCTGTCCTTGAATAAAAGCCGAAACAAGTATGTAAATCCTTTTTTTTTTTAGCACAAAATATAACTAAAATGCCTACTATAGAAAATAGTTATAACACGAAGAACATGATAACAGATTTGCAACGAGAGCCATCATCGGGAAAATTCGAAAATTTCTGTAAAATGACTGCAGCGAATTTCGAAGATCTATTAAATAAAATTGGTCCATATACAGGGTGTTTTCGACTAGGAGGTCAATAGAGCGGGAGGTGATAGTAGGTACTCCCCTAGACGAACCAAAAATTGTATGGCAGGCATATCAACCGGTTAGGAGTTACAGGGTGATTAAGAAAAAAAGCTGGTGTTTCACAAAACACCATGTATCTTAAAAAATACAAGGCTTACGGTCACAGTTAGGAGCTTATTGTATGCAGAACTTCATGACCTTTCCAACAACTGCTCAATCAGCCCCATACCCCTCTTCCGTCAAGAATGATGGTGTTCTAAACTAAAAAGTTCGAATTTTCTTACCTTTTATTTTCCATTTAACCTCTATTATTTTTGCAAAAAGGTCATTAACATAACTTTTTTTTATACAAACTGTAAACTGTAGACTCTCCTCTTTAATGTGACCTATTACACCAAATGTGCTATCTGTAGCCCTTTAAGAGTTATTAGCTCTAAACATATTCTCAAACCTATTTTCAAATCTATTCTCAACGATAATTTGTTCCCTTAGAACGTCATTTTAAAAAATAACGTCTCATTTCGGTGTGACCTGAATAGGTTATGAGTTAATAACTGTTTAACGACTACAGTTAACACATAGGGTGTAATAGCTCAACTTAAAGAGGAGAGTCTACAGTTTATAGTTTTTATATGTGACGGTATGCCCTGTAGTTTTTAAGATACATGGTGTTTTGTGAGAAACCAGCTTTTTTTCTTAATCACCCTGTAACTCCTAAACGGTTGATATGCCCCCCCCCCCCCTGCCATACAATTTTACAATACACCATCTGGAGGAAAGCAATTCCTGTAGAAGAAAGATTAGTTGTGACCCTCAGATATTTAGCATCTGGAGACAATTTCACGAACCTGTCCAACCTCTTCAAAATTTTTCCATAGCTTGATAGTAAAATCAATTAGGTTTGTATAAACATCGGCTGTGCCTGCCCCTGATTTTAAAGTCGCATTCTCCTTCAGAGACGCCACAGTAGTCCCAAACCCCGAAAAGCTGGCCAAAAGTCTAAAACGTATTCAATTCGGGTGAAAGGCTGTACTCGGGGATTTTTGGGGTCGCTGATTACGAATCCGAAGTCAAAATGTAGAAAAACAAAATGGCGGATCCAATATAGCGGAAAATTTCTTCAAAAACGTATTCAATTCGGGTAAAAGTCTGTACTCGGGAATTTTAGAAATTATGATTGTGAATAATTGATATAGAAAATGTAATGACAGTTGACATTTGAAGATTTGGGAAGAAGAGGATTGGAATATAGTAATTAATCATTATTACAATGACATTGAATATTTATAATATATTTCTTTCATTACTTTATTTTTAATCAATATAATTTCAGCACTTCTTACAATTAATCGCTGTCCTGCGAACTGTCATCATCGTCCGATGTATCGCTCGTGTTATTTGAAAAAATCTGACTTGATTCTGAAACTGAAGGTGGAATCAATAGTTCCTAAACAAGGACCATACCCTAGTGCACACATCATCGCATAAAAATTATCCCCAAAACCGAACTCGCAGCCAGATGCAGCTAATTTTTGGATATGTTTTGAAGATATATATCTAAGCAACAGTTTCCATTTAGTTTCAGGATTCGATGAGGATTTTGACTTATTGCTCTTTCTAACACGACTTTTCAGAACATAACCAAGAAAAATACCACTACTTTTATTAATGACTTACAATTTCATACATTGTTAACAATAATTTCGAGCAATACATTCAAATTGAAGAACCCATTTTGAAGAATCAAAATCCGTTCACTTTTCGCGATCCTACACGTGTCTCAACTTTGTCTTATTATTATGTCTTATATTAGCTGCTCTAACGCTCACGAACGGAATGCGTTCCCAAGCCAGGTAGGGACGCTCCCTCTCATAATACATACTAGGGGTACCACTACAACTATTCCAACCATTTAAAATCCCTAGAAAAAATAATAATTTTTTCGACTTTTGGCCAGCTTTTCGGGGTTTGGGATCACTGTGAGACGGTCGGAAAATTGACATCTGGGAATCTTTGTTCTTTTTAATTTCTGCTACAGCATATTCTTTGCTCATAGAACTTGCAATTCTCCTCCACCCATCATCTACAGAATTTCTGTTTTTATGTTGGGGACTTGGGGATCGCATATAATATAGGCTCTAGGCGCTGAAAAGGGCACATTACAAACTTTGACGTATACGAATGAAAAATATTCCATTGTAGTTCACACACACCTCGTCAAATGAGACGAATTGCCAAATATTTGACAAATGCACGTATTGTGTGGTGTGGGACCGGCTTTAGGAAAAGATCTAAATAGGTTTTAATATATTAACAGAAAACGATACAAGTACGATACGTACCAACTAGATATTGTCAACTCCCCAATAAGTAACAAATAAACAAAAGCCACAAAACATACTGTCAGAATACAACATATGGTATGGAAATAACCATACAAAAAATAAAAAAATATAAATTATTTTAATCTATTTTAATATGATTTATTAAAAGTAAATTATACTCTTAATTTTTTTTTTTACACTTATTCCTTAATATTAAGATTTTGAAAGATCACAGCAATTAATATTAGAAAATTAATCAAAAGAATCGTGTACACAATTCGAATTTCTTAAATACTAAACACTAAAACAAACAACTGAATAAAATTAATTTTAAAAACTAATTCTATCATGAAATGATCCATCACTATGCTTGCAACGATACATTTTTTTGCAACATTCTGGAAAAGGTTGATCAACAGCAATTTTCTTTCCACCATAGCATCCTTTTCTGGAAGACTCAACACAACTAATAAAAAAAAAAAAAAAACAGATTTTTGTTAATATAAAACTCGCACTGTAAACTTCTCATCATATTGTATGTACGTTACCTATGAATACTGGCCCAACCTCTTTGAGAACAAATTAATCGTGTACATTCCGGAAGTAGATGTTCTCCAGGTGGATAATATTCTCCATTGTAAGAACATAATCCAGGAGCATCTAAATTAAGTATTATTCTTTAATTTCTGATGTTTTATTTTAATATATGTATTATGAATGAATACCTGGATCTATTGCGTTCTCAGAGAATGTATCAGCTCGGCAATGTATTGCGATGAGTGTTAGAAAAGTTATGAAACCCAAAAAATAATTCATAATTGTAAAATAATTTGTGAATATACGCTCAAAGTGCTGATGTTCAAAAACATTTGAAGCACAAAAATTGTGCTTCTCTTTTATATAGATTTAGTTGAGTCTACAGAACATCATTAAGTTGGTAGAGTTATGATTTAAATATGTAAATTTTATTTGTTTATAAATTCAATGCTAATTTAATTTTAGTTTTAATCAAATTCTACAACTTGCTAAAATTTGGTCATGTATTGTGAACTAATGCAGGAACGCCTAATAACGTCTAATAGCCTCATAACTTAGAAGCAATTTACTTTTATTTTTATTTTGTTTTATATGCTAACATTAAGCACACACAGTAAAGCATTTATGTAGAAAAAAAATTGTATGTCTTCTTCTTTATTATTGGGATTCCCACAGGGAGACCTCCCACGCACCCATAAATATTTGAAAATTTTTCATTTTTCTCCTATTTAAACAGCACGACGTACTTAAGAAATAAATCGACTTTTGAGGTAAATACACAAAATCAATATCTATCCAATCTCCCGTCATATTTCCATAAATGACTTTAAAACTTTTTCCCTGCTTGTTCTACTCCGAAAAAAAAAATAAGAAATTTTCTTAATAATCTTTCAAAAAAAAATTCAGCATTCCGGTTATTCTGTTTTATGAATGTATTCCAATTTTTTTTTGCACATTAATACTATCAAATTGGATTGGATAAACCAAAAATTCTGAATCCTGTTTCTTCACTTTTGTATTGGAAAATTTTTTAAAATTCAATTCTTACACATATTTAATGATTTCATTCAAAAGAGAAGTTGTTCTGTTTAGCATTCGTTATGTAGTTCAATATGGTGTCAGTGTTGATTGACATTCAATTTAATTCACTGCCATTAAAAAATCAACTCAAATAATTTAATTTCCATATTTAACCGATAATTTTGATTCATAATGATGCTGGACAGGCTTTTAGAAATTCTATATAAAGACAAATTGTTTACGCATTCATTTCAGTTGCTTTTAAAATCATTTTGCTTATTATCGAAAATGTATTGTTCCCAGGCATTTGTAATTTTAGCTGTTTTTGTATTAAATTCTTATGCAGACACTATTTCTGAAAATGCATTAGATCCAGGTTTGTATTTCAAATCCATGCTTATTTCGAAATATTTAATATTTAAATTTTCTCTTAATTTAGATGCGCCTGGATTGTGTTCATACAATGGAGAATATTATCCTCCAGGAGAACATCTACTTCCGGAATGTAAACGTTTAATATGTTCTCCAAAAGGTTGGGCTAGTGTGCATAGGTAAAACTTTTATATCACACCTTTATTGAGGCAAATTTTTATTTTACTTTCGTGTTTAAGTTGCAAGGAATCTTCTACATTGAAAAATTGCTTTCGAGGGAAGTTGATTGATGCGAAACAACCTTTTCCTCAATGTTGTAAAAAAAATTACATTTGTCGCCGCCCTGATGGATCTTTATTTGATATAACGAGCTTTTGAAATAAATTAATATTTAATTAAATACAGTATAAAGTAACGAGTACAGTTATTGTTTTATTTAAGAAAAAAAAAAGTTTTATAGTTAATGTACACAGAATATAGAATTTTTTCCATAGACAGTCAAATTGAACTGAAGTGCACTTGCTTCACAATTAAATATGTCGATTCTGTAAAATAGTCATGATCAAAATTTATCAATATTTTCTTTCTCTATCACACATGAAAAATTTCTGTAATAAATCGATAAAAATTATTGAATTGTGTAAGCTGAGCTTGTGACAAAATTCATGATTGAGAGGCCGAAGATCGGTTTTTTTGAAGATACTCGATACACGATGGCGAAATCAAAAAAAGCCCATGGAATATATTTGAACTTGACCCTGTGATATAAAAAAAGACCCCCAAACCATTTATGAACGTATTTCTGGGATATAGCCCCCAACCTGAAATTTAATAAATTCATAAAATATTGTAAAAATGTGTAAATTTACATTGAAAAAGTTACTCTAAGCATAAAATTGTGTAATATTATGTTAAAAAAATAAAAGTGAAATAAAAGTGAAATTGTAGTGATAGAAAATTTAATGTAATACGCTTCCATTTTTTTTTGATTGTATTATGTTAAATTTACATAATGAGAGAACCTTTTATAGACTGAAATTAAACTATTTATGTGTACATGTAAACTTAAAAGTATAATTCATTTCTAAAAGCTAATTGTATTGTAATAAGATCCATCGCTGCCTCGGCAAAGATACCTTTTTTTGCAACATTCAGGAAACGGTTGATCTTCAGCAATTTTTTTTGCACCATGACATCCTTTTCTGGAAGACTCAACGCAACTATTCACCAAAATAAATTTTTTGTACAAAATAATTTCGGTTTTTATTTTTTTTAATTTTAATAATGGTATTTAGTTGAAATAATTACCTATGAATACTGGCCCAACCTTTTTGAGAACAAACTATACGTTTACATTCTGGAAGTATATGTTCTCCTGGGGGATAATATTCTCCGTTGTAGGAACACAATCCAGGAGCGTCTATGGTACAAAAAAACATAATTAATTTGTCATTTTATGTTTCATATTCTTATAAAATACCTGGATCTACTGCGTTCTCAGAAAATGTATCTGCATTACAATTAGATATAAAAACAGTTACAATTACAAGTGCTAAAAATTTATTCATTATCGAATAGTCGAACAGATGGACAAGAAATAAGTTCTGAGCTTCAATAACTGAATGGAACCAAACTAGATGTAGAGGCGCTTTTATATAAGTTTTTTTAGTCTTCTACAGCGGCGCTGTGAACATAAATTTGGGAGAAATATGACCTAAATATGGAAATTTTATTGATGTCTGAAATCAGTGGATTTTCAAGAACTTTATTCAATGACGACGAGAGTGTTACAAAACTTATTTGTCTTGGTATGTATATGTATGAATTTAACTGTGTAAGTTCCTGTGAAAATTTGTTTTAGTTTAGTGGTTGAGGCGTATGAGCGCAGTACACTTTTTTGAGATATTTCTTCAAATAAAAAATAAATAAAAACTTTTGAAAGGATTACATTTTCTTTGGTAAGAAATGATTTGAAGTCATTTTGCCAAAAAAACTTTTCTTTTTGCGTATTTAAAAAAAAAAACATAATTCTAATTTATGGTTAGACATTCGTATGAACGTACCTTGTCACTTTTGTGTAAAACAAATTAATTAGTTCATATTTTTGGAAAAGAAATTTTAATTTAATATTTAGTGTGGCCTCCTTTACTTTGAATGACACTAAAAATTCGGCTGGGCATTGAATTTGTTAGATTATATAGACAATGCGGGCCAATTTCGGTCCAGCACGTGCGAATAGCTGCTTTGAAGGCATTTACGCTATCAAACTGACATCCATTTACATACAGCTTGCTAGCGAGAATCACCAAAGGTTCTCAATAGGAGTCCGGACTACAAGCGGGCCAGTCAAGTATGCGAATATTTTTGTCCGAAGGCCAATCCCTGATGTGCCTCGAAGTGTGAATGGATGCATTATCCTGATGAAAAACTACATCTTCCTTGTCGCAACTATCCAGATGACTAATTAAAACGTCTACGTACGAGATCTATGTACACCTGGGAACTCAATCGAGTAGTCATGAAACAGATTGGAAAGCATCCAAACCATAATGCTATCACTGCCGAAATTACGCTTAGATCTGAACATATTTGTGTTTTTTCAAATCAATCTGGGCCATACAATTGATTTTTTTTTTTCATCAGAAAGAATTACTTTTTCCCATTCGGATGTCCAAGCCAAGGTTGATGCACACTTACCGGCACAGCATGAACCGACATAGAGAGGAAAAATATTTTTATATGAAACCAAGTTAACTAATTCACATCAACCGGCACCGGCAGATACCGGTACAGAACGGAAACTACATTGCCGGTTGCTATCGGTGGTGGCTAGAAACCAAACTGGCATTTGTCGGTTGCTGGTCTAATTGCGAAGTGAACATGAGAACAGATTTCTATAGTTTTCTCCCGATATCTGCGCCATAATTGAAGGTTTCGTTTTTTTCTTTTATGTTGTTATATGTGCACGAAAAATGCCGGTACTGGTCGATGCCTGTCTGTCCCGGTTCGTGCTGTGCCGGTAAGTGTGCATCGACCTACATACAATTTTTGGCGAATTGTTTTCCTTTGAGTTTCGTCCATGTTATATTTGGCGAAGTCCTTAAAACACGCGCAATGCGACGAAATGTTACATTAAGCTCCAATTTGTCCTTAGTTTGTATTGCAGATAGCCGCTTTGTTGTTGACTCTTGGCGAACTTCGCCTTTGTCATCCAAGGATAATTTTGAATTGCCCTTTGTTGGGAGCCTTTACGGCATAGTCATTGCCTTTTTGTAAGAAATTCCTGATTGCACATTCAGATCGAACAAGTTTAATAGCAATTTGCCTATTGGAATAGTCTTCTTCTTTCAATTAATTGATAACAAGCTGCTCCACCTCATTTAAGCGCTTTCCAGAAGGCATTGCGACAAAAACAACGCTCTTACTAAATAATATTGCAAAATATATTGTGCACAAACTTTTAATGAAAATTCTTTAATGTAATTTAAAAGAAAATTTGCAAACAAAATGTAGAATAGATCAGTCTTGACTTTCGACTAGCTTCCTGTAAAAATGTGGGTCCTGGGTTTTCATATGTGTCGAGAAAGAGTTTACGTTCTTTATAAAGAAAGCTGATCAAATGCATACCGGTTAAAATATTATTTAAAAACCCATCGGAAAATTTTTAATATTATATCCCGTATGCCTGCAGGTAGTCATCTTGGCCCACTACTTTTTTTCTTCTATTTACTAATAACTTGCAATCAAAATTTTCTTTCAATAAAATCCTCTTTATTTGTAAATGTCTAAAGATTTTCCTTTGATGATTGTTTTGTTATTAATAATAATAAGTGTAGAATGGGATTAGAGGGGGGGGGGGGGCGGTTGGTATGCTAAACCATTAAAAAATGGTTGAACTTTTTCGTATTTTAAACAAACTTTGATAGTTTAATAAAGATCTTTTGGACTATTCTCACACCCCGCAATATTTAAAAGGCATCACATAAAAGTTAAAAATATAAGTTAGGTAGGGGAACCCGGGACGGAACGGGCTAAAATTACAATTTGGGAGATTTTGACAGATATAACACCATTATTTGTCAATTTGTTCGTTTATTTACATCTTTCTGTATAAAGAAACTAAAGAGCTAAACTTATGTAAATTAATAATTATCCAAAATCAATGTCTGAAAAAAAAAGAAGTTCATGATGAATAAAAACTACCTATTAATCTGAGATGTACAAATATTATCGGGGGCGGCATGGAGTATATCCCACGCAATGTGCCCCGATGTCCCGTTCTTTGAAACACGTGTATTATGTTGGTTATACTTGTTTGCCTAGAGTTATCACTAGACATTTAATCAGCGAAAAGTATGTTGAATCAAACATGTAATGTAATTTCTGAATAAAGAATAGTGTATAGTGAATGAATCAAATCACTTATTACCTCTGATTGATCATACTGAAATATATCGGTGATTGTCAGCGAATAAAATCTGAGTCCACCTCTGTGTGTGAAGAAAAGCTTATTTTCTACTTTTTCATGCGGCTTGGCCTCAGTTTTGTTTGAAAACTCGTTTTTTACTTATTTTATTTTCTGCTATTTTCACGTTAACTAAATTGTTATTACGTGCTGCATGGACATATTTTAAAACAATTTTATGACGGCTGAAAAGACACTGATTTATTGAATTTTCCCGCTTTTCCATGTTTTCGACAGACTTTTCAGGAAACTTTTTTTAAATTTACATGAATTTTCCTCGATTTTTCATGCAAGTTTTCATGAATGTTGAAGAGAAAGTATTGATGCCAGTAGGAAAAAAAATGATTCCGCATAGCTTATAAAACTTTTTTATCGGAAAATTTTCCGGAAAAGGCGGAAAAATTGGAAAATTCTGCACTTTTCCTGAAACAGATTTATCACTAGTCATATCTATGAAAATTTTTCCGATCATTTTCCCGCTTTTCCGGGTTTTCCATGGAATTTTCCACAAAAGCAACTTTATGCAACTCATTTCGCTCTACAACTTTGTCTTAAGGCTTAAACACAATTGCGACGACAGAGCGACAGACGACAACGAATAATTCGCTGCGAAACAGGCAGTCGAAAAAACACAATTGCAACGACAGGCGATGAGCGACGATTGTGAAAGAAGAAGATATTGAAATTTCATTTGCTAAATGTTTCGAACGTTTTAAAAGGAATTTTTATCAAGAATATTTTATATTATATTGAAAGAAATGCAATGGACCAAACTGTGAAAAAAAAAACTGAAAAGTCGGAAATTAACTAAATTAAACGCTTTGAAATATCCATTCAAACCACGTCTTTTTTGTCCACTTGTCTTGCCTGTCTTGTAAATTATAAATTATTTTATGGATTTCTCATTTCCTCGATCAATTTTTCCTCAAAGCTCATTATTTTAAAATTACCGCGGCGTGCTACCACCTAAAAAAGACAAAAGTGAATGCCACAAACATTTCATTCGATTAATTTTGTTGGTAGAACTGCAGCGGCGACGGCAAAATTAGAAATTGATCAATCCCGCGAAAATGTGGTCGATCGCTCAACGTCGGTCGTCGCAATTTGGTGCATTCGTGTTTAAGCCTTTAGGTTGCAAATCGCTCAAACGCTTCCTTGGTCGGAAAAGCTCCGGAAAAGCGTTTTACATGAATTTTCCTCGATTAATTCTGCAAGTTTTCACCATTGTCGGAGAGAAAGTAATGATGCCAGTTGATAGAGAACTTGACCCTGCATAATTTAGAAAACTTTTTTACCGGAAAATTTTCCGGAAAAGTCGGAAAATTCCGGAAATTTTTTTCGGAAAAATCGGAAAACTCTGCATTTTTCCTGAAACGGATTTATCACTAATCAAATTTGTACCAAATTTTCAAATGATTTTTCCCGATTTTCCGGGTTTTCCAGGGAAATTTTCGGTTCAAATTTTGATAGATTCAATTGTCACGCGACATGAACCTGTTTGCCAAATTTCAGCTCGCTGTGATGACGAAAAGTGGGTCTACGAGAGTGTCGAAAATAGTAAAAAATAAATATACAGACAGACAAATTCGTGTACGAGATAAAGGCCTCAAAAATATACAAAAACATAAAAATCTTTTTTTTTTTTAATTTAAAAATTTATAAATTTTTTATAAGTTCCATCTGCACCGCGACAAGTATATTTTCTTTTACAACATTCAGGAAATGATCGATTGATATCAATTGGATCTCCACGAAAGCATCCTTTTATAGTGGGATAATTGACGCAACTACAAACATACAATATTACGAGAAAAAAAATATTTGTTTATTTATTTATTTTTTTAGTTTTGTCATATACCTGTGTATACTAGCCCAACCACGTGGAGAACAAACAAGACGTGTACAACCTGGAAGTTGATATTCTCCTGGAGGATAATGTTCTTCATTATACAAACATACTCCAGGAACGTCTATAAATTTAGAAGAAAATTCTTGAAAAATTTGAACCTTTTTTTTACGATTATCAGTGTACTTACTCGGATCTAATGCGTTTTGAGAAACAACATCTGCATTACAGTAAGATGTAAGAGAAACTAAATTTATAAATATGAAAAACCAATTCATTATTGATTATTTATAGTATAAGCAAACGAATAAGCACAAAGTACTGATCACAAACAACTGAAGTAGATATAAAATGTAGAGGCGCTTTTATATAGATTTTTTTTCGATCTCCGAGGGGGGCATAATTATGGTAAAATTATGATCTATAAAAATGGAAATTTTATTTAGCTTGGGGTGATGATTTTGGAAATTAATGAATTTAATTTGTGTTCAATGAATTTTATCACAGAGCTTTTTGGATTTTTTTTTTTCAATAATAACGGAAGTGACACACCACCAACTTTTTGATATTGCAAGAACAACGAAATACTCAAAGACGGTTTAATAATAACAACAATAAAAAATTATTTATTTAACGGGAGTACAATAATAAAAAAGTCTTTTTTTTTAGTACTACTTAAATTAACATTTGTCAACAATTCTATTCAATTCAATTTTTTAACTAGAACAAAGAACCTATCGGGAGCGTTTCACCCTAGGAGGTCAATAGAGCAGGAGGTGATAATAGATACTCACCTAAAAAACCAAAAGTTGTATGGCAGGGGGCGGGGGGCATATCAACCATTTAGGAGTTGCAGGGTGATTAAGAAAAAAGCTAGTATCTTAAAAACTACAGGGCGTACAGTCACAGTTAAGAGCTCATTGTATGCAGAACTTCATGGTCCTTCCAACGACTCTTCAACCAGCCCCGTAACCCGTATATGCAATGGTAGTGAAAATTATGAGGAACAAGTAAATAATAATTATATAGTTTTTTTTTTTTTTTGAAAAGCAGGGAAACAGGAGTAATCCATCCCAAGCACGGAGGCCATAGCGGCCCATTGTACTATCCTGAATCCCATTCACCAAAACCTTCCTGTCCTCTTAATGAAGCGCATCAGGTCCTGGTGAGGAAGGTTTTTCAGCTCATCCACAGATAGAAGAACAGTCTGCTCCGGGCGAAGGCCGAACACTCACACAAAAAGTGTTCGGTTGTCTCAGGCTCTCCCTCCAGACACTCAGGGCTGTCAACAACTCCCATCCTTGTTAGATGAGCGTGAAGTGAGCTGTGGCCGGTGATGATGCCAACCACAGATCACATTGTTTTCTTCCGAGCCCCATGAGAAAATCGGAGATATTCCCATTAGGCCCATCACAAAACAGTTTTGTACAATTGCAAGTACTCAGGTTAGTCCATCTCTGCTGATGCTTTCTATGAACATCCGCTTTCATGAGGGACCCGATACTCGAGGTGGCAACGCCTACGACGGTTTCCGGTTCGAGGAACGGAGAATCGGAGCCAGCCCTTTCATTCCCCATGATCCCCATGTGACCAGGAATCCACAGGAGGGACACTTTGTTGTGAAAACACAACTTATCCACTGACGACCTGGAATCCCCCAGTAACTTAGACGTTATCCGAGGACCATTCAGAGCCATCAAGGCTGCCTGACTATCCGAAAGGATAGCGATGTCTTTCCCCTTGATTTGCTAACTTCGCTGCCATTGAGATGGCGAAGACTTCAGCCTGGAAAACAGTGGTGTGTCTTCCAAGTGAGTACTCCATTCCAAAATCAGGCTCAGGAAAGTAGACACCTGCCCCAGCTCCCTCAATAGTGAGAGAGCCGTCGGTGACGATTTTTAGAGCAGACCGAGGAAGGCTCGATAAGGAACCACACTCAGTCCACGATTCCCTTGCAGGAAAGCTCACAGAGAAGCGACGCCCGAAACGAAGCTATGGTACCATCGCATCCCATGGCATACTGGCCAGATGGTTTTCCAAGTTCAGCCGATACGCCATAGAGCAATGAGAAGAGCCAGTCCAGCCGGCCTCCTAACATCCCCATGAGCGCAATCTGCACACAGCCCTTTTGGCCTCTGGCTGAATGACAAGATCCAGGGGTGGCAGATTGAGTAGGACCTCAAGAGCCGCAGTAGCCGTATATCGCATGGAGCCCGTAATTATATAGTTAATAAGATCCGTAATACTATTTCGTTCACTCTAAATGAAAGACTAAAAGAACTAAGGAGAACTAAAGATAAAGAAACTCCTAGAGCATGAGCAGTCAACTGACTATTATTAATCTGGATGTCATAACCTTATAATATGTGCTGCCAGAGTAACCGTTTAAAGGTATTGGCCGAGCTCGTTCGCTGGATCGAAACTGGAACAGCTTGAACAGTACGTCTGTCACTATGCAAAAAAATTAAGAATTTGTACAGATATGCCCGAAAGAGTAATGCTCTGCGTTGTAAATATGTCTCCAAAGAACAATTTAGAGCTCGGTAGCGAAAGGAAGAAATGTGATCATGATGCATGAATGTGAACCTAATGGAGTCATTGAAGACTATGTCGAGCTTACGCCTGTAGCGTGAGTCAAGCCTTCGAAAAATTTTGGAACCGTATTACAGTGAATCCGTGCTTTAAAAGTGCCTTGTTATAGGGGGGTTACCATCCACAGTTTTTTTTTAACTATGAAGAGGAGAAGAATTAGATGGGAAAATAAAGCCTGCTGACACAGTCCTCTAAGAGACTCCAGTTGTACGATCAAGATATATTTGCACGTCATCAACTTGCGCATGAGCAAAGGTATTTTTGATAACAATTGGCGAATCATGAATAAAAAGACTGAAGATCAGAGGTCCCAGCATTGACCCTTGTGGAGCTCCGATAATCAAAGAAAGCCTAAAGGAAACAACTTCATTCATTTTAACTTGTTGCGAGCGTTTCTCCAAAAAGTTTTTAATTAATTTCAGTCCCGGCGAGCCGAATCCAAAAAGGCTCTTCAGCTTGTTAAGGAGTTTCGTTTGATCAATGCTATCAAAAGCTTTCGTGAAATCTAGTAGGACTAAGAGCACAATACGGTCATCATCCCAGCTATGTCGAAAGCCTGACTGTCAACGACTCAGATAATTCATTCAAACCATGTGCGCGGATATTTGAATTGTCATAAGTTTTTGTAGTACCTTCGCCAGAAAACATAATAAGCTTATTGGTCTGTAGTCCCTGACGTCACTAGTAGAGGAACCACTAGCGCTTCCTTCCATAGAGAGGGAAATTTGCTGAACGTTAAACAGCTATTCAATATCTTTGCAATAGAGCCAATAATGAGAGGTAAGATTAGATTCACGCAACCCGCTGGGATTTCATGGGATCCAATAGCATCGAATTGGATAGATGTGCAGCTGTGGCGGCCTCAATCTCATCAACGCAACGAAAACTAAACTGCGATCCTGAGCGAGCGATAAGAATGTTCTGAGAAGATGACGAAGCGCTGGTATTAAACTCATTACAGGTAGTCATCGTTAAGAACTCATTCACCTTTGATATATTAGAAGTAGTGAAACAACGCTTATGGTGGTTCCTTTTATAACTACGTGCAAAGGTTGTAACACATTAATAGTAGAAAAATGTAAAAAAAAACACAGAACCAGAAAGTAGAAAATCGAAATTCCTGCTCTGCCAAACATATTGCAACATAAACGATAAAGCAGAGACAGCTGTCAATAGCATAAGTTGAAACGATCCATTTTACGCCTTTTTACTAAATTAATTTCCACATTCCACAAACAATTTTGAATGGACACAATAAAATAAATATCTCAGCGATCTTCACATTGGTAGTACTGATCTTATCGTATCAGTCAAAATTCTGCATTTTCCTCTGCTTTCAATCAATTGCCGCTAGGTGTTTTATAAGTTTTTCAGTTTTATTGACTACGAATGCAAAATTTTATAGTACAGAGAAAGTGAGTAAAATTAAAGATTCGTTTTAATTAATTAAATCAAACACTACACTATCGATTTTCTTAGAAACATTTATTTTATTTCAAAAACTAATTGTTTTGTAAAGAGCTCCATTACTACGTCGGCAAAGGTACCTTTTCTTGCAACATTCTGGAAAAGGCTGATCAGGCGCAATTTTCTTTGCATCAAAGCATCCCTGTCTGGAAGACTCAACGCAACTATTAAAAAAACAAATTAAAATATTTACAATAAAATTTCGAACTTCCATTTTTAGAATAAAACATTTTTTATATGATTTTTTTACTTACCTATGAATACTGGCCCAACCTCTTTGAGAGCAAACCAGACGTGTACATTCTGGAAGTAAATGTTCTCCTGGAGGATAATATTCTCCGTTGTAAGAACATAAACCGGGAACTTCTACATTTTAAAGATTAAGACTAAGAATTTTGAGAAGATATTATTTTTCAAACACACAGTAGTTACCTGGATCTACTGAGTTCTCAGAAAAAGTATCTGCTCCACAGTAAGATGTGTAAATCGTTACAACTAGTACAACTCCAAAAAAACTGTTCATGATTGAAAAAATAATTTTTGAATAATTTATGTAGGTTAAGCTAACCGCGATCTGTTTTTCAAGAACTGAATTGCAAAAAAAGTTGTGGCGAATTTATATAGATTTAGATTCTCGCTAAGTTTGTAGAGTCTCATTATAGTTTTAGAGTTATGATCTAAATATGGAAATTTTATTTATTTTGATATTTCAATTGAATTGTTTATTTATATACTAGAATTTTAATAAACGCTGGTTAGTACATTTTTTTCTGTGTATTGCTCAGATGGTGGCTGGGGTTTTCATTAATTTTATTATTGTTTGATTTAGCAAACTGCCATTATTTCACAAATTTAATGGTAAAAATTTATTTTTTAAATTCAAATAGAATGAGGTGACTGCAGCAAATGTTTAATTCATGTTTTCTGATAGACAAAGAAACAGGATTAACATGCAATACCGTGACGAATCTATAAATTTATGCAAAAATTAATTAATGACTCATAAAAACTAAAAACCCAAAACGGATAAATTTATCTAAAAAACTTCATTTCATTTAAAAATTATTAAACAATTAAATTAAACGACAACTTTCCAGTTTCAGGTATTGTTTGTTTTTAGTTGCTAAACATAAGTTGATATTACCTTAGCACAGCATTGAGTTGTGATCGATTATAATAGTTACTTTAGATTATTTAAGATCTCAAAAATTATGGTCAAATCTCCGGTTATTTCAACAAAGAAAATAAATGGAAAGTAACTAAAAAGTTATTGTAACTAAACGGTTACGAAAAAATATTATTGCAAGTTTTTCGTTGTTGTAACTTTGTCTGTAAGTTTGTTTTATTGAGCTTAACTGGTTACATTTAAGTCATACCAAGCATAGAGTATACAAAAACAAAAAAAAATCTGTCGACAATCTTCTTATTGAATACCGAAAAAATAGTCGATTAATTTTCGTCGATTTATATGTAATTATTATGTAAGTGGACCACTAAAAAATCCATACACAGATTTAAGTAGGTACTATCCCTCTCTAGGCTTCCATGGCAACTAAGTGACAGGTGGCGAACGGAGTTTTCTCGATTAGTTCTAAGCTCGAAGAACTCCAAAATTTTCTGTAAAGATGAAGGACCTTAACACGTTCCCACCGGCATGTACCACTGGTGGTACATGTTGGACTGTCCTATGAGGCGGCATGTACCACTGGTGGTACATGGAGGGTCCTATGGGGATGCATGTACCCACTGGTGGTGCAAAGGAAGAAATCAGTTTTATGTGTCTTTTTTGTTAATGGACTTGGATGAAACTTTCACAATTTCTACCCCCCGCCCTGCTAAGAGGGTTAGAAATTTCGTGATTTTATGATGAAAGGTCATTTTCAAAAAATTTTATCTCGAGAATGAAGCAACCGATTTCTCTGATTCAAATCCCAAATGAAGATTAATTCTTCATATTTTCCACAAAAAAAATATAGCACCTCTGAACAGAAAACAAAATGTTAATAATAGTATTTCATGAATTTACGATATACGTCGGACTTTAAAAATTCATAAAAAAAATAGCTTTGCATGGGAGGACCGTAGAGTAATGCTGTTTTTGAGACCATTCCCTTTAACTCGTACACGAATTTGTCTGTCTATATACATATTTCTTTTTTACTATTTTCGACACTCTCGGTTATGTCGCGTGACAATTGAATCTATCAAAATTTGAACAGGAAATTTCCATGGAAAACCCGGAAAATCGCGAAAAATAATTTGAAAATTTGGTACCAATTTGATTAGTGATAAATTCGTTTCAGGAAAAATGCAGAGTTTTCCGAAAAAAATTTCGGGAATTTTCCGACTTTTCGGAAAATTTTCCGGTGGAAAAGTTTTCTAAATTATACAGGATCAAGTTCCCTATCAAATCAACTGGCATCATTACTTTCCCTCCGACAATGGTGAAAACTTGATATGATTAGTGATAAATCTGTTTCAGGAAATATGCAGAATTTTCCAATTTTTCTGGATAATTTTCCGAATATTTCCGGAATTTTCAGGCAAGAAAGTTTTATGAGCTATGCGGAATCATTTTTTCCGTCCTACTTCTCTTCAACAATCATGAAAGCTTGCATGAAAAATCGAGTAAAATTCATGTAAATTTTTAAAAAAATTCAATGTAATAGGAAAAGTCTGTGGAAAACATGGAAAATCGGGAAAATTCATGTTATATGGGATAAAGTTGGAATACAGCTAAAAAGCGCTGTTTCAAACATAATTTGAATTTCAGAAAACCATTTTGCTCTACCATCATTATTTCGAGGTGTTACAAACGGAATGACAAACTTAGTATACACAATAGATTTCATCTAGGGTATAAAAAGGCTTTTTCGGCACTTGGGTCATTTTGCATATATTTTGCTAATTCTTTCTTTCGTATTGTTACGTGTAACAAAAAGAGACAAGTGATGACATCTACTGGAAATGGAGAGTAAGCAACCTCAGGTTCGGAGAATCGATGATGGAATCTTTGGGAAGATTCTGGAATGGAATCCTCGAGAATATTCTGGAGAGTTTGTAGAGTATAAATATACCAGCAGAAAAGTAGTCTTGTCTTAGACAATGCAGTGTTTACAAGTGAAAGTAATAATCAGGCGAAATACAGTACTAGCGATAATTACAGTTGAGTTAATTAATTAATTGTTTGTGAGTTTTATAAGTGTAGAGCGAAAATAAAGAACTTGTGAATTAAATATGTAATCGTGTTTTAAATAGCGAACCAAAAGCCACGCTCGCAGCAGTATGTATTACCGGTCTGTTGTGAACGTTTTTTGTTTGGATGGCAAATTTCGCTGACGTAAAGGTTCTTCACAAACACGATATTAATATAAAACCATTTTTGCACTGAAAAAACTGTCATTTTCCACTTAAAACAAAAAAACTGGTTTTCTTTCTTTTCGAGCAATCTTCGAAACTAATAATCGAATTTAAAAACTAATTAGATATCTGCTTAGGGGATAAAATGTAGATGCAATTTCATTCTAAAAACCTACCATTAACGTTTATATTTAAAAAAATTGTAGAGTCTCTTTTGTGCTGGAAGACGAGCAAATTCAGCTTTTTTTCGGGTATCATCAAATTATCTTGACCCACCAAAATAGATATTTCGATGTAAATGTACGATGGATAGCAATAATTCTTTTTTCACAATATAGCTAATATATACCGCAATACTACAGTGTTGTAAATTTAACTGATTGGCCCAGCGGGGTGAGAGGTGGAGATAAAAACTGCAAAATTTTCGAATATTTTCAAAAATAAGTTTTCTCAAATCAATTTTTTAGTTCGGAATTATCTAGGAGTATTTAAATCGGTACAACCCCTATTTGTCCTAAAAATAATTCTTTTCACTAAACTTCGATTTGTTTCTAATTACTACTACGTTTCATCGGTCATTACATTACTTTCAACGCCATCTTTCCGCCAAATTTACTACTTTTTTTCTCTTAAATTTATGTATAATCTGTCGTTTTTCATTCAAGGAAAACCACAAGTCATTATTTACAGTCGTTTAGGAATTAATTTACAAAATTAGACTGCATGGATCGATAAATTACTTTTTAAGTTCCTACTGAAAAACCACCACCCTTTATTTCGGCCAAATTCCAACTTGTTCCAACGAAGCCGAACACCACTGCAATTTTTTGTACATAGGTAGATAAGGCTTCTAGCTTCAAATCAAAATACAAAAAAATGCCCAGGCCGTTCTTTAGCGCGCTAAAAATATTTCTTGTCAGAATTCTGAGATTTGATAAATTTAATGACCGGATTTTTGTAGTTAACGTAGTTTTGTACGTCTTTGCTGTAAGTTCGGATGAATTGAATTTCTTCTCGCGGCCGTATTTTCAATATCATTGTTAATTTTTTTTTTTATTGTATGTATATACATTATGCATATTATTTTAATATTTTTAATATTTCTAAATAATTTTAACTATCTGTTTTTAGAAATATTATGACCGGGCGTTGTATTTCCGTAAAAAAATTGCAAAATTCTTCTTTTTCTTGTTTTTAATATATCTTTTCTCTGAGTCTCCGCTGTCATATTTTAGCTGCTTAAGAACGGCCCGATATTGGAGACCTGCTAAAATTTAGTTTAGCGCGGACCTTAGTACTAGGCTTAAAGAACGGCCCGGGCGGATAAATTCAAGCTAAATTTTTTGGAGACTTACTGGTGGTGCCATCTCTAATCAAAACCCAAAGGCAAATTTAGCGCGTTGACCTTAGTACCGCTCTCGCTAAAATTCAGGACAAATTTTCGCCAATATCTTTTAGCTTGCTAAATTTTTATACAAAATTTAGCTTAGCGCGGACCTTAGTACTAGGCTTTATAGTGAAAAACGAATTTTTTGAATGGCAACCCCACAAAGGAGATACCCGATTTATTCCATTTTCGAACTTAATTTTTCTTTTCTTTTTAAAGCCAGTGTGCAAAATTTCAACTCTCGAAGTACACGCGTTCTGGGCCCGGATTCACTAACTCGGAGAGTTGTGGAGTAGTGGAGATGAGAGTTCTTTTGCCACTTAACTCTCCACGGAATTCTGTAACTCGTGGAATTTGTATTGAGATTTACCAAACTCTCTATTCAACTTGGCAAAACTCTTCTCGGCTGTGTTAGTTGTGGAGAAGTAAGAAAAATATTTCTCAACTGACAGTATTGGCTGCTTTTATTGTCCTTTGTGAAGGTACCAATATACCTAAGATTTTCAAATTGATTTATGGATTTACTGCATATCCTGGCTATGTTTACAAAAACAAATTATGGAAATCCTTGCAATACTTACAGGGAACTAAGGATTTTTGTTTTTCAAGGTACCCGATAAAAATTGTAATTCAAGCGAATATGGTCAATTTGGTCGTCTTCCAGTACAGACGAGATGCTATAAAAATTTTAAATATGTACGTTAAAACTTGTATGTAGGATAAAATCGCATCTATATTTTGTCCCCTAATTAGATATGTAATTAGTTTTCTCCGGTAAATAGTTTTGGAGATAACTGTAAAAGAAGTGAATCAGTCCATCTTAAGATGAAAAAATGGCCGTTTCCTGGTACAAAAACTCAACTCATCATTATGAAGTACTGGTAAGTCGTGGAAATTCACTTTCTATGAGATAAATGTTCACAACAGAGTACTAATGGATGTTAAATAAAGAACGGAAGAAATATATGCAAAATATAGGAACTGGGGTGAATATGACCCACGTGCAAAAAATCCGTCTTTCGGCGGTAAAAAGTCAGTTATGACGTTATATTTCATAACCAATTTTGCTGCCTGCTCTCATTTGCTCCCTACCTCGGTATTCGAGCTTTTTCAAAGATAGTAAGTTTTAATAAAAATCAAATATTCCGTCATTCATTACTTTCATGGATGAGTCTCAATACAATGTTCATAATGCGAAAAGAAATTTTTGATGTTATGAGAAGAGCTCAGGGCACAATGAAATTGAGGACCAAATACTGCTTTTCAGATAAGAGATCAACCTCAGAACAAAATGTAATGAAGAAAATCTTAATACGCTTCAAATCGGAATTTTAAATCTCGTCTAAAGCTCAGTACACAGTGTGTTGATATTCAACAACAAATAATACCGTATAATATCTACTGGATGTTATTTGACTAAGAAAAACAATTTTGATTTTCGAAAAATTCAATTTTTCATTAAGCTAAATTTCGAATTTTGATAATTTTCGAACACGAGAATTTTCGATTTTCGAAAATGAATCCAAATTTCACCTTGTTACGGCTGAAAGTGTAGATTTTCTCCTTAAATTTTGATTACCGAATTTGCTTAAACTTTCGAAGTTCATATTTTCGAAAATATTCGAATTTCGAATTCGAATTCGAATATACCTTTAATAACACCCTTAAAAAGATATCTTGAACTTAGGAATCCATCTATGCCTGTGATTTATGGCCAACTTTGAGGGGCCGCTGCGCCACTGTGCACTGTCTCACAGTATTAAACCGATTGGCAGAAGCTTCATCATTAAACTGAGTAATGACCTTTTACCAATCAAATCTCAAGCTAGTTTTTAAGGGCGTGGTGGGGGGGGCACGGATAACAATATCTACAGTCGAAATTTTGAAATACTAAAGGAGACAAACAGAAAAGAAGTAAATGTAAAGTTGGCAGAAATACGCAAAGACTTCGAGATGGAAAGGCAGATGGCAGATCCTAGATTGGAACAAACAAAGAACACGTCGTCCCAAAATCACTTGAAAGTGAGCGTATTTTAACTGAAGCTGTATCAATAAGATCTTAAGGAGAATGGTAAGACGATTTTTTATACTTTGAACAATATTTACACCCTGCTGATTCTGGAATTATCCAGTCGAAATAATTACCTTGAACTTAAAAGTAACATTTGCAGACATCGCACTTTTATATATAAAAAAAAATTACTGGCTTTTATTGTGTAAATTGGCTATCATCTCTCTGCCAACACCTGATAAATCTAGTTAAAATCGAAATCGATACTGTTTTTATTGTGATTTTCCGGTTTTCACTTTTTTTTTTTAAATATTTATCAGAATTTTTTCTCCGCATTTACATTGGGTATGGAAAAGATGATGAGCGCACTGATTTATGACTGAACAAGCGAAGAGTTACCAAGATGTTTGCATACTTGATTCCTGTTTGATTGCCTCGCGCTCATAATAAATAAAAATTTGTATTACCTAGTTGCAATTACGAATTGGGAGGTTTGAAAGATCAGTTCTCATCAAGCCTATTATTTTTATTACTTAAAGAAGTAAAAAGGACTCACACGATTGTTTATATTTACACAATGCCAATGAATCTGTTGATTTTAAATAAAAAAAAAAACCCAATAAAATTTCCATATTCAGGTCATAAACTTTAAACATAATAATAACTCGAAAATTAACTGTCGTATAAAATCCATATAAAAGCGTTTCTTTTTTCGCAGATGTCTCAGTTGTTGGACACGAGAACTTGTTGTCTAGAATTATGAAGTGTGTTTTAGCACCTCTCATTTTATTGCTTTTTGCATTGTTGTCATACTGTAAAGCCGATGTTGTTTCTCAAAATGCATTAGATCCAGGTAAGTGTGTACGCAGAAATCGTAAAAACAAATGTTTCTTACAAGAATTTTTTTTTTTCTTCAAAATATTCAAGACGTTCCCGGTATGTGTTTGTACAATAAAGAACATTATTCTCCTGGAGAATATCAACTTCCTGGATGTATACGTTTAGTTTGTTCGCCACGTGGTTGGGCTAGTATTCATAGGTATAACGCTATACGTGATCAAGATTGTGAGAAATTGTTTAACACATTTTTTTTTATTATTATTTTATAGTTGCGTTAATTATCCAACTATAAAGGGATGCGTCCGGGGAAATCAAATTGATATCAATCAACCGTTTCCTGAATGCTGTAAAAGAACTTATGCTTGCCGACGTGAAGATGGATCTTATAACAAAATGATAAATTTTTAAATTTAATTATAATAGTATTGAAAAAATTTATGCAAAATGTTGTTTTGTAGTTTAAGTTTGAGTCAATAAAATTTTAATTATTGTTTTTGATGTTTTAAATGTTTAGATTGGGGTTATAAGAGGACATCACTTGATTATACCTCGTTAAAGGTTTTTTGAAGATTGAGAGATGAGATATGAATTGAGAGTAGGTACAGCCCAGCTGTAGACTTGGAGAAAAAGTAAACATATTGAATAGCAGAATTTAGTCACAATGGGCTTAGGCGTGAACTGAATACTGAGAGCTGTGTAGACTTAAAAACAGCCATTGCTCAAATATTTATGAGGTGAGGGGCTGCCATCTGTAAAATCATTAAACTAGGACAACAAGTTCGAAAGCCCCGGACATTTTAGCTTGAAACCCGGACATTGTTTCCAAATAATTTTCTATTTTACTTACTAATGAAATCGGTTGAAATTTTGATGCAGAGTGTCTTTTTTTATTTTTTTTATTATAAAATTAGTTTACAAAAAATCGTAAAATAAAACGATGTGAATGAACTAAATTAAATCTCTCTTACATTTAGGAACATAAATAAATCTTCTAAAAATTAGAAATACAATTTTACATTTAGTGTGCTTTCAAAATAGCTTCATTTCTCGGGAAAGTTTAAGCTACATGGCGAGAGATTTTAACTTCAAGAGACCACTTTCTCGATTTTTGGACACCCGCCGGAGACCCATGCATACACTTTGGAGATGCAAATTACTAGAAATTATTTTGTTCTCCGGCTCCGAACTCCCCCGTCATGTGTTTCAAATCAATCGGGTTTCCATGCTCGATCTCTAGGCTTCGAAGTTTGCTCATTTTTCGTCTCTAGATTTCCGGAGACTATTGTGTGTTCTGCTGTTAAGTTAACTGTGGAGTGAATTTGGCACGGTTTTTTGTTAATTTTTATTTAATTTATAATGGGGTAATTCCATCGAAAATCGAACAAAATTTACACTTTCCCAACGTTCTTCTTTTGCTGAAGTTAAGTTTTCTTGTCGTGCGATGAATACTGCCTGAATTATACTAAATTTAAACTAACTTTCAAACCCTTAAAATTTTCCAATTTTTGGTATGTGTAGTTACTACACATACCTGAAAGTTATATTAAAGAAATGATAACTGTGAAACGAAATACCTATTATCACAGAGGCACGGTCTTTAAATTATTTCAGAGAAAGTTATAAGATCGCCTTTTATAAGAAAAACAAGTAAAAAACTAGAATTGGTATAAGACCAATTCTTATGATGCTCTAGTGTATGTAGATGAATACCCGTACATAATTTCGTATGGTCACCTATCTGCACAAGTTTGATTTTTGAAGTGGTTTTTCGCATATGAACGGTTCGTTGGAAAGTATAAATAATGATGACCAATTTCATAGGATTTCATATTTCGAAGAACTTTTCAGTGCAATTAAAACGTCTAGGACTGATCGTTTTCACAGTATTCGTACAAATCTTAATTTTTTATATGGCAACACCAAGAATCCGTTGCCCAATTTAGTCCATTTTTGAAATTATATTTACTATTTTCATGAAAACACTGTGTACAAAATTTCAGTTCAGGCAGTGTGATAATATATAGTAAAAAACGACATTTGTGTATGGCAACCCTAGGAAAGTGTTATCCGATTTGGCCCATTTTCGAGCTTAAATCGTGCGGATGGACTCGCGGACGGCCAGACAGACCAACAGACTGAAGTCTCAAGTTGGGATAGTAATGGCATTAAAGAAGAGAAATGTTTTCGTAAATAGGGGGCTGGTTATTTTTGAAAAAAAAATCACACTTTGTTGTGTTGTCCTTTATCCCGTAAAATGTTTGCATACATTTTTTTTAAAGCATTTTCACTTTCTTTCTAACAATGTACATAAAACAAACACAGCTGCACAAGCAATTGTCGTACTGCTAGCTTCGTTACTGAGCTAAGACTGGCTGGGACCAGAAGAGAGAACTTGAGTGAGAGTCGAGTCGGTCTGACTGTCGGCATTTTCAACTACACCGTACATACACAAAAAATTAAATTTTTATTTAATTGGTTTCCAAAATTTTAAAACCCGGACAGTATAGAAAACCCGCCCGGACTCTCCCCGGACGCCCTCAAAGCTATGACAAATTCGGGGAAACCGGGACGAATGGCAGGCCTAGGTGAGGTACGTTTATAAATAGGTGTCACAGCTAAAACACATTCTTTTCATATTACGGGATTCCTCATTAAATACACCTAATTTTCAATGTACTATTGAGATATTTTCAAGGTGGTTGTTCATTTTGCAGATGATCTTCCGTTGTCCATTAAGTCCAGAGACACTTCTACCTACGGTTTTTGTTTTTTTAAATCGTAGTTTTAGATCGTAGTTAGCTAATTATAAACTAAGTGAACATTTAGAACTCGTACAAGAAGATGTATATAGATTCGAATTTTCCGAAGCAACATTCTGAGATCAACCCTATCTTTTAACGTGCAAAAACTGCATTTTGATCTAAAAACATTTAGGAAGTTGGAAGTTTTTATAAAATACCTTTCTGCCGCATTCACAATGTAAAGTGGAGAAGAGTGAACTTTGAATCCAGGGCGAAACTGTTCACAATATTCAGCGCAGAGTAAAAATTCAAAGTTTGAAATTAAACGTAACAAATTGCCATAACAACGCCAAATCGAAAAACAAGCAAATAACTGTCGTTTGTCAAAATAATAAATTTGAAACAGGAGACAGCTGTTGCACCATCAGATTGCTTCGAAACTAGCTAAAAATTAACGTACTTTTTTTAGTTTTTAAATTATGAAGTTTGCAAAAATTTACGTGTCGTTTTTTATTAGCATTCAAAAAAAATATTAAATTAAAACATATTAGTTATGATAAAGAGACTATTCCACGCCCACAGTGGTTCAGAACGGCCTATTCCCAGGCCACTATTAGGTTTTCGGGGTCGCAAAATTATGAAATTCAAAATGGCCGAGATTTTGGAAAAAGAATCATTCTATCGGTCCGAAAATTTGCACCATTGGGTTTTCAGGATCGCTGATTACGAATTTCATATCAAAATTATGAAATTCAAAATGGCCGAGATTTTGGAAAAAGAATCACTCTATCGGTCCGAAAATTTGCACCACTGGGTTTTCAGGGTCGCTGATTACGAATTTGATATCAAAATTATGAAATTCAAAATGGCCGACCAAAAACGGCCGAGATTTTTGAAAAAAGAATCACTCTATCGGTCCGAAAATTTGCACCATTGGGTTTTCAGGGTCGCTAATTACGAATTTGATATCAAAATTATGAAATTCAAAATGGCCGAGATTTTGAAAAAAGAATCACTCTATCGGTCCGAAAATTTGCACCATTGGGTTTTCAGGGTCGCTGATTACGAATTTGATATTACAGAATGAGCTTTACAGCCGATAACGACGTTATTGACACCAGCACCGGAAGAATTGTTGAATATGATTTTTTGCAATTGTAAGAATGGCTGTGGCGTAAATTGTGTATGTAGAAAAGTAGGGCTAATATGTTCTACAGTTTGTGGCCAGTGTAACGGCCAAGCATGCTTCAATGCCTCATCAATACCAAATGATTCCGATGGAGACAGCGTGCATGAAGTCCTCGAGCTTGACGAAACAACTGTAACGGATATCGAGGACGATAATAATGATGTTGACATTGACCTTGGGTCACCGCATGACGAAGACGATGAATAAGAATAATTTTAAATTCGCTCTTTTGTATTTGGTCTTAATAATAAATAAATAAAAAATAATATTCTCGGCCCTGTGTTCAAAAGCACTATACCCCATATACGCTTGTATACGGATGCGCGCTTGCTCTCTCCGCGCTGCACCTCGAAAATGGTTATAGATACAAAAAAATGCTTGAAATGAAAATTGTAGATAATTTTATAATCTATAAGTTTCATGAATGACGTATTTTCCATAGAAAACTAGATAATTGAAAAAAAACGATTTTCGTGACCTTTGACCTTGAATATCTGGTGACGCAGACACGAAATTATATGAGACTTTTTCCCAGGCTTTAGAATGCCCAAACAAAGGTTTATTTATACCAATTTACAGCTTGTTCGATTCCATTCCGAGGTTTTCCACTTTTTTGGCCTTATTTGACTGGGCTATTACACAACGACCAACATCTGACAAATTTAGTTTAGTCTGGCTACACAAAATGCAAATGAAATTTTCAGGAAAAATCGCCCTACTGGAGCTCCTATATTTAACACAACAACAATAAAATCTGCATTCCTCTAAAAATTATTTATTTTAAAAATTTATCATTGTATAAACGGTTCCATCATCACGCTGGCAAGTATACTCTCGCTTGCAACATTCTGGAAAAGGAAGGTCAGCACCAATTTCATTCCCCCGAAAGCATCCTTTTATGGCTGAAGCAGCAATACAACTATATGGATAAAAAAAATAATAACTTAAAACTTCCTCTGTATTATTTCGAATATAAAATTACTTATGAACACTGGCCCAGCCTCTCGGTGAACAAATCAAACGTGAACATCCTGGAAGTTGATGCTCTCCGGGCTCATAGTATTCTTCATTGTAAAAACACAATCCAGGTAAATCTAAATTGGTTTTTTATAACTTTGTGAATTTTGATATATATTTTTTTTTCAAGCACAATACCTGGATCTACTGAATTTTGAGAAACAACATCGCCATAACAGTGTAACGCAAAAAATATTGTTACTAGAACAACTGCTAGAAAATTATTCATTTTTGAATAAGCAAAGAAACGGATATGCAAAATGTTCTGATGTTCGGTAACTAAAATATTTACGCCAAATTCAGGCGCTTTTATATAGATTTTTGTTAGATAATTTACAGAACATAATTCAGGTAAAGTTATGACCTAAATATGGAAATTTTGCTTTGTTTTGATTTTTAAATTCAAAATCATTAGCCTTAATTGAATTGCTGTTTTTAATTTTAAACTTAATAATAAAAAAAAAAAAATTTAATGGAAAAATTATAATATAAAAGATTGGGTGACATCCCCAAAAGCCGCAACTGCAACAAATTGACAGGAAACTGTATTTTTTTTTTATTGATCATTTGCTTAACAAAGGAACAGGATTTTGCCTTTTGCGAATTAATTCTAAATGCGCAGAAAATTGACTTCTACTTGCTATGAGTAGTAGCAAATGTAAACCGGAATATACAGAATTATTATAAAATAAATCAACCACAGCAAACCAGTATCCATTTTTAGAATAGCAGCAAATAAGTTCAGAAAATTTTCATACTTTTCGTATAAAAGCTGAATTTGCAAAAATATTTTTAAGTCTGTGAAAAGTGGTTTTCGTAAATCTTTCAAGAATCGGAAGTAACTATCGGATATAGTGTGACGTATATAAGTACAAAATTGGGTGAGATCTTGTTTCAATGCATCCCTTCTAAGTCTAATTAGTGTCATTGGTTTATAATTTATCGGGTTAGGATGTAAGCAGTTGCTAAGTTTTTTCCGCCCTATTTTTGATGTTCCAAGAATTGTGTTGAGCAAAATATTGGTAACAAAAAATTCTATAATGAATATTTTTGGAAAGTGTGTCCAAATTCTAGTGACTTATATACAGAGGTGTAAAATTCAAGTACCATTACCATGACCATTACCAGTACCGAGTATTTAAGAATTGTCAATTCCCAGTACTAAGCCTCCTGTACTGGAATTAAAGTTTTACAGTCCCAATCCCGGAATGGCAAGTAATACTTTAAAATACCGGAAAGTAATTGAATTTGCGATTCCATTACAAAAATACCTACAAATTCCCAAAAGTATTTAAAAAGTATTTGGCATTACTATATAGTTCCTTTCAATTCTTTTCAAATACTTTTAATTACATTTAATTACTTTGACAACTTCAGTATTAAACATGAATTATGAAATGAACTGGATCAATTCTCTTTTTAATTTTATTGTAATAAAAGCTTTTCCGTTATCGATGTTCTCAAGTTGCATTAAATTAAAGTAGTTTGGAGAAGTACGTTTGCTTTAAAAAAATTTTAGGCCAAGAGGTTAAAAAATACAAGGTCACACTCTAGGAAAATATTTACTGTTTGCTATTCCTTCATATTTAAATTTACAATTATATAAAAAAACAATAGTTAAACTTAGTTAAATGCACTTTATTAAACAGAAATAGCTCATCAAATATATGTTTTCAGTTTTTAAACCTAATTCTTTTTGGCAGTGATTTCTACTTTTACAAGTAAAATTTACAATTCCAGTTTACCCTTTCAATTAATTTTTAATTCTCCCAAACTTCCAGTTTGCCTTAGTTAAGGCTAAGTTTTCAAAAGATAAATCACTAAGGGTCTGTCTTTTGGGATCGTTGATTAAGCCTGCTAAGAAAAATATCCGCTCTACTGCGCCTGATGAAGGCAATAATGGTGTATTGTACTTCAGTGCGCCTTGTTTAAGTCGCGGATACTTGTACCAAAAACCCACTTCAGTGTCAGGATCGTGTATGTATTATGCATACTTGAGAACATCGAATACAAGGAAAAGCTTTTATTACAATAAAATTAAAAAGACAAATTTATCCAGTTCATTTCATAATTCATGTTGAAGACTGAAGTTGTCAAAGTAATTAAAAGTAATTAAAAGTATTTGAAAGGAATTGAAAGGAATTATATAGTAATGCCAAATACGTTTTAAGTACTTTTGAGAATTTGTAGGTATTTTTGTAATGGAATCGCAAATTCAATTACTTTCCGGTATTTTAAAGTATTACTTGCCATTCCGGTAATGGGACTGTAAAATTTTCATTCCAGTACAGGAGGCTTAGTATTGGGAATTGCCCATTCTTAAATACTCGGTATTGGCAATTAAGAGGTATTAAATCCATTAAGTAATGAGTATTTTACAGCTCGGCTTGTATACTAGGAATTTTTTTTAAGAGGCGCAATAGAACTGCTACACTACTGTTCCAAATCTCTTTAAATTACGAATCTTAAGGTTAAATCTATAGTAAAATTAGCTTCTGATAAAGGTGCTCCTATATGCTCCTCATAGAAATCTGTTTGACAATTTGAATCTTTTGTGTTCTATTGAAAGTCCTTGAAAAATTTATCGTGTATCAGCAGATCTAGGTAACACAATTATAATGTTTCAATGTCAATAGTCATCAGAAAGGAATAAAAAATTGATATAACATCTGAGATTATGTTTATATTTCCCCGTAAATTGCGATATCCCGCAGGGTTCTATATTAGGGCCACTAGTATTTTGTTTATATGAACTTCTTAGTTGAGAGCTCCAAAATATTGTTAAATTTTTGATGTATACCTACTCAAAATTTATTTGATATTATTATTTTTAACATCCACCCATATAAAGAAGTGAGTTAAGTTTTGATAAAAGAAATTTGGCAACAGCTACTTGCATTGAACAATAGTAGTTGAATCAATCAATAGTTGAAATCACAATGGGAACTAAACCCAGACCAATAAAAACAATATTTTATGGAAAAAAATATTTAAAAATAAGAAAAAAAAATATCATCCCCAACTCTTTAAAAAAAAAAACAATAAAAACAATTTTCTACTTTTTTCAACTCCAATTTATTTCAAAAATTTATCATTGTGTATATAGATGAACCACGCTGACAAGTATACCTTCGTTTACAACATTCTGGAAAAGGTTTGCTAGCATCAAGTGCTTCTCCACGGATACATCCCTTAATGGAAGAAGATCCAATGCAACTATTTATGAGAAACAACAAAAAAGGAGAAAAAAATTTCGGATATCAATCAAATAATTATTTTGATTAAGTATTTAGTTATTATAATTACCTATGAACACTGGCCCAACCTTTCGGTGAACAAATTAAACGTGAACATCCTGGAAATTGATGCTCTCCTGGTTCATAGTATTCTTCATTGTAAAAACACATTCCAGGTAAATCTAAATTTGTTTTTTTGGAATTTTATAACTTTGTGAATTTTGATATATTTTTTTTTTCAAGCACAATACCTGGATCTACTGAATTTTGAGAAACAACATCGCCATAACAGTGTAACGCAAAAAATACTGTTATTAGAACAACTGCTAGAAAATTATTCATTTTTGAATAAGCAAAGAAATGGATAAGTAAAATGATCTGCAGTTTGACAACTGAAATATATGCGCAAAATGAAGGCGCTTTTATATAGATTTCTTCAACTATATGGAACATGATTCAGGTAAAGTTATGATCTTAATATGGAAATTATACTTTGTTTTGATCAATAATATCAGACTTTTTACGAAAATCGTGGTGAAATATAAAAATTGTCATTCATACTATAATTATAAATCATCTTCAACAATCTGAATCTACAAATGCAATAAACTTTAAGATTTATCTTTATTTTAAATAATTTACATAATAACAAAAGACGGTTCAGGTTCAATATTGAGGTGATTGTTCGTTTATTCAGCAGCAGTTTAATCGCCTTTTGGATTACACTTAAATCTGCGCATGTTTTTTAGTGGGAAACCGGAATACGACATTATAGTGGTAGTTTTTTGTTTCAGAACTTGTTATGAAACCCGTACAGCCTGTCACTATAATATTGCCATATATAGTTATAAAAAATAAAATCTAGATAGAAGGAATTTTCGAAATTTAAAAATGATGTTTGCTGTATTCAGACTGCAGTCTGAGTAAAAAATTTAACGGCTTATAATGGCGCATAACAAATGTTGAATCAATCAAATTTCCATATTAGACCAATTGTCTTACATTAGATAACTTCAAAATCGCATTTACAAGAGTTCTGTGTTTAGTAAACAAACAACCAGGTATTAAATTCAGACGGGGGAAAATCCCAATTTTTTAAAACAAAATAAGTTAAATTAAATTGAATTAAAGTAATCTTTAGATATTAAAAATTTAGATAATCCCTGTACTCAAGAACTACAGTATCAGTCAATCTGACACTCTGCAGCTTTATTGACGTCAATTAGTTTTGAAATTATGATGTTAACCCGAATAAAATTCACACACCTATTTTTTCACACAAAAGCCAAGTACCTACCTAAAATGAAATATGAAATTAAAATTCAATTCACATTACAGCAAAAACTCAAATGAACCATAGGCTCGCGTGTTGTTCTTATTTATTTTTTATGTAAATTGAATTGAACCAGTTTAGAAAAGTAAAAAATAAAGAACTTTTTTTATGATTTGAATTGAACACAAATTTCGACTTTTTGCAATTAAATTAAATTTACGAACAATGTCAAAATATTTCAACTAAATAAAAAAAATTTATCATTACTGGTGCTTTGATTGTATATGAAGTCAACTATAATTTAAAATATCAAAACAAATAAAATTTCCATATGAAAGTCGTTTTTGTATAGACTTCAAAAAAAAAAAAAAAATTTTGTATAAAAGCACCTCGAATTTCGCGAATATGTTCAGTTGTTAAACATCAGAAGTTTTTTAATATTTCAGAATATAATTTTCAATAATAATCATGCAGAAGTGTCTTTCAGCCCTGTTATTTGTATTATTATTAACAATTTTTACATTCCACTGTGATGCTGATACTTTATCTAAAAATGCATTAAATAAATGTAAATTATCTAGTCGAATTTCGAACTTTGAGAGCTACTAAAACTTTTTTTTTTTTATATATATAATTTTAGCTCGCCCTGGAATGTGTCTTCACAATGAAGAATATTACCCTTCAGGAGAACATCAACTTTCAGGATGTACACGATTAATTTGCTCTCCAAAAGGTTGGGTTAGTCTACACAGGTAATTAAGGAAAAAAAAACAAAAACAAATTTTTAAAAAACTTTATCTATAAACATAAATGTATTTTCTAGTTGCAAGAATTTCGCTTTTATAAAAGGATGCGAACGTGGAGGAGTAATTAATAAAAATCAACCATTTCCTGAATGTTGCAAAAGAACCTACTATTGTCGGCATGAAGATGGATCTAGATATACAATGACGAATTTTTAGATTAATTTTAATGTCTACGAAAAAAAAAAACAAAAAGGAAATATCGAGCTTGATTGACTGCGAGAAGCGAAATCAATATTTTTTTATAGAAAGTTGAGATTGTTTTGAATATCATTAAAAAAAATCTAAAATTTATATGTTGGTGTGGTTTTTTTTTAAACGCAACTCATTTAAATCTGCAATTTTTAACTTAGATAATCCAGCAACAAACCCAAAAAATTAAAGTTTTTTCTTCACAAGCTCAATCCATATATTCTCACTCTTATCAGGACGATCAACTCTAAAAAGTCATAGAATTCGTTACTATAATTTATAATAATTACATAAACAATAGTAAGTTTCCTGTAAAATTGTTCCAATTCCAAAGAAGACTATAATTTAAAAATTCAGATAAATTTTGCTATCTCTAACCTATAGAAAAACACCTTGGACGATAACCATGTCCATCAAGAATTCCAGGCTACTTCTATTATCTTCAAGACTGAGGTTTTCACTATTATAATGTCATTGACATTAGTTGTTGACGCATGAGCATCAAGGAGGAGAATATCAACTTATACTTCATGTATATGAGTCTAGACTATGATGGCACCGAATATTCTTAGTCACCCTGTAATTCTAAGTTGATTGAGAAATTTGGGATAACTTTTTTACTATTTTCCTCTCTACACCATTTGTGGCATCACGCTGCCGTATGGGTTTGTTGTGTATTTATTTTAGAATCACCCTGTATAATAAAAAATCAACTCTAATTGAAAAATTGAAATATTTTTTAGTTTTATAGCTTACTATAATAAATGAATGAATGGGGAAACTTGCAGTACCAATGTGATAGCAACTTGCTCCAGATCACATTATGACATTTATCCCCTAGACACACAGCGCTCCTAATGAAGAATTAACTATAATGACTCATTAGACCACATTGATTTATTAGGCCCCTACAGCCACACAGCCTTTAATTTAGTTGTACTGTCAAACTAGTTTTGACACAATTATGACAGTTAAGAAGCAAAATGGATCGAATCGACGCTATAAACTTAGTTTTTATTTATTTTATTTTTCAATTTAACGAATTGGAAATTTTGATAATAATATAATTTGTGCTTTTGCATTTCTTCTTATTATTTTTCAGATGCACAACCTTTAGATTTATATTAATATGCCAAAATACATTCAGTTCTAGCACATTTTTCCTCATTAGAGGTTTAATGAAGGTAAAAAGCACTTCATTATGATTTGATTTTCGAGCCATAATTATGAATGCACTATGTGACACACGGCATTTTAATGAATAATTAGTACTAATGATTATTCATTAGATCGTGCTGTGTGTCTAGCTAGGGTATTAGTAATTTTTTATGCAATTGCCCAAAATGTATGCGATGTAGGATGTGGCTAATGCGGATCATACATCAAAGTTCATTATCGAGACGAAAATGAAGCAATGCCATGGATGGAAGCCCAGATTCTCAGTGCAGAAATTGCATTAGAGGATAACAGTAACCAAGACGATTATGAAGGCATCAACATCAACCAACCTGGGGCCAGATTCAGCAACTGTGAAGATTTAAAAAACTCAACTTGAGAGAAAGTGTACACTTTTGAATTTCAGGTCATTCCGTAAGTATCTGTGTAAACTTAAGTGCTGAATGAAAATTTTTCTGTGCTGAATGTTGTTTGAGTGAAAAAATTGTCTTTTTGAAGAAGTTAAGGTTTAAGTTAAGTATTAAGGCGACTACGGCTTAGAGAAAGGTAAAATAAATAACATAACAAATTATTTTGAAAATACCGCTTGACAAAAACTCACATGTAGGGGAGAGTCGTGTACCTTAAACCAAAATTTGCATATTGATTTTTTAGTGGTAGAAGTTGAATTATAATATACATTTTTATAACATTACAATAAACCGCAATATCAAAGCAATAACTTGAACAAATTTCGATACAGCAACCATGTTATTTAACGTTAAAATGATAATATTAGTCTTGTAACTCCAATCAGTTCAAGGGGCATCCCTTAAACTGCAGGTTTTTGTACCTTAAACCAGTAGAAAATTTATTGGCCATGAATAAAAAAAATTAGTTTTCAAAAGTAAAACAGAAAATAACAATCTTTATTCTTCAACAATAAAATATAAAAAAATAACTTCATTGTAAATTATACTTAATACTTAGGTATATAAAAACAGAATAGAAAATAATAATAAAACAGTGAAATTAATTAGGACTGACATACTTCCAAAGATCTTCTGCACCCCAACTGTCACTATCTCCACTAAAATCAATGACTCCACTTGGATCATCTAATTCGTTAGAAGCAGTCAAAATGTTTTTAGCCTTGGCTTCCCTTGGTTTTCTGGCACCGAGTGGTAAGCTGGTGTCATTCACAACATTTTCTTCATCGGATGAGTCCTTTAAAACCTTCCTCTTAACAATCTTTTGTTTAACCTTTGATCCCTTTAGTTTTTTTATTTTCGATTTCAATTTTTTCATGTGTGTCTGTTAGAATTCGGGTTTTCCCAGTTTTCCGTCCTCGGCTAGTTGTTTTTCGTGGGGCTGCCTTTGGAAATGGACGTAAGGCTTCTGGAGATTCTGGATAAGGTCGGTCCGTTACATAAGCAGGTAGAAAGTCGTGTACTCCAAATATGTCAGGATTGATAGGCCAAATGCCGGTTGATTCAAAGCCTTTCGTTATATTTTAATTGTTGAAAGCCTTTGGATAAGATTTACTGACAATTTCGGATATGTCATATATGGTTATGGGCTTTCCTGGATTATTCACCATCCATTCACTGGCAGCTTGGTTGTAGAAACATTTATAGGGGCCAAATACTGTACGGTCCAAGGGCTGTAATTTATGCGATGTGTGTGGTGGTGGTAGCGTTAAAAGTACAATTCCATGTTGTCTGGCTAAATTTATCACACGGATTGAAATGTGGCTCTTATGGTTGTCCAAAATTAGAAGAATCTTAACTTCTACTGACGGCTTAGTATGGTGAATAAAATGCTGTAAAAATTTAAGGAAAAGCTTCTCATTAGACCACCCAGAATGATTAGCACCTCCAATAGATCCTACTGGAGCACCTTTCAGCATACGTGATTTGAAATACACTCGCGGAAAAACCAACATGGGAGGAATCGAATTTCCTATAGCATTAATTGCTGCTATCATCGTCACATTAACCCCTCTTTCTCCAGATGTCTTGTTCCCGATTTGTTTCGGTCCCTTCGCAGCTAACACTTTAGGAGGGACATGTACTGTTGAGTTGGCAGTCTCATCTAGGTTATAAATCTTGTCTGGACCGAAATTATAACGGGTAACAAAATCTTTCAAGTTTGTAAAGAAAGCCTCGATGTTGCTTTTATTGCAGCTTGTTGATCTTGAGAGACTAGTTGCTTCTGGTTTCCTGAGTCCTAGGCCCGGGTGACGTTTTTGAAAAAAAAAGTCATCCACTTCTTCCCAGCCATTTGGTTGTCACTCCAAGAGCTAGGCATAGTTTTCTCTTTTCCTTCGGCAAATTTATATGCTAGCTTTCTAGTTTCAATTTTGGAAAGCTCATAGTGCAACCGTGCAGCAGTGGTGAGATATTGAACGAAAAGATTTTCTTCATCTATATTAAAAACTTGACGACAAACAATGTTAGATTTGTATTTAAAAGTATCACATCCGACGATTTGTATGCTGCCAAATGCCTTATTAAGGTTGCTTTAGATATGTTATGCTGCTTCGCAAATTTTCCAAGTGACAGCCCCGATTTTAAAACATCATCAATAGCAGATTTCAAAGCATTTACATCCACTGCCGGTCGAGTATTTCCTATTTTACTTCGCGGCATTTTTCTAAGAAATGAAAAATAATCGGTGCTGCAAAACTGTTGGCACAAAAAATAATGAGAATGTACCTTGAATCGGTCTGAGGTACACTCCGCCGAGTGGTCTGAGGTACATGACTACCAGTTTAAACTAAAAATAAGAAAATAAAATTCGAAACATCTATAATTCTTAGAATAATCCATGTATGTATAACAGATAAAAAGTACAGCTATATAATAAACTAATACATGCGCAAATAAACGCTACTTACTATGTGTGACGGACTTTGAAAACTTGTGGTAAATATAAACTTTCCAACATAAGAAACACGACTGCACTCTTGAATGTTCAGTGCCATACTGAACCGTTGTTGCCATGATACGTTCAAAGCATTTGGATTTATGCACTTTAAAAACGGTAAATTAGCAGCCGGATAACAAACGCGTCCGTACATGAAATAGAGCGCTTGGTTCAAGGTACATTCGGTCCAAGGTACACGACTCTCCCCTATCTATTCAAAATTCACGAACAAAATGGCCGTAAGAAAATATTAATTAAAGTGTGATAGAAAAAATCATTTCCACTTTTGCGGAATCGGAACAAGTTGGGGTACACAAAATTTTGTGTACACGCGTAAACTCATAGTTGTGGAATCCAGCCACTGGACCATCAAATAGAAAGAAATAATAAAAACATCATACTCGAGGACATAAATTTCGGAATTTGTAAAAAAAGGAACATCTGTGGATTAGGTCTACTGGGGATACCATAGTAAAAAAAAACCCCGGGAGCAAGCCTCGTGGGTGGTGTGGAAATGAATTGACTTTGAATTTACAAAATTATCGTAATTATGTTAGTGAATAGCTACAAATGATTTGCTAAAATGAGAAAAACGAGGAGTTGGACGATTTTTTTGGAAGAATGTTCCTGTTTCTGCCACTATAGCTGGTTAGGCCCAGTCTACATCGAGAGCTACACACTACAAGCTACAAATTTCAGACTGGCTCTTCTCTTTCAAGAAAGCACGGCCAACAGAGTTACAACACAAGCTACATAATGTAGCCAGTGATATGTAGGAATACGCTGAAATAGAGCGTCGTGTAGCTTGCTGCTTGTAGTGTGTAGTTCGCGATGTAGATTGGGCCTTACAAATTAGACTTATAAAAAATGTAGGGAATTTAATTTTCTTCAAATTTGTTGTTGGTTTCATGCGACAGATGTTCAAAATTTATCTTTTATGACTCTTTTATTGCCTTGTTTTCATCCTTGCTTGCTTCGATGCTAGTATTGGTTGAATGGTAATAGAGAAATTTTCAGAAAGTAATTAATACCTGTACTGTCGGTAATTTCTTTTATTAAGATGGAACCAACATGTTTTCTCCGTTAGTTTTTAAGGGATCAGTTCTTCTGTTTTTAGTCTTTAAGTAATCTTGGATAAGGATAATACCTTCAAGTACTGTGTGCAAAATATTAAATAAAAAGAGAAAAAGAAATCGTGTTTTTTTTTTAATTAGATGAAGTGAAATCCCTTTAGGTTATGGGACCAGAATACGCGGTGTATTAATTTAAAATTAAAATAATGGAAAATATGAATGTGAAGCGAAACATTAAGCTTTTAATGGTGAAAAATATAGTGTGTGGAAATTTAGAATTAGAGCTCTGTTAACTGAACTGGATGTAATTAAAGTAATTGATAATGAAATTCCGGAAAATAAAACTGATGAATGGAATAAGGCTGAACGAATTGCCAAAAGTGTCATAGTTGAATATTTAGCTGATTCTTTTCTGGGTTTTGCAAAGTCAGAAAGTACCGCAAAAGAAATTTTGTGTAACTTAGACAGTTTGTATGAACGCAAAAGTCTTGCTACCCAATTGGCTCTGGCGAAAGAAATTATTAGGATTAAAATTACAAGGTGATACACCCCTAATAAAACATTTTACAATTTTTGACGATATAGTCGGAGAATTGTTAGCAGCAGGTGCCAAATTGGAAGAAACCGATAAAGTTTCTCACTTATTACTGACACTACCAACATCTTATGATGGTGTGAGAACGGCAATAGAAACACTGTCCGAAGATAATTTAAGTTTAGCTTTTGTGAAGACAAGACTTTTAGATCATGTAGTGAAACTGAAAAATGAAAGTTGTGACACAAGTAATAAAGTGTTTCAGGCAAAAATAAGAAGTGATAGTGCAAAGAAACATAACTTTGAAACTGTGAAAACATCAAGGAACTATCGTCAAGTACACAATAAGTTCAAATTCAAGAGAAGGTCACCTGGTGTAAAGTGCCATCATTGTGGTAGAAAAGGGCACATAAAGAAAAACTGCTATTATTATAAAAAAGAATTACAACATCAAAATAATGACAAAAATAGAACAGTTCAAAGTGTGCAGCTAAATCAAGCATCAATATCGAATAACGACGTCTCAGGATTTGCTTTTATTACTGGAGATAATCAATTTGATGAAACAGATAAAAATAAAATTACGTTTATTTTAGATTCTGGAGCATCGGATCATCTAATTAATAGAAAGGATTTAATTAATACCTTCACAGAACTTCAGAGACCATTAAAAATTTCGGTAGCGAAAAATGGGACCCTCCATAACTGCGACAAAGAAGGGCATGCTTAATGTAATTAGCAACATGGGTATCCAAGGAACACTAGAAGGTGTTCTTTATAGTCCTGATGTTCCATACAACTTACTATCTGTTTCCAAAATTCAAAGAACTTAAGCAACAGTTATTTTTAATCAAAAAGGAGTGGAAATAAGGAAAGGTGGTAAGGACATAATGAAAGGTACGTTTTTAAACAATTTAATTGCTGTTCATTTTATAGTAAATATAAATACAATAAACTCTATTGCTCAAGTAGACAGTAATACAATAGCTAATTACGAACTTTGGCATCAACGTTTAGGTCACATAGGAAAGTATAAGTTTTTAGAATTAAAGAATAAAAACATGGTAGATGATATGAGACAAATTAATCAAATAATACCTAATGATAATTTATGTGAAGCGTGTATAAAAGGTAAACAGGCGCGATTACCATTTAATAGATTTAAGAATAAAAATCATATCAAACGACCATTATTTATTGTGCATTCTGATGTTTGCGGTCCTATCACTCCTTCTGCAATCAACAATAAAAATTATTTCGTATTTTTTGTTGATCAATACACTCACTATTGTGTTACATACTTGATTACATATAAGTCAGATGTCTTTTCAACTTTTCGAGACTATGTTGCAAAAAGTGAGGCTCATTTTAACTTAAGGGTAGTTAATTTGTATTGTGATAATGGAAGAGAATATATATCAAATGAGATGAAAAATTATTGTATAGAAAAAGGTATTAAGTTATCATTTAACAGTTCCACGAACTCCTCAATTAAATGGTGTTTCAGAACGTATGGTTAGGACGATAACTGAAAAGGCTCGTGCAATGATAGTTGGTGCTAGATTGGATAAAATTTTTTGGGGTGATGCAGTCCTTACCGCCACATATTTAATTAATTTAACTCCAACTAAAGCCTTAAAACAAATTAAAAGACCGTATGAGTTGTGGCATGATAGAAGGCCTCAAATAAAATATTTAAAGGTTTTCGGTTCTACTGTTTATGTACATAATAAAACTAGTAAAACAAAATTTGAAGAAAAATCTTGGAAAGGAATACTGGTAGGATACGAACCGAATGGATATAAAGTGTGGGATGTAAGAACTGAAAAATATGTTGTAGTTAGAGATGTTGTTGTAGATGAAATAAATTTTGTGGTATGTATCCAGGCCTATAATAAAGCCTGAAGGAGTTAATTCTGAAAAACTCCAGATATGAAACTGATGTGCAGCCAAAACCAATAATAAGACCTCAGAAATCTGATAGTAATAGTAAATCAGATAAAATTGAATTTGAAAAATGTGACAAAACTGAAGGCTTAGTCGCACCATCAAAATCAATAATAAAATATAATAAATCTGATAATGATAAATCAGATACATTAAGTTCTAGTAAAGAATATAGTCCTAATAAAATTGCAAAATTAGATAACAATAGACATAAACATGTAGATAAAGCAAATATGCATACTAATAGATCTTTATCTCAAGAATCTCCAGGTAGTCAAATTGAACAAATATTCTCTGAACTTAGAAAAAGTGATAGGATTAAAAGTCGTCCTCCTGTTTCTTATAATGAAGAAGATAACATATTAAATGATTATCTGATGTGTGCTCAATCTATTCTATGTAAAATTCCTTGTTCATATCAGGAGATTGGAAGTAGGGATGACAAAATTTATTGGGAGCATGCTATCAGAGAAGAAATTGATTCTCTTTTTACTAATAATACCTGGACTTTAGTACCAAGGCCTGAAAATGTAAATATTCTTGACTGTAAGTGGGTATTTACTATTAAAAATGATGAATTTGGAAAACCATTAAAATATAAAGCTCGTCTTGTTGCTATAAGGCTTTAGTCAGAATTATTTAATAGATTATGATGAAACTTTTGCACCAGTTGCAAGAATTTCAAGTTTTAGATTTTTTTAATAAGTTTTGCAAATCAATTTAATTTATTAATTCATCATATGGATGTTAAAACTGCATTTTTAAATGGAAAATTAAAAGAGGAAATCTAAGTATATGAAGGTTCCTGAGGGTGTTAAAAGCAAAGATAATCTGGTCTGTAACTTGAATAAAGCCATATATGGGTTAAAACAGGCAGCAAGATGTTGGTTTTCAAAATTCATCAGTTGATCGTTGTATTTATATTGTTACGAGCGTGGCCTTAGTTCGTTATTTAAAACACAATATTTCAGATATAATTCAAAAGTTCTGTCTTTATTTAACTTTACTGTTTACTCTCACAAATTCACAAATAATTATCAAATCAACTCTTTATTTATCGCTAGTACTGTACTTCTAATTATTGCAATCCAAATAGTTTACTTCGTTCACTTCGCTGTCTGAAATAATACTCCGCCTCCTAGCTGTCAGAGCGCCGTATTTATACTCTACGAATTATCCTAGAACCTTCCTGAATATTCCGTTCTCCGAACCCAAAGTTTACTAAGATGACACTAACCTAAAGTTGCTTCCATTCCTAACAGATGTTGCTTGATTCACTTTGTGGCACGTAACACTGCCCCCTTCTTAAAATTTGTTCGTCCCGAACAACAGATGGTCCACGGTCGTGGTGCTCTCCGTATTGACCCAAGCGATCTAGATGAACGATTTTTCTTTTGCATCTTGTACCGCGCTGATTCTTGTATGGCATGTTATTAATTTTAGTTTTAACTGCATACGGTCTCTCCCAGTGTTGTGGTAACTTTGGAGAACGTCTCGTGGCCTCGTGCACATCAGCTAATCGTTGTCTGAGCTTTGTGACGTAGTCTTCTGGTAACTTTTGTTCGCCTTTGGGTATACCAAACTTGAGGTCGCTAGGTAAGCGCATTTCCTTTCCGAAAATGACCTTAAATGGGCTTTGTCTGGTCATATTGTAAATAGCTGATATATAAGCCATTAGAAATATAGGAATATGTCGAAACCAATCGCGTTGATTATAGTGAAGACCTTCCTCAGATGTTTGATTAATGTTCTGTTGAAATACTCTTCCATGCTTTGATTTTTCTTTCGTCTTTTATCTTTGATTCCTTTGTCCTCAAATTTCTTGCCCTTTTGATTGCCGTTGTCATCCTTTTCATTGCCGCCTTTGCGCTTCTTATTATCATCATCGTCAGAAACTTTATCTTTACCTTTTCCGACCTTCATTATACCCTTATCATCGTCATTATCAGCATCTTTAGACCCTTTACTTTTCGTCTTTTTCTTTCTTTCATTGTCCTCGCTCTTGGATTTCTTTCCTTCCTTCTTTTTACTTTTATCACCGTTATCATCATCATCTTTGGATTTCTTTCCTTTCTTCTTTCGACTTTCGTTATCATCATTGTAGTCATCGTCATCTTTTTCTTCCATCCGTCCGCAATGATTCCATTCAGGATTGCATGGACGTTGTGAAAAAGCTTCTGCATATCCGTGGATACGTCCTTTGCGGTATGGGATTTCAAAGTCATGAGGTTGCAGTCTCGTCTCTCCACGGAAAGCTTGCTCTCTAGCTCGCCATCTTCTCCCTTCTTCTTCTGTTGTTTTCATTCGTCCTCGTTTCCTACAGTCGTTTTGCAGGTATCCCAGTCTACTACATTTCCAGCATCGAATGACACCACGCGAAGGAGTGGTCTCTGATGACGGTATTCTGCTGTGAGTCTGCTGCCCAACTCGATATCTTTGCCCAGTTCGATATCTCTGCCCTTCTTCTAGCGCTTCCATTCGTCGGCGTTTTCTGCAGTCCCTTTGGAGGTGTCCTGGTCTATTACAATTCCAGCATCGCAGAATACCGCGTGTAGAATTGCTCTGCATTCTATTACAAGTACATTCCTCCACCGAAATTTCTCTCACTCGTACTGCACTTCGAGAAGCTTGCCTGGCAGATTCATACGCTAGTGCATAGGCTAGTGCTTCTGCTGTTGATTTCTTTCCTGCTAGCCTCAACGCTTGTTGTAAATTTTGATCTGCAATAGCGTTCACAAATGCTTCTGTTGCCACTTCATTAAGGAAATCCACATTTACGCTAGAGTATGAGAGATAAGCTAATCTTTCCACATCAGCCTGCAGTTGTGTAGTGATTCGCCATGCTTTTGAATCCTGTTGCGTAGCTGTAGGCGATATACTTGCTGCATGTGTTCATCTCCATAACGTAACTCTATCGCCTGTACTAATGAAGTATAATCACGTTGCCTTTCTATCGGTATAGTTTGTAAAAGCTCTGATGCAGAACCTCGAAGTGCTAATACCAGAGCTGTAGCTTTGTCTGCATCATTCCATCCGTTTACTTCGGAAGCAGCCTCGAATTGTCTCTTGAAAATATGCCACGAATTTTGTCCATCAAATATCGGAGGTTTCATTCTGCCTGCATTGGATATTTCAATTCCTTCGTGCCGTGGTTGTCGATGCTTCATCTTCTCCAAATCTGATTTGAAATTGTCAAGCTGTTCGGTCACTTTTTGTTGAACTTCCGCCACTTCTTGCTCGATTCCTTCAATTTTTAAATTTTGTTCGTCCAACGAGTTTTTCAGGAAATTCTTTTGTTCCTCTAAGCGACTTTCTAGACAATTCTCCAGAGAACTCTTTTGTTCATCCAAACGCGTTTCCAGTGATTTCTTCTGCTCATCTAAACGGGATTCCATAGAATTCTTTTGTTCATTCAAAGCATTCTTCTGCTCATCTAAACGTGATTCCATAGAATTCTTTTGTTCCTGGAGAGAATTCTTTTGTTCGTCCAAACGGGTTTCTATAGATTTCTTGTGTTCCTGGAGAGAATTCTTTTGTTCGTCCAAACGGGTTTCCATAGATTTCTTGTGGTCCTCGAGAGAATTCTTTTGTTCCTGGAGAGAATTCTTTTGTTCGTCCAAACGGGTTTCCATAGATTTCTTGTGGTCCTCGAGGGAATTCTTTTGTTCCTGGAGAGAATTCTTTTGTTCTTGGAGAGAATTCTTTTGTTCCTGGAGAGAATTCTTTTGTTCATCAAAACGGGCTTCCATTTTGCTCATTAAAGTACTTAAAAGCTGTTCTATGTTCATTGCAGGCTCTTCCTCAATTTCTGGTTCTTCTTCGAAAACGAATGTCTCAGGATTCTTTTCTTCCTCTATCAAAGCTTGTCTAAGTCGCTCGACTAGAACATTCTTTAGGCCAGTCGTTTGTAATGACCGCTTCCCCAACTCCACTTTCAATTCCTGTATGCGAAGCTCCTCTAGTTTGCGTCCCATTCTTGCGCGATTTCACAAAATTAATCACTCTTTGAATTTCAAAGTCAAATGCCACCACTTTATTTCGCGATTTTTATCCCACTTCTGACACCAGTTGTTACGAGCGTGGCCTTAGTTCGTTATTTAAAACACAATATTTCAGATATAATTCAAAAGTTCTTTCTTTATTTAACTTTACTGTTTACTCTCACAAATTCACAAATAATTATCAAATCAACTCTTTATTTATCGCTAGTACTGTACTTCTAATTATTGCAATCCAAATAGTTTACTTCGTTCACTTCGCTGTCTGAAATAATACTCCGCCTCCTAGCTGTCAGAGCGCCGTATTTATACTCTACGAATTATCCTAGAACCTTCCTGAATATTCCGTTCTCCGAACCCAAAGTTTACTAAGATGACACTAACCTAAAGTTGCTTCCATTCCTAACAGATGTTGCTTGATTCACTTTGTGGCACGTAACAATATTTTGGATAATGGAAATAGATCTAAAAATATTTATGTGGTACTTTATGTCGATGATGTTGTCATTGTGACTTCTAGTATTGATACTATGAATAGTTTCAAAAGCTATTTAATGAATAAATTCCGTATGGTAGATTAAAAAGAAATTAAACTTTTTCTAGGAATTAAAATCACACGAAATCCTGATAAAATAACTTTGGATCAAAGTGAATATATAAAAACAGTTTTGAATAAATTTAGTATGTATGATTGTAAGGCTGTTAGTACACCTCTTGAAAGTAAATTAGAATATGAAATGTTGAATTCTGATGAGAAATATGATGCACCTTGTCGAAATCTTATCGGGTGTTTAATGTATGTAATGATATGCACTCGACCTGATTTGAGTACAAGCATTAATATATTAAGTAGATATATGAATAAAAATAATAAAGAATTGTGGCAGTGTCTGAAAAGGGTTCTTAGATATTTAAAAGGTTCAATTGATATTAAATTAACTTATATTCGAGGAGATTATAATAATATATTAAACTGGTTATGTTGATTCTGTTTGGGGAGGAAATGATGAAAGTGATAGAAAAAGTACAACAGGTTATTTATTTAAATTATTTGAGAGATGTACAATATGCTGGGGCACAAAAAGACAAGTATCAGTAGCAGCTTCATCTACAGAAGCTAAGTATATGGCTCTTTTTGAAGCTGTTAGAGAGGCACTGTGGTTAAGGTCATTAGCAGGTAGTATCAAAATAAATATCTTAGAACCAATAATAATATACGAAGATAATAACGGTTGTATTAGTATAGCAAACAATCCGGGTAGCTAGAAAAGATCAAAGCACGTTGATATAAAATATCATTTCTCTAGAGAGCAAATTGAGAAAAAGATAATAAAATTAAAATATATTCCTACAGGTAATCAATTGGCAGATGCGTTGACAAAGCCGTTACCGGCAGCCAGATTTATGGAATTCAGATCGGAAATAGGTTTAAAATAACTTGTCATTTAATTAATATTTAGTGAAATGGTCTGATTAGGTTTTTCTGGGTTTTTTCCTAATCCTAAGCAATGAATGTTGGACCATCTGTAATTTACCCCAGAAAGTACTTGGAAGGTATAAAGTATATCTTAGTTTAATTAATTTTTTTTTTTTCAAATAATATTCTTGTACTATTATTATTATTATAGTATGTCATTTTTTTTTTTACTTCACTTAATTATTTTAATTTTATTTAAATTTTAAAAGATTAATTTTTGAGGGGGCGTGTTGGTTTCATGCGACAGATGTTCAAAATTTATCTTTTATGACTCTTTTATTGCCTTGTTTTCATCCTTGCTTGCTTCGATGCTAGTATTGGTTGAATGGTAATAGAGAAATTCTCAGAAAGTAATTAAGCAGGTATATACCTGTACTGTCGGTATTTTCTTTTATTAAGATGGAACCAACATGTTTTCTCCGTTAGTTTTTAAGGGATCAGTTCTTCTGTTTTTAGTCTTTAAGTAATCTTGGATAAGGATAATACCTTCAAGTACTGTGTCAAAGTATTAAATAAAAAGAGAAAATAGAAATCGTGTTTTTTTTTTCTTTTAATAAGATGAAGTGAAATCCCTTTATTTGTATCAGACATTTTTGTCGTAGGATCAACCGTTGAGGAATTATTTTGGAAAAAAAACAATTTTTCGTACATTTAATCAGACAGTAAAAAAATTCTTGAATTTTAGTTCAATTATATGTAGTAGTAAAATTTTACAAAGTAGAGTAGGAATTTTATACATAAAATGCTTAATTTTACTCATTCTAATTGGTAAAATTCAATTTAAATGTGTGAAAATACGTACGTGTTTGTAAATTTTACATTAGTTTTTAAAGTTGCTTTCATGGGTAGTAAAATCCAATTCTTATGCTTAAAATTACTATGGTTTTCTAGAAATTTCAAGTACGGCATAGTATTTTGCAGACAAGTTGAGACAAGCTTATAACGTCAGCACAGATTTGTTAAAACCGTGATAGAATGCAGACGTTGCCAATTCAACTTCAAAGAATATTCAAGATGGGCTACTGCAGGAATTCCGTTTTATTTCATTCTAAATAAGACTTACCCCCAGGAAGCATCACAAACTTGAGACTTCATACAAAGATACATTTTCGAAAACCACACAGATATAATACGAGGGAAAAAGAAAAATATAAATACTGTGGCAAAAGTTTTACGTCTGATAACGGCAATTGCTCAAATAAAAACATCTTAAAAGTGTGCACTTTGCACTTTTTTCCTGCATTAATCTGGATTAATGAATATTTTTCTGTTTATTTTTTCAATATATTTTATGTAAATTTCTCCATCATAAATTTTATTCCATGTAGCTATAAAAATATTGAACTGACCTTGAAATGTAAATAGCTTTTAAATCAAATTTTTGTTTTTTTTTATAGAGATTTTCAATTATATTAATAAAAAAAAAATCTACAAAAAATTCTAAAGAATTTTGTTTTCTTAATTTAGTTCTTCAATACTTTATTGAGCTTTGTTTTCTTTTTTGTATTGTGTGGAATACAAATCAAATCTATGTTTATCATGGATAAACTTGTGTTATTGTATATTTGCAATATTTCATAAAATAAACAAAAGAATACTATTCTACTGATGTTATGAAAAAAGACAAATTTTTACTATTTTCAGAGTTTTCATCACTGGTTATTTTGCGACAAAAATTGACTACTTTAGAAAAGTAACCACATATAAAATTTCATTTGAATTTTGCGCATTTTATTGCATTTTTTACAATCGTGTGTGTAATTTTACAAAGTATGTTTGAATTTGATTACTATGAAAATGTGTAATTTTACTACGTTGAGTATTAAAATTAATAGGGATGTGTAATTTTTTTCAACTGTTTGAAAATTACTACTTTAAGAGTAGGCACTAAATTGCCTACCTTGAAAGAATTTTTTACTGTGCAAGACGCCGAACCGCACCCCCCCCCCCCTTCCCTATCAGGTCGAAAATTTGGATTTTTCATCGGGGCCTAAAATATCAAAATCATTTCTACTCCATTTTTTGTAGGGCAAAAACCCCTATTGACTGAACTAATAAAGAAAGAGCAAAAAAATATAGAAAATTAAAGCTGATATCACTTATAAATATGGTGAATCACCTGTATTTATCTATATTTTAGATAAAAACAAGTTTCGCCATTAAGACTGGTATTTACTTCCGGTTAAGATTTTCAAAGACTTAATGATGCTTTTCGGATATCATAAATGTCGCCTACAAATTTCCATTTATATGCATATCAAAACGTAAACTGGAATATGGCATCATTGCATAATATCTAAGCTAAAACGAAAAACCAGATTTCTTTGCAACGCAACATGTTCAAGTTCAATCTTCCATGCAACTCTACAGGTATATTTCAACAAGATTGAACTAGAACATGTTGCGTAGCAAACAAATCTGGTTTTTCGTTTTAGCTTAAATATTATGCAATGATGCCATATTCCAGTTTACGTTTTGATATGCATAAATGGAAATTTGTAGGCGACATTTATGATATCCAAAAAGCAATTTTATAAATTTTGATTAGGTACCTAATGAAAATGAACAATCGCCAGAATATTGAACTTTAGTTTGTGTTTTTTTTCTTCTCTGCCGTCTGATGGGAAGAGAGTATGAATCACTTCAGCACGAGTACGAAAACGAAATATTGATAAATTGCAAAAAAAAAAACAAAAAACAAATTTTGTCTGGACCCATTGATTGAAATTCGAAGTATAATTCAAGTGATTTTGAATACCAAATCAAAACAAATAAAATTTCCATATTTAGGTTATAATTTTACCCAAATTTGTTGCTTATTGACTCAAAAGAATTCTATATAAAAGCGTCTCAATTTTTCGCAAATGCTTCAGTTGACGAAGATCAGAGTTTTTTGCTTATACTTAGTTAGTTGTTTTTTTTTTTACCTTAAAGAGTTGTTTTTAATCATGAACTATTTTCTTACATTTGCAATTTTAACCATTTTTGCATTGAATTGTGATGCTGGCACAGTTTCAGAAAATTCTTTAGATCCAGGTTTTGTAACAAATAAAAATAAAAACTGATAAAAAAACAAAACAAAAAGTTTTAACACATTTTTTTTTTTTTTTTAGATTTACCTGGAATGTGTTTTTACAATCAAGAATACTATGAGCCCGGAGAGCATCAACTTCCAGGATGTACTCGTTTGGTGTGTTCGCCACGTGGTTGGGCCAGTGTACATACGTAATTATAATCAAGTTTTTATACAAAAAACAAAAACAAGAAAATATTTTTTTTTCTTCTTGAATAGTTGCAAGGAAACTGGTATAAAAAAATGCAACCGTGGAGACGTTATTGATGCTAGTCAACCTTTTCCAGAATGTTGCAAACGGATGTATACCTGTTATCGCCGAAATGGGTCTAGATATACAATGATAAATTTTTAAAATAAATAAAAAATTATAAATAATTTAAATTTTTTTTTTTACATGTCGTAGGTTGTTTTTTCTTATACTCTCCCTCACTTATATGAGTTCAATGGCAGCCTTCAGATTACTAAAGAATTTTTGTATATTACACAGCTGCCAATTTTGACAGAGCAGGGGGATGATTCTAATTTTTGTCACATATTTTGCCATTTATTTATCCTTAAGCACTTGCATTGCTCTAATTAGGTGCAGAATATCCATTTATCACAGCATAAAATTTTTGTCACAACCTCGGAAGTAATTGACTAATTTGTCGTTCTTTTAGGCGTGTATTCTGATATTAATTCATGGCAAATTCATTTTGGTTTATTTTGTGGTTGATGAAAAGACTAAATCGAAATGAATGTGGTGAAAATAAAAGTACGAGGGTGGAGGGTGATTCTGATCTTTTGTCGTACTTTAATGTCAAAATATACGCCTAAATGAAATGAACTTTTCTACTGATTTCTTCGCATTTTTATTCACTTCAGCAAGCTTGGCATTACATAGAAAGAACTGAAACTGACACTTCACATAACAAATTCAAAAATATTTTTCGATTTTAAGCACTTGTATTGTTTGAAGTTCGCGTGGAAAATCCATTTAAGTACTATACAATTTTTGTCACAAACTCGGGAGCAGTTGACTAAGTTGTAGTACTTTTAGGCGTGTATTCTGACATTAATTCATTTCAAATTCATTTTAGTTTATTTTGTGGTTGATGAAAAGGATAAATCCAAGTGAATATGGTGAATATAAAAGTATGACAAATTTGAGGTGAAATATCAAAATATGTGACTAAAATATACGCCTAAGCCTGATCTCTTAATTTCTGGTTCAAGTCCAAAAAAAAATATGTTAAACTTTATTGACAGATTTGGATGAGTCCTACTGGATATATATACAAAGCTAAAATTTTCTCACATTTTCAATATGGTGTCAAATAGAAACTAATAATCTCAGCGAGATTGCGCAGTAGGCCTCAGCTTTCATATAGCCCCATACAGAACAAATTACTCTTTTCCTATAGATCCCACAACTTTCCAGTGATAGACAGGAAGTGTTCAGTATTTACTTAGGACTTTATTTCCTGAACTTATATGAAATTTCCCATAACTTATTAATATCCCACAACTACTATAGATGGGAACATTTGCAAAATTTTGATTCGAACGAAATATTCTCAGCCAATTTTGAACAATTTTGAGCAATTTTGGGACAAATATAGAGGAAAATCTAAAATAGATTCTAAAATAAGAATTTATTTCGGTATGTTCTCTGGCTTTCATGATTCTCTCGTGCAAGCGTTAATTTCTTGGTTGCCGTGCTTCCGTGTATCATTTTTGGAGACCAAAACCATAACAATAAACTAGGACTGTTTAATGAACTCGAAAAAAGTTCAGAGCTGAGCAGAGCAGAGCAGCTCAACTTAGGTTAACTGTCAAATTAAGAGTAGAGCAAAAAGGAGTAGGCAGCTCATGAAAAACCAATTTTCTGAGATCTGTCACCAAAAAATACAATGTTTAACCCTTTGCACTCCAAACCATTTTTACTATGGGCTACCAGCTACTCCGGAATATAATCGTCCGTATGTCGTCGAGCTTTTGTATGTGTTGAATGTGAGCTTGTAACGCCAGATTTGGATGAAACTTTTACAGTTTGTATAGGATACCAAAATAGCTGATCCGTATTTTTTTGTTTCCCCTTACCATGCCCCACTTCTCCGCTAGAGAGGTTAAAATTTACGTGATTTTACAATGAAACGTCATTTTCAAAAAATTCTATCTCAAGAACGAAGCAACCGATTTTTCTGATATAAAGCCGAATGAAGCATAATGCTTTATATCTTTTACAAAAAAATATAGCAGCACTGAACGAAAATAAATATTGCTAATAATAGTACTTCGTGATGTTACGGTATACGGAGATTTAAAAATTCATAAAAAAAATAACTTTACGTGGGATGGCCATAGAGGAATGCGGCTTTTTAGTTGAATTTGTGGTATTCGGTAGAAGAAGATAGATGAAGAAAAATGTGTGTTGCGGTTTGTGTGGGGGGGGGGGGGCTGGCATGTACCCCCGAGGGGTTGTCCGAAGTGGGGCGTGTGGGCTATCAAATTAAAGAGGGAAGAGAGTGTAATCGAGTGGAGAGGTTCTTGTTTTGATCCTGTAAACTTCATACGGACGTTTTAACCGTTAAAAAAGGATTTTTTGGGACTTGGGTCATATACAATCATTTTTCATATGTTTTGCTCATTCTTTCTTGCGAATGCATTAGCGGTCTGTTGTGAACGGATCTTGTTTTGGGTGGCAAATCTCGTCGACGTAACAGTTCTTCGCAAACACGCAAATTGGAAATGTTACAACAGAGACATCCAAAAACACTTTACTAAATTTATTTCTCTACCGGAGTGTAGAAAGACTACCTTATTCACCAACAACAAATATTATTGCTAAGGAATCCTTGTTATAATCGACTCAACTGATCGAATGGCTGATAAGCGGTATGCAACCCCTTCAATTGAACAACACGGCAACATATGTATGTAGATATTTTATGAAAACTTATTATTTTCGTCAACCGACGCGATATAATGATTTTAGAGCATATTTTAGCAATATGTGGAGGCACAGACATAGGCATGGACCATAGTTTCAGTTTCATTTCGAAAGCCGCTATAGTTTGAAGCAAAGTTGTTTTTCACTTTGAAGACGCAAATTTTGCTGTTAAGTCTACTAAAAAAAGCAAAATCTGTAAGCCTGTTTTCATCACCAAGCTCTGGCACAGATTTTATTCTTGATTCCATAAATGACTTGATTTCATTTCGCAAAACATAAAATCTTTTCAGCATTTTACCCCGACTTAACCATCTTAGTTCCGAAAAATAAATAATGTCTCCAATGTCTTCAGTGTCAATTTGACTAAGTACAATTTCACATTGAAAACCTTCTTCTTTGGCCACATTGCGCAATTGTACATTTATTATGACGAGAAGTAACTAAACTACTCCCATGGAAATGTTATATAGATAAAGAAAATGTTTTATAAAATTAATTGAGAAAGTATTTAAGTATATGAGTTTTGGTCGCGGGGTGGACACGCCTTATCTAGAGGGTGCGCAGAAACCAGCCACAAGATTTAATGAATTTTACCAGTTCCCCCAACGCTTTTTCTGCTAATTCCCCCGTTCGCAAAAAAAGTAGCTACCAAGCGTATTCCTCTTACACTTAGCAAGGTTAGGGCATTCACAAAGCAGGTGCTGAGCGCTCTCAACCTCTTCCTCGTCCAAACAGCTTCTGCAGAATTTATTGTATGGAGCTTACATGTGGCCTGCATGTTTGTCAAAGAAGCAGTGTCCCGTGATAACTGCAGTGAGATTACGGACATCATTACGATTCCTCCTCAGCAAAGATTCAGTCTTTACAGGACAGGTCTCGGGCAAAGTTGTCTTAAAATCGCGCACAAGGTCATTTCTCCTCATCTGCGATTTGCCAGCTTACAGGCCTCTACATCTAGAATCCTCTTCACTGATTGTAGGGGCTGACCTATGAATTTTTCCAGTAGACATGTATTCATAGCGAGACCCTTTCTGACCAGATCATCAGTTGCCTCGTCTCCATGTATGTCACTATGACCTGAGACTTAGCAGAGAATTACTGTGTAGTTAGCACCCAGTTTCCTGAGCTCACAGCGATGCCGTTGCCGGAACATACTACAGTAGTCCGTAGCTTAGTACACCGCGGCTCCCACATACTCACACTCCCACATCCATTCTGGAACCGTCCCTAAAGACACATATATCAGAGTCATTTGCCACTTGATTTCCATCCCACTCCTCTCTGCTAGGAATGCTAGTTAAGAACATTTTCTCAAAGTCTAGTCTCGGAACAATGTAATCCGTAGCTCCCTGTATACAGTCTCCAGGATAGATCTTCAGTATTCTACTGTGATCAGGGTCTGCTGCTGTTATCCACCAGCCCGACTTCTTAAGGCTTAGTGCTCTTTTGCAGCTATCATTTCCCACAAATGTCGAAGGGAAATAGCCGCAGCATAATCGCCATAATATCCAACGCAGGATAAGAGGATATATTCTCTATTTTAGCCAAAAGTTTTCTTGTAGGTATACAGTGCAATGGCCGCCTTCTTTACGCGCTCATTCACATTTATCCTCCAATTTAGTTTGGAGTCTAGCAACCCTCCTAGGTATTTGGCCTCAGTTTTAAATTCAACAGTAATGTTACCCAGTTTTCGGGTGCAAAGAGAAAAGCCCACCTTTCATACAACTTTAAGCCCGACACCTCCAAACATGAGAGATATCTTATACGATGAATCATGCTAATCTGAACATTTTTTATTAACAATGTTTATTTCAATCTAGCGGGGGAAAGTTATGGCGATCGGATGTGGCTTGAGCGACTTTCTTGGGTTAAAAAGTTGATCTTTCTACTTCTCGTGGAAAATGACTTCTTATGAGAAAAATGTTTACAGCAGAGCACTAATGGCCATGAAAGATCGAACTCCAAAAATATATTCGAAATGTAGTAGCTGGGGTGCACGTGACGCAAATGCATGAAAATGGGTTTTCCGGCGGGAAAAACGTCCTGCGAAAGGTTTCTGAATTGAGAAAAATATACACCAACCGATAGTACTCGGCAAGGCCTTTAATTCGATATACAACATGCAGTATTGGAACCACCCCCCCCCCCCTCCGCCAGGGGTCCTACCCCTACCCTAAAAGAATGCAGAGAAATCAATTTTTCGACGAATTGTAGCTAGTGGAACAGTGAAATCCGTTTTCTGATCGAACATAACCGAGTTAGAGCTGATCTAAGGTGCGAAAAATCTAGTACCTCAGGGGGAAATACTAAAAAACTTAAAATTGGGATGGCTATAAATTTCTATGTACGCCTCCGAGTATAGGAGTGTGAGGACTGAAATTTCTCCTCAGAATCTAAAGAATTCAGTTCCATACTAGATTTTCCAAAATGTACTAGATCAAACTTTGGCCTCCCCTCCCCAACTTTCCGCGCTAGATAGATATAAATACCTATTGTTAATAAAAAATTCAGAGTATAATAATGCATCGTTTGAGACATCTCTCATGTCTAGAGGTATCGGGCCTCAAATGGGCATTTCCCTTTAGAAATAACTCTCCTCCATGTAAAAAGGACTAGTTGGATCTTTGCGGAATTTAGCTCCAGACTGCAACTTATAGCCCAGTTACGAAGCTTTTGAAATACTCACTTAACGTCGATAGGAAGTGAAAGGTGAAAATGCTCCTCCTTGTGCATAAATAAACCGTACTCTGACTTTTGGAGAATTTAAAGAAAATAAAATAAAACAAATTTTCGTATAAATACTTCAAAATATTTATTATTTATTAAAAATCCACTATTGTGTATTCAGAACCATCACCATGTTTACAAGTATACTCCCTTTTGCAACATTCCGGAAAAGCTTTATTAATGTCGATTTGCTCCCCACGAATGCATCCTTTCAAAGAGGAATCAATGCAACTAATAAAAAACAAAAAAACACAAAAATCAATTTTCGACTCCTGAATTTGTTTTTGATTTTTATCATAATTTTAATACCTGTGTACACTGGCCCATCCCTTTGGAGAGCAAATTAGGCGTGTACATTTTGCTAGTTGATGTTCTCCAGGATTAAAAAAATTTGTGTTATAAAAACACTTTCCAGGTTTATCTAAAATTTTCACAATCTAAATTTTTGTTTTTTGTTTCTTTCAATTTTGTATAGTTTACGTGAAAGTGATGAATTTTTAGAGTCTGTATCAGCGTCACCGAACGACATAAGAAATGTAAAAATTACCACCAAAACGAAAAACAACTTCATTCTATTCAAAAAAGAGATCCGGTGATTAGTGAAAAAATACTGATGCTTAGCGACTGAAATGTTGACGATAAATCGTCGAGCTTTTATATAAATATTTTGCTTGAATCAAGTTTATTCTACCGAATACCATAAAATTCTTAAATGGCGCCTAATGGTTACGTTTAATGACGGAAAATCTTTTAATAGACTTATTTTAGATAAAATTTTTTTAAATTTTCATATTATTTAATGGTCAAAATAACTGGATTTGATATATTGGCGACTGGTTGTCTGTCATTGTTGATGTCTAAATAACTACGCAAAAAAAAATCTTGCAATAATTTATAGTTTTTGTCTGAGTAAGAAACAACTACCTACACAAAAGTGACTCCACTTCCGTAAAATCAATAAATAAATTTATGATTACAAAAAAATCTGTTCCTAATTAACTCGAATTCTGGATGAAATACCAGAGCCAGAGTAACCATGGTAAACGAATTTCAGCCCCAGTTTCTCTACGAGAAACACTTACTTTCTCATAGAGAAATGAACCCGAAATTTAGTTACCATCACAACTTATCTTTAACAAGATTTAACCACGATTTAATCACACAGAATTTCGAGTCTTCATAGATGTTATCACTATTTTTATTATAACTATTTACATTTTATTTCTGATTCTATATGGGCCTATTTACACTTCTTTCTTGATCAAAATTATAACAGAGGGGAGATTGTTATATCTCAAAAGTATATCAGTAACTTTTCAGTATTTTTAGTTACGAATAAAAAAACAAAATAGAGAAAAAAGTTACAAGTTGAGTGAAGAAAAAATTCTGTTGCAATTGTCCTTTTAAAATATGATTTTATATTTAAAAAAACAAAATGTCTCACAAATCTCTCCGTGTTACACTATCAATACAATCTTCTTTTTTTTTTTGTATATTTTTGAATAGGAATTCAAAACATGGTAAATGCCAAGCCAGCAACTTTTGAGTTACACAGGTATTTGACATTTCTTACATAAATTTATAAAAGAATTAATTATCTGAGTATGTGTGAGTAGCATTTGGCTTTCTTTAGATACGTGGACAGACCTAATACTAATTATATAACTAAATAGTTACAAGATTGTCACTTTATCAGTCAATGAAAAATATTCAATCAAATTTCAAAAATATCGTCCAAATGCACTTTTCCCCGATTACCGCGAGTAAATTTCTTTCCCCCCGCATAAGTCCTCTAGTTCACAACGTAATAAAAAACAATTAACATATTTTGACTAATCCTTATTATTTTTTTATTTTTATTTTATTAACTCAACTTAAAAATCCGTTATTTTGTATTCAGACCCATCTCCATGTTTACAAGTATATTCTCTTTTACAACACTCAGGAAAAGGTTTGTCAACATCAATTTGATCTCCTCGGACACATCCTTTTAGAGACGATTCAATGCAACTAAATAGTATCAAAAAATAATACAAAATTTATGTTGATTTAGAAAGTAATTTTACTTCATTGTTTTTTTTATAAGTGTCATTATTACCTATGTGCACTTGCCCAACCACTTGCAGAGCAAATTAAACGCGTACAATCTGGTAGTTGATGCTCTCCTGGAAGATAACCGGTTTTTTTATAAAGACACTTTCCAGGAACGTCTAAATTGAAAGAAAATATGCCAAATGTCAATTTAAAACATTTTTTTTCTATTTTGGAGCAGATGCCACATACATGGAACCGACGTATTTTTGGAAAACGTTTCAGCATCACTGTATGATTTAAATAGCGTTAGAACTGCAAGTATCGCCCAAAAACAGAACATAATTAATAAAAATTATTTTATTATTGGCGGTAAGTAAAACGTGCTCGGATTTTTAACAACTGAAAATTTTGCGCAACATAAAAGCGCTTTTATAAACTTTAATTTATGTAAATGTTTGTTTTGAAATCTGTGGTGGTGGTGGTGGTAGTCGGTAATGTTTACCTTTTGATAGCTTAAGAAATAATTATAGAATCTCATAGCGGAGATGTGTTCAGATATTTGGACACTAAAATTATATTTCATTCATCTGCCAGCATCACAAAATAGTTTTACTGCTGATTAGATAATAAAATCAGGTTTGAATTTTATTCTAGCGTCATTTTGGCTGTTCAAAATATGAATAAGCCTCAATCGAGTATTTAACTACATAAATGAGCAAAAACTTGGAATAGTATGCTCGAACGGAAACCGGATTACTACTGCATTATGCGTCATCGTTAATTAAACGATTCAAGTTACTAGTGTTCCTTCCATTGGCTTGGATCTATTTCAATCTTTGTGACAAAGATAGAGAGCTGAACGATATTCGGATATTTAGTTATTTAGGTTTACAGAGAAAAGCTCCTACAGACTAAGAATTAAAACTAACTTAACATTAAGTCAAAAGGATATAAATATATTCTATAAAAAAGAAATGTAAAAAATATCTAAAGACGTAATTATCTATAAATTTGCATTAGAGTATTTCTGAAACTATTACGTTCATCAGTAAGATCTACGAAAGTACAAACAACTTTAAAATTTCGAGAGCAATGAGTGATGGGTTCATACTGACCGTAACAAGTTCTATGAGAAGGAATATATAATAAATCTGTAGATCGAATAGAAAAGTCAGGCACATAAATTTTGAATAAGGCAATCAATTCGGGTGAGCAAATCTTGTAGCAGAAAACATCTCTGACAAAGCCTTTCTACGAGACTCTAAAGTTTGGAGCCCAAGTAACTGGCACCTGGCCTCGTATGAGCGAAGACCTACTTCCCAGTTAAGCCCGCGCAAAGCATAGCGAGTAAAAGATCTTTGTATAAATTCAATGCGTTTAATATGTAAAGCAGTATAAGGGCACCAGGCAACAGAGGAATACTCCAATATGGAGCGAACTAGTGAAACATATAAAGCTTTTTAAGTATAAGGGTCTTGAAAAACAGTGCAGTTACGCTTAATGAAACCGAGCATTTTAAATGCCTTGCAGGTGACATAGTCAACATGCAAAGAGCAGTTCAACTTGTTATCAAAAATGATACCAAGATCTTTAATCTCAGTAGGTCTGTCTACAGTAATGTGTTTAATCACGTAATCAAACAAAATAGGATTAATGCAACGATAAAAGTTGAAGCTCTTACACTTGCTAGGATTGAGCTCCAAACTATTTAACGAGCACCAAACTAGAAGTTTATTTAGGTCATTTTGAAGATGTAGACAATCTGCTAGATCTTTAATTGGCAAGAAATGTTTATGTCATCAGCGTACAAAAGACATCTAGCGAAAGAGAATAGTTTAACCGTATCATTAATATAAGTAATAAACAACAGGGGGCCAAGATGACTGCCTTGAGGCACACCTGATTTAATTATAAATTTACGAGATTTAACAAAATCCATTTTTACACACTGCGAGCGATTACTTAAGTACGAATTAATCCACCTAAGAAAGGAGAAGTGAAACCCGAAGGCATGCAGTTTCCTTATAAACAGATCAATATTTACCCGGTCAAAAACCTTAACAAAGTCAGTATAGATAACGTCGACTTACCCACCATTTTCAATTTCTTTAATACAAAACTTTTTAAATAATACCAAATTGGTTGTTGAGGACTTACCCTTCACGAAGCCATGTTGCTGGGAGCAAATCATTTCTTTTACGTGAAAATACATCCTGTTCGTTATTATGCTTTCAAAACACTTGGGAATAGGTAGAAGTTTGGCAATTCCTCTGTAGTTTTTAATGGAATGCCGAGAACCTGCTTTGTATATGGGAGTAATAAAAGAAAATTTCCACTGGTCTAGAAAAAGTCCTAGTCTAAGTGAAACATTGAAAATTATTGTTAAAGCTGGTGCGAGAGTAGCATTGCAGTTTCTTAGTAAAATGTTAGGAACTAAATCATGTCCATAAAAAACATCATTGTTTTAAGAGGTGAGCGAGTTTTCAATTTCATTAAGATCCAAAGACATGGAACCAATATCAGAGGTATCCCAAATAGGGTAAAGGGAAAGAGAGGGATTTGAAACAGAGGGATCTGAAATATAAACAGATTCGAACCAGTCAGCAAATAAGTCGCAGCTTTCTTGTAAATTGTTTTTCTGAAGTATTGTTCGCTTTAAACAATTTATATGCCTTATTCTTTGCATTTTTTAACCTTAGAAGTCCCCGATTAAACCATGGGGGATGTTTGTTCTCTGATCTTTTAAAAATAGGTACAAAACTGTTAATGCCTGCCTGTATGAACCACATTCAAAAATTTTATGTACAAAGCATTCAAGACATATACTTGCTCAAAATCTATCAATTCATTCAGATGATAAAGTAAGGGCAATAATGTCATATTCGGATTCAATAACACTCAAATATATTTCTCGAACCTTTGAACGCATACCACGGATGTTTTGGTAATAAAGTGTGAAAGAACAGTTAGTGCAGCTACTGGTACTTTCAGTGTTGTTTGTATCAGGTAAAAGAACAGGTCTAAAATCAATTATTGGTACAGCTGCCGCATAGTACTGAGATTCACTGTTAGAAACTGAAATATTCTGCGAGTCGTCTAAGTCTTAACATTCACGGGAATCGGTTCTTCCTGGTTTTTTGGCAAAGTTATGAATTTCCTCACAAACACTCCTGAAGGCCAAATATCAGCGACGAGCGCCTTGGAAAGTAAATGATCCGGGATGCCCAATTTGAATGTAACTAATCGTAAAGAAATAGTTTATACCACGAAATTAAATTGATTGCAATACCAGCCTTTAATGCAACACACTCTTTAATACTGTCAGTCGATGTATCAGGGTGTAGTCTAGACAGATGTATATATTTAATGCTGTTCACTACCGAGAGGTCATTAACTGGAGCGGCCGATCCAATAATTCTTTTGCTTTGTCGCCCTTTGCGCTGGACAACATTCCAATTATTAGCATTTTCGTTATCATTGAGCGCAGCCTTTGAATTCCTAGCAGAAAAGTTTACTGCCGCAGCAGAGCTCGTTGAACTCGAAAAATTTGTTGCCATTGCATTATTCTTATCAGTTGTTTGGGCCAAAGACTTACTCAATTAAAATTCGGTTTTTAATAAAAATTATATTAACTCTGTAATGATTTCATTATTTCAGTTCCATCTAAAAGGTGTTAATACCTCCATATAGGCTTTGAGAAGCTGCAAATATGCTGACTAGACAGTAGTGATGATACAACAATAAAAAAGTCGAGAATTATTCTAATTATTCTTTGTATTTAAACAGAGAAAAAACGTACGCCTGATACTGAAACACTGTAAATTATTTTCTGGTAAATATTTAGCTGACTTCCTTAGGTTAGGCGTACACGCTGCTAGCATGCAGTGCGTAGATGAGAGAAGAGTACTACTTTAACTTTAGATTATCAGATAAGTAAGCAATGAACGAAAATTAAAATATTTTATAAGATCAAATTTTTCACGTTGAAAAGTTTTGGAATTCCCTCAAGTTCTAGACACTGTTGTAGTTGACGGTGATCAATGGAAGCAGGCAGGCTTTTACTTTAAGTAATCGGATATTTCCGGTGGGAAGCTTTTTCCCCTTCCGCTTTGGCTTGCTTAAATGTTTCTCTCAGATACTCATGGATTTTGCTTTTAATGTGCTTTTTTTAACACGTTTAATGATGAATGTAGAGCATGAAGTAAATCTAAACAAATAAGTTTGGCAATCAAGATCTTGCTAACACTGCTCGTAGTATTCATGAAACCTTTTTAACTTTATGCTCAACTCTGGCTTGATTGGAGTGAGTTGAGTGAAGACAATGTTGGGAGATTATGGGAATTCTCCCATATTGTCAGAATTTTTGGCCTGAAAAAGTCAAAAGGGGAGAAGGGAATAATTTCGTCTCCCTATACAACATTATGAGAAACATTACACATCCGAAGTTCAGAAAATATTTCCTTACAATTGACAAACAAATTAAATTTTCCTGCGCAAGTATGTTAATTTGCGGGGGGGGGCATAATCCTTAGTTACGCCACTGCTCACGATTGTTACAAAAGCCTCTTCAAAATCTCGCATTGTACAATACCACGTCAGCTCACAGTTCAGTCTCTCAAAATTCTGTTTTCTTTTTACAATTCGTGAAAGCCGCATATTATAAATGTAAAGATTATGGAAAGGTAGGGTACGATATACCGTTTTTTTTAATTTGTATATCATTGTGCGAATATGGGGCAGTCTACCATCTTCTGACTTTTACCTCGGGTATACAATCTGCGAAGGTTCAAGAGTGACATACTTCTATACCTCCGCCAGTCTCCTCATGGCCCTATATGCTTACTTATCTCCTTCCTGCTATATGCTATGCTTTGCATCATAGGGTGTCCATCCGCTGACCTTGTCTTAATAATACCTATACAGGTTGTCCCGTATGTGGTCTTGCACCCAAAGGCTATGGGTAGTAGTTCATGCTTAGACAAATAGAAAATTGTATGGGTGGGGTTGGCAATTCTAACGGCTTTCGAGATAACGAGACATAAATATATTTGGGTATGTGTTTATAGATTATCCTATAACTTCTGAACGTTACACCCTATGATGATGATTTAAAATTTGTTAGATAGATAATCATTGGACCTGTCCAACGGTTTGTTAAGGTCATCTTAAAGTCAAGCTTTTGGGTTTCTTAAATCCATTACGAAAAATTCGTGTTTTTTGATAAAAATAGTCAAAATTCAGAAATTTTAAATTTGTTTAGCCATAACTTCAGAACGGAGAAGAGGAGGGGAAAAATTTATAGGCCATTACATCATCTTCATAGGATGTAACGTTGAGAAGTCACAAAGTGATCTATAAAAACATACCCAAATATCTTTTGCTCTGTTATCTCGAAAACCGTTATTCGTTACGATTTGAGGCACTGGCGTAATATGCAACAGGTCGTAGGTACCCTTTTCTATGATGCTCAAGTATCCAAATAACTTTATTGTCCAATTTTCTGTGCTGATTTCTAGCCGCCGAGGTTGCGGTATTGTTGTAACGAAGAGAGTTGTGCCGAGCTTTTCAGAGGCATTGCTGATTATTTCGTCAATGTCTTGTGGCGGGATGAAATCTAGGAGGTGTACATGTGAATGGAGTGCGCTGAGCCATCGGTCGTATTTTTTTTCATCTCGCGAAGATAGTTCTCAGCACTGATGTATGTAGATATTACCTGAATGCTGATCCTATTGTGGTCTGCTGCAGAGTACCAACCGGACATTTCTTTTATGGATGACACTGACATCGCCAGTCGTGATTCAAAATGTCTAAGCTTCTCTTTGATGACAAAATTTGATTGATTGACCCTTTGGTTGAGGAAGAGTACTTGCTGATTTGTGCTTTGGAGAATATTTTCCTGGTTGTGTTGGAGATGTTCTATATCTGAATATATTTCATCATTAACTCCAAAAATGCTTGTTAGCAATTTTCCAAAAATGCCTTTCTCTGTCTTTACGCTGGGTTAATTGTGAGATCTGCTCAATTGCTTTTAGTAATTCACGCCTTGTGGTAGAAATGTGTTGAAGAAGAATGTCACAGTATGTTATATCAGTGACCCCTTTATTTGATTTGCATACTTCTTCTATTCGTGTCCAGGTAGTGTCAATCAATTTCTTGTCTTGCAGTATTTCAACCATTGGAAATTCTAATTGCAGCCTTAGATTTCCACGTTTTACCTGAGCATGCCCCAAGTTTTCCACATAAAACCCTGTTTTAGGTTGAAGTATTTGATATTCTTGAGCGAAAACCATAGCTAGCCAATATAGTAGTAAGAGCGTAGTGTGAAGTAATTTTGCAGCCCATGTGCATGGTGTAACCCTGAATTTCTTTCTTCTTGGCGGTTCCTCATTAATGTCATTGGAGTAATCAGTGGAGGACCAAAACTGTTTTTCGTGTTGATCATCGATAAGGATTATCCTTTTGTTTCTTGACCTTTTAATTATTGACATCGGTTTTTGAGTGCTCTTTTCTTTATCCCATCCTTGTGTTGGATCGATACTATGCGTACAAGGCCATCTTCTCCTGGGTGCATTTGAGTGATCTGACCAAGCAACCATTTTTGTGGAGGGACCTTCTCATCTTTTATCAAGACTAAGTCGCAAATGCTGAGATTTTGTTGGTTGACCTTCCAATTGCTTCTCTGCTGCAGCATGGCAAATATTCTTCAGACCATTTTTGCTAGATGTCTTGTTGGTATTTCGCGAGCTGCCTCCATCTGTCATGCACGTTTTGATTAGTAATGTCAGGTTGAGGAGGTGATAAAAGTGCTCTTCCTATTATAAAATGCCCTGCAGTTAATGGCTCGAGGTCATTAGGATCGCATGAATTTTGGCCAATTGGTCTGGAATTTAAACATGTCTCCACCTGGAAAATAATCGTAGTGAACACCTCATATGTTAACAGAGTTTCTCCCAACACTCTTTTAATGTGGGTTTTTACTGACTTGATTCCAGCTTCCCATAAGCCACCAAAGTGAGGTGTGACCGGTGGAATGACACTCCAATCTGTGCCTTCATTAGCTGTTACCTCTGCAGCCTGCTTTGTTGATTGAGCAATTGCCATCTGTAATTCCTTTTGTGACTTATTGCTGGCTCCAACGAAATTTGTCCCATTGTCAGAATACATCTACTTGGGGTTTCCCCGGCGGGCTAAGAAGGCATCCGAGGTGAGGTCGCTGACTAGTTCAAGATGAACTGCTTTCGTTACCATGTAACAATGTAACCTTTCAACGTTTTCGTGCTTCTTCCCTTTGACATTTTTGTTAGAAAGGGTCCAGCGTAATCAACTCCACAGTGTGAGAATGGCGCAAAGGGTGTTACTCGCACTGCTGACAGATCGCCCATCATCTGTGGTATTTGTTGACTATACTTCAAACAGGTGATGCATCTATGTATTCTTGATTGAACTACACGTTTGGCACTAATAACGCAGTATTGCAATCTAACGTAGTTTAGTGTGAGCTGTACTCCTCCATGTAGCGTCTGCCTATGTGCAAAGTCAATAATAAGATTAGTTACGTGATGTTTCTGAGGCAGAAGTATTTGATGTCTGGCTTCAACTTATAGCTTTGATTTTTCTATCCTTCCACCAACTCGCAATAGTCCTTGAGAATCGACAAAAGGATGAAGAGAGAGAAGTTTGCTAGATTTTAACAAGAGTTTTTCCTTCGTAAGGCTCTTTGCTTCTGTATAAAAGGCCTCTTGTTGAACAATTTTTATAATGCAGATTTTGGATTCATTTATTTCTTGGGCAGATAAGTACCCAATATCACGTTGATATCTGGCCAATTTACAATTATTGATAAATCTTCTGCAGTACGCGATTGTTCTTACTTGACGGGTGAAGTTTGAGCAATTGAAGATGTCTGAGCCAGGCACCTGTGCATCTAGAGCTTGAACCACTGGTTTGTTTTCGTTCTTTGTTGTGAAATTTTGTTTATTTACAGGCCAGGCTTCCAGCGGCTGGGATAACCAGAGCGGTCCTCTCCACCATATATTATGAGATACTAATTTTTTTGGGCTGATTCCTCTAGTAGCAGTGTCTGCGGGGTTTTGCAGTGATGGTACATGTGTCCAGATATTATTTGGTAGGAGCTTTTGTATCTCTGAGACCCTATTCGCAACGTATGTATTCCATGTATTTGGATTTTTTGATATCCAAGCTAGCGTTATTTCAGAATCGCACCAAGCAAATATCGTTGGAGAGGTTATTTCCAGACTGCTCACAGTTGTTTTCAGTATATTTGCTAGCATCAGTCCACCACACAGTTCTAAGTGTGGTATTGAAATTTTTTGCTTCAAGCGTACCACCTTGGTCTTGGCTGTTAGCAATAAATGACTGCTGCACAGCCCTTTTCTAAGGCGTCACAGAAGCCATGTAGCTGTAATTCATTGCGCTCATTATGATTTATCCATCGGGGAATTTCGATCTCCTGAAGCTCACAAAGCTCAGATTCAAGGGATTTCCACTCTCTCGTAATTTCTTGCGGCGCTTCTGTATCCCAATGAGGTTGAGTTTTGCACAGTGACTGCATTATTAGTTTTGCCTTTATTGTTATCGGCGCCAGCCATCCTAATGGGTCAAAGATGGACGCAATTTTTGACAGCAGTATTCTTTTTGTAATATTAGCATGGATGGATGGATCAATTTTTAATTTGAACTGGAACTCATCCTTTTTGGGATTCCAATGTATACCCAAGGCCTTCACCGTGTCATTTTCCTTATTCTCCAAAAAACCGCATTCTATCATATTTTCTGGAAAGGCTTTTAGGAGCTCTTCATTATTGGAAGTGCACTTTCGCAAGTTAAATCCTCCAGCTTTTAATAAGGCAATTATTTGATCTTTTAGCTGCACAGCTTCTAACCTTGTATCGGCGCCTGTCAACATATCATCCACATAGAAATCTCTTGTTAGCACCTTTTTTCCAACCGGAAATAGCATGCCTTCATCTATGACCAACAAATGATGACTCAATGAACGAAGATATTGCTATGGAAATTGCTTAATTAGTTCAAGCTTTGAAGTCATCATTTTATTTATTAAGCAGGCATAAAAAAAAATAAAATTCTTATGTTCAGGTCTGAACAGAAGGTCTTTAAAAATGCATTTAATCACTAATTAATTACTCTTTTTTACTTTGTATTTTTTGGTTTCTTATTTCTGAGAAAAATATATTCTTTTTCTTTTCTTTTTTTTATTTTTTTTGTTACATGATTGATTTAAATTAAGTTAATTAAGATGTAATTTTTGCATACTTCACATGAATAAATAAATATTACTATTATTATTCAGTCAGTGCACACCTGACTTCAATCCTTTGATCTATTAAATATTTTCAATTTTAGCACTCTTCCTTAATTTTTTATTTAAAATTTAAAAGTAAATCTGAATAATTGAATAATCCGTCAAAATTTACAACCTGAATTCGTTTCTGTTTATTTAAAATTATATAAAGAAAAAAAAAATGTTCCCAGTTATGTCGCAATTACCCACACTCACATCAAAAATATCATTTTTTTCCATTAAAGTCAAAATAAATCGTCAATTGCTATTCTCTTCAAACTGTGCGTTTTAAAATATATTTGAAGTTGGTAATCAGGTAGATCGACTTTCTGCTTTCAAATAACAAAACAAATAAAATTTCCATATTTGGATCATAATTCTACCAATAATGGCACTCAACGAATCTATATAAAAGCGTCAGTATTTTGCGCATATCTTTCAGTTGGTAAAATATCACTTTTTCCTACATACAAAATCGAAAAGTTTTTAGTAAAAATATGAAGAGTTTTTTGGTACTTGTAAGCTTTACTTTACTTGCGGTCTACTGTGATGGCGATACAATTTCTCAAAATGCATTGAATCCACGTACTAACTATAATATAAAATAAAAAACTGCATTAATTAAATTTTTGTTTTATTTTAGGAGTTCCTGGAAAATGTCATTATGAAGGAAAATACTACAAGCCAGGAGAACATAAGCTGCCAGGATGTTCACGTCTAATATGTTCTCCAAATGGTTGGGCCAGTGTACACAAGTGAAAAATTATTTGTAAAAACAAAATATACAAAAATTATTAAATTTTTTTTTCTTTTGATAGCTGCTTTGATTCGTCAATTGAAGGATGCACCCGAGGAGAAGAAATTGACATTAATCAACCTTTTCCTGAATGCTGCAAAAGGACGTACACTTGTCGGCGAATAGATGGATCTAAATATGCAATTACGGGTTTTTAAAATAAATAGTGCAATAACAATAATGTAAAATTATTTTTATTATTATTTTTTTTTGTCATAATTTCATTTTCACTAAAAATAAAAGCATAACTTCTGCTTTTTTAAGAACTTACTCCGTTTGTCATCTATTTCTCAGCAATTGAAAACTTTCTTTCTATTTCGGCCGGTGGAAATTTAATGTCTTGATAAAAATCGCAGCCACAAAAATAATTAAAAAAATAAATAGAAAAAATTAATTTTTTTCTTAAGAATAATTCCAATTAAAAAACTGCCGATTGTAATTTCATTCTTTTGAAATATAGCTTTTTTCTGTGTGATGATGGTCGAAAGGATTGAGACACGTGGATATTTGTTAAAAAGGATATTGCATCCACATATTTCAGGGTGGATTGTTCTCTTATAGGACTACGATTTTAAAGTGGAACAAAGATGAAAAAGCAGATTGAAGCATGCTTGTATGGTAGAAGCATTTTAAGACGACATCCAGTCATTTTGATTTTAAAAAATGTTTTGACTCAAAATTTAACGAAAATCATTTGCAGATAAGCGAAGATCGATTGGAGATGATAGCAAAACTTTTGCATAGTGCAGCATATAAAAATTATACGTTATTTAAAAAAAAAAAAAGTATTGCTGGGGAGGGGCTACACAATACTTTACAACTTTTATATTATCTTCACTATCATCTTCAATTAGGTCATTTAATCGAAAAAAATTTGCCATATCCATAATATCTCTACTAACTCCGAAGTTATAGCAACTTTTAATTTGAGACTTCGGAGCTTTCATCCTATTCGAAATTGAGAATCTGAAAGATTCCTCTGTCCTTTATTAGTTATTTGTAATTTTTTTATTCAAATTTTGCTTATAATAAATATTCTCCTCAATAAAATAAAATATCATCAACATTTCAAAGGGACATTCTGGATCTTCTGCTACGGCAAAAACTTGTTAGCGAAATCTCCGTCTACTTACGCCTTCGCTCCAAGATGACTCGCCTTTCGACGAATTTATGTTACGACGTGGTCTGCTTGAACCGAGACTTGGCTGTGTGGAAAGATTTGAGATGCAGAGCGTTTTGGTCCCGAGTTCTTGGTGTTTCGCCGTGGCCGCCATCGTTTATCTCGGGATTCTCCATTGGGGGTGGAGTGCTTTCGTCGCAACCTTCCATGCATGTTAATCGATTTTGTTTAGCCCGGGGATTTGGAGTTTATATGTGTAGCTCTCAAGCTCTCACACAAAAACGTATATATTGCTACAGTTTACATCCCCAATGCTCATCAGCTCAGATATTTGTCTTGCTGGCTTTTTGTATCGATAGACTTACTGAAGTTTTGCTGCCTTCCGACGAATTATTGCTTTTTGGTGACTTTAAGGTAATAGTCTGGTAACTTGCACGTTTTTTAATGCTTTATTCAGGAATTTTTTTTTTTATGAAAAAAACGCAATGCACATAGAAATCTGAAATGTACAGGAATTCCATAAATACGCTCCGTTGTATAAAATAACGGCTTGATTTTGTCTAAAAATTGTACAGACAGATGTATTGGAAACCGATACAATTCAACAAATCGTTCCTTAGATATTGATTCAAAAGGATTTTCGGAATCCCTTAATTTCCTTCTTACTATAATCAAATTCTGTCTAGAATGGTTAAAAATTTTCAAATATAATAAATTATTGAATTTATCTTTACCTTTCTCTTCGCCTTAATATTAGCAAATTCATACTTATTTGTTATAACTAAGCTTAACTTTTTTTAAAAAAGACTATTTTCTCACTGATAGTTTCAAACAACAATTCAAAACTTATTCAGCACAGAAAAATTTTCATTCAGAATCGATTGAAATTGAAAAGTTTACACTTGCGCTCACTGTGAGTTTTCCGATTCGTGTACACTGGCAAATTCTTCACAGTTGCGGAATCCAGCCCCTGGCCATATAAAAATCTACAAAATAATAAATAAAACAAGTAAAAAAGCTAGAATTGGTCGAAGACCAATTCTTATTATACCCTCTAGATCAGGGGTGTCAAACTCGCGGCCCGCAACGGAAACTTTTGTGGCCCGGCCAATATATCGGCACACAATAATATATAATAAATAAAAACTGTGAAATCGCAGATTACGTGCAAAGAAACAGAATGGAAAATGACTAATTTCCGTAAATAAGTGAAAAGCGGAGTTGTCAGATTTTACTCTCATAAAAGTGCCCGCGCTTTTGTGAAACAGGATTTTCTGAAATACTGAGAGCATTTCCCCAATGTTTATTGCTATAATCCTGTGATATTTGAACAGCACGTGCTTCTGTTTACATTCATTTTGCTCTGAAGAGATTAAGTGGGAGAAACTCATATATATTAGCAAAAAAACTGCGGTGCTGGTACTATGTCATCTGTGTTTAAGGATATAAATTCCTTAAGCGGGAAACACAGTGCTAGCCTTTCCAACCTCAGCCTCAGCCTCAACTTTGACAGTTCTGTAGAATATATGAGATCAGGTTATGAAGAACCTATTGGCAAAGTTGGTGAGGTCGACCAGGTTGAGGTTGAACTGGAGTAGGTCTACTCTCTACTCTACTGGAACTTTGTCAGCTTTGACAGATAATTTTTGCTATCGAGAAAAAATGTACGGGAAATTTGTTGAAAAAAAAAGTTTGGGAAGCATATTTAACGTGAAAAGTTGTTCCTACTTTAGTAAATAATTACAAAAAAAATTTAATTTTTAAGCCAACAGCCCAATGAACTGCTATCATACAGAAGTTGTCAAAACTCGCATTGTGAATTATAAAAAATGGCAGAGTTCGCCAGGTTGAGGTTCTTAAAGTTTTACTGAGGTTGAAGTTGGAAAAGATAGCACTGTGTTTCCCGCTTAAAAGCAGCCTGACGAATCGTTGTACGGCAGGTGTGGCACCAGTTGTCCACCGCCGTAGGTAGTTAGTTTTTTTTGCTAATATATATTGTCTCGAAATACAGTTGCAGAGAGAGTTGCTGACTTGGCCGCCAATTTAAGTGATTAGATCAAAGCAAAATCATCTAGTTTCGAAAGTTGAAAGTTTTTCCATTGCCTGTGACGAGAGTACGGACATTGGTGGCATAGCTCAATTAGCTGTGTTTCTTCGTGCTTGCGACACGGATTTTAACATTTTTGACGAATTATTGGAACTAATACCGATGCGTGGTACTACTACAGGACAAGATATATTTAATTGTGTTTTTGAACTTCTGGAAAAATACAATCTACCTGTGTTAAAATTAAATTCTGTAGCTACAGATGGCGCTCCTTCAATGACCGGTAAAAACAACGGCTTCGTAGCATTACTACGAAAAAAAACTAAGTGAAATTGATTCGATTCCCGTCCGCGGGAAAAATAAATGAAATTCACGGCTCAAAAATTTATCATACGCATTGTATTATACATCAAGAAGTACTATGCACGAAAATAATAATAAACATGGAGAATGTTTTGTCATATATAAAAAAAGTTATAAATTTTATAAGATCTCGAGGCTTAAATCAGCGACAATTCACTGCTTTCTTAATTGAGTTAGATAGCGCATATTCAGTTTTGTCCTACTATACCGAGATACGTTGGTTATCTTGTTCCAAGATTCTCAAACAATTGTGGGATTTGGAAGAAGAAGTATGTCAGTTTTTAAAAATTAAAAATCAAGACACAAGCTTGTTTTCCGATCCAATATGGTTGCAAGATTTATCTTTCATGGTTGATATAACCAAACACTTAACCGATTTTAATTTATCGTTACAAGGAAAAGATCAGACCATTACGAACATGTTTGACATAATTAAAGCATTCAAATGTTAGTTAGTTCTATGGGAAAAGCAACTGAATAATGAAGATTTATCGCACTTCCCGACGTGCAACATGAACAAATCAAATTTAGATGATACTGCATCGTATCAAAAATACGCAGAAAAAATTTTAGGTCTTAGAACTGAATTTGAAACAACATTTAAAGATTTTAATTCTTTGGAAGAAAAATTTTGTTTGTTTTCTTCGATTTTCTCAATAAATATAGACTCAGTACCCAGTGATATGCAAATGGAGGTGATCGAGATTCAGTGCGTCTCAAATTTGACGGAAAAATTTATTGAAGTGGGTGTTGTTATGTTTGGCATTTTATTTTCAAATTAAAGTTGTTAGCTTGACAATTTGTAATTGTCACTATCGCTTTCTACCTAAGAACACACAAAAGTTGTTCATGTACTTTCCAAATTTAATAGCTTCCCCTCATGCAAGAACGAAAACACCCGAGAAGTATGTGAACAGACCTAATGAGTTAAAATAAAATATTCTTTTTTCAATCGATATACGTTAAATTTCCATTATTTAAATTTTCAACTATATGGCAATTTTTTCTATTTACTTAACGATCTAAATTTTTGGTGTTACGCACCGCCTAATATCGCCTGCGTAAACGTGTTAAAGTTACTTTTCATTCTCATTATTATTTTTATACCCTAGATGAAATCTATAGGCTATACTAAGTTTGTCATTCCGTTTGTAACACCTCGAAATAATGATGGGAGAGCAAAATGGATTGGACACCTACGCATAATATTAAAAGTTATTTCGATTTTTGCATGTCCGCCTGTCCGTCCGTGCGCACGATAACTCGAGAACGCATATACTTAGAGAGCTGAAATTTTGCACACGGACTTTAAAAAAAAACAAAAAAATAAGTTCGAAAATGAGACAAATCGGGCAACTCCTTCGTGGGGTTGCCATACAAAAATTTCGTTTTCCACTATATATTTGGACACTGCCTGAGAACGCATCAATATAGAGAGCTGAAATTTGGTACGTGGTGTTTTCATTGTACTAGCAAATAAAATTTCAAAAATGGACTAAATCGAGCAACCAATTCTTGGTGTTGCCATATAAAAATTAGGTTTTTTATGTATACTGTGAAAACGATCAGTCCAAGACATTTTTATTGTACTAAAAATTTCTTCGGAATGTGAAATCCTATAAAATTGGTTATAACCATTTTCTTTTCGTCCGACGAACCGTTCTAGAAATATATGCGAAAAACCACAGCAATAATCAAACTTGCTCAAATTGGTGACTATACGAAATTTCATACGGACATTCATTCATCTAGGATATCATAAGAATTGGTCCTAGACCAATATTAGCATTTTTACTTGTTATGTATACTTTTGCCATTATTATTGTTATATTTCAATTTTGTAAACACAGTAATCAGATAGATCGTTGATGAAGCTCTAAATATATAAAAAATAAAAATAAAAAACATAAAAGTGATGTCTTAATAGCTGTAAAATCTAACCTACAATTTAAGATTGTCTTCGAACCATAATCTCCTCACCTACTCTACTACAACAACATGCCAATAACTCTTCAGTGAATATTTCCTTATTAGCCGAATGTCGAATGACAATGGAATACTAAATTAAATTAACCAATTAACCACACCATAACCTCCTCTCTAACATTATCCAAAAGATTTAAGTACCCACACCTAATACACCCGGTTTACATTAATTATAAAGCAAGCTAGTTCTGCAATATTTCACTATTCCGGTTTCAGTTTAAGTGAATTTTTCGCTTTTACGTACAACATGAAATTCTTATTCACAACTCTTGAAATGACGAACAAAACTATTGCTGAAATATTGAACCCAATGCCTGTTTATTTCTCCACCTTAATGGTGTGAATTAAATACGATTTTTAATTTCCGCACTCATCAATTAAGAGGTTATAGTCACTCTCGATCTTCTTATTGATATCCAGAATCTCAGCAATACTACCTACATAAACTCACCGGGGTCCATTGATTAAAAAATTCGAGTAAATCCACTAATTTCGATTATGAAAATAAAATTAATTTACATTTTACGACCATAATTCTACCACAATGATAATTTGTAAACTATAGAAAAGTTTTTATAAAAGCGAGTTAACTCTTAGCGAGCATTTCAGTTGTTAAAAAAAATCTAGCTTAGAAGAATATGAAAAGTTTTTTGGGACTATTAGTTTTAATATTTTTTGCATCCAACTGTGATGCGGATACTTTTTCTGGAAATGCATCACTACGATGTATGTCGTAAGATATGTGAAGAATTTTAAACAAACAAAACGAAAAAAATGAAAACCAAGAAAGTTTTGTAAGATGTTTTTATTTAATTAATTTTTTTTTTGTTAGACGTTACGGGAATGTGTCGTTACAACAACAAAGTTTATAAGCCAGGAGAACATTATCTCCCGGAATGTACACGATTGATTTGCTCTGCAAAGGGTTGGGCTAGTGTACACAAGTATTTTTATAAAACGTAAGAAAAAATAAAAATAATATTATTAATTGTTTTTTTTTCTTCTGACAACTATAGTTGCATTGAATCCCACAAGGAAGGATGTATACGTGGAGATCAAATCGATACGAGCAAATCTTTTCCTGAATGTTGTAAAAGAGAGTACACTTGTAAACATGGAGATGGATCTGAATATACAATAACGGATTATTGAAATAAATAAATAAAACTTAAGTAAAATATTTTAAAAAAATGTCTTAATTTCGTTTATTCTTATTCCTAATTTTATTACTCTCTTCCCTTTAATTTATATGAGCTCCTTTCATGATTACGAACCCTTTTTCTTATTTAAATTAAAAAAAAAAAAATCAATTCTCGCTCACTGTATTTGTGCATATCTTACCATATACCCATATCGTGACTTTTTTCTCTCTGCTGAAGAAATATCAGAGCAAATGCAGACCTATTAGGTGAACTGCTTGGTACTTTATTATATTCGTGGTCTACGATCAAAAACACACTTGAACTCTTTTAATATTCCGCACGATGTTTTTGTATTTAGACATGTCGTAACAATTCCTTTTCGGATGCTGAATTACTGGACAACGACTTTTAAGTTTTTCGACGCCAACGAAATCCTGATGACATTTCTGTGCTCGAAGGAGGTATTCTAATTGCGGTAAAGATTTCTTACAGCTGTTCCAAGATAGATATTCCCAATCCATCCCTGTCTAAATTCCTATGCATCAGTTTACTGTACATTCTAGCTGTCTACATTCCCCCTGGCAGTCCGTCTGCTTCATACGATGCCGTTGCTGCTGCTGTGGAATTCTAGCTGGCGCGCGGGACTCGCGAAGAACATTTTCCGCCAGGAAGTCAGTCATATTTCGCCGAAAATCGTAAAAAAAACACTTTCACCCCTTAACACCCCCCCCCCCCCCCCCTCATTATGCAAATTTACCTTATCTCGTGTTTAATTTTAATATTTGCTCTTAATTATAACCTTAACAAAATTTCCGGCCTGCTCCTTGCCTGTTATTCATTTTTTCCGTTTTAGCCTTCACAATCCGTTTTGGCACCAGCCTATAACGACACTTCCTAAAGTTGATATCCCATGCTTCACTATTGATCCGAAATCTGTTGACGACTCCATGTCCAAGCTAAACTCTGGTTTATCTGCTGGGCATGATGGGATACCGCCTATTGTCTTCACGAACTGCAGTGGAATGCTTTCTTACCCGTTAACATTTTTGTTTAATTTATCACTGCAACTTGGTAAATTTCCTAAGTTATGGAAAGAGTCGTTTATTGTCCCAATCTTTAAGTCCTGTAAAAGGGAGCTTGTTACCAACTATCGTCCTATTGTTAAATTGTCTTGTATTCCCAAACTGTTTGAAGCTGCTTTATATGAATTTTTGTGTTTTCATTGTAGTGAAGCTCTTAATCCTCATCAGCATGGTTTTATGAAGGGAAGGTCGACAACAACAAATTTGCTCCAGTTTACATCTACCTGTATCGAATCGTTTGAGTGTGGTTGTGAAACTCACTCACTGTATTTATACAGAATTCAACAAGGCTTTCGACAAGCTTCCTCATTCTGTTTTGTTATTTACACTGACATCTTTAAGTTTACTAATTTGGGCTTTGAACTGGTTATCATCCTACCTTATGGATTGCAAACTTAGGGTTCAGTTCCGTTCTGCTCTGCCTGAAGAAATAACGGCTTACTCCGGTGTTCCACAGGGTAGTCATTTAAGACCCCTTCTTTTCATATTATTCATAAATGATATTTCCTATCTAGTTACTAAATCTGATTTGCTAATATACGCAGATGATCTAAAACCTAAATCTATCGACTCGCATTACGACTATCTCAAATTGCAGCATGACCTGGACAGACTTACTGAATGTTGTGAAAAGAGTTCTCTCATTTTAAACGTTGATAAATGTAGGGTAACCATTTGGTGTTGTAAGCGAGTCCCTTCGAATGTTTTCTATGCTATGAATGGGTTATTACTTTTGAAAGTTGATAAAATATGTGACTTGGGGATATTTTTTGACTCGAAACTCACCTTTAACTTCCACATCGATTGTATCGTTAATAGGGCAAACTCAATGTTAGACTTTGTAAAGCGTTGGACTAAAGAATTAGATGATATCTATATTAGTAAAGCTCTTTTTATCACTTTTGTTAAACCCATTTTGGAATATTCCAGTCCGTTCTGGTCTCCCTCTTGCAAAAATCGCTCCGAACGTATTGAGAGCGTGCAAAGGAGATTCTTACTTTTTGTTCTAAGAGGTCTCGAATAGAGATATAGACTTCATCTTCCTCCTTATAACGAAAGATTAAATTTCATACACCTTCCTACTCTTAAGACTCGTAGAAAAATTTGTGATTTCGACATGCCTTTGATGCTTCAGAAATTTAATTAATTTCAATTCACGATCTCGATACGTGCGATCTAATGATTTTATTTATTTGTGTTCCCATCGCATCAACTATGGACACTTTTAACCTATGACTAGCATGTGCTGTACTTTTAAGATGAATTTCCATCATATTAATAAGATTCCATTAAGAAAATCCTCAATAAGTTTTCTGTACTTTAGCTTTATTTTAAGTATTTTGTCCTGGGGCCATTGCAGCTAGAATTTAGTGAAAAAAATATAAAATTTTTGGTCTGCTCACAAAATGGTAGCTTCTGAAAAAATTTACTGAATTTACTGAAAATGATAAGCTGAACTGATACAAATCTATTAAATTGAAACAATGGGACTACTTAAAAGTAACTCAATAAAAAATAACCCATGTCAGAGGCACGCGAATTAATTCAATACTGATCGAGCATTGTTGGCACAAAAAAATTCTGAAGAAAAATTATTGAGTAAATTTTTAAGGAAAAAAAAGTTAATTCTCTGATCTCTATGGTGTCTTTGACATATTTCTAATAGCACAAGAACATGGGATCAGTTTTCCTCAGTCAGTCATTACCAATACGCATTTGCGAGGGACTCTTCCTTAAAATAAGAATACCGAATAATGCAACTCAAAGTCAAGAGAGTTGGACTACACCCAGTTATGAAAGTATTGGGCACAAATAAACTCTGAGTGGAGTAGGTATAATAAAATATTCCATGATAATTTTCTAAAGAAAAGTTACCTCATACCTATCGGACATAAGAGGGCAAGATCTTCATTTCAGAGATCAAAAGTGAAAAAGCTCTTTAACCATTTCGAGTAAACCAAGACTTGAATTAGCCCAAGAGATAATTTCATAATACCTACAGCACTGCATAGGTACCTAAACTATTTCTCTTCAAATCATACTTTTCACAATCGATTCGAAATAACTAGAAATCTTCCGACCAGCTAATAATTCAGCAAAATAAAATAATTAATTTTTTTTTCCCCAAATGGAGTCTTTCGAGTGTCCTGGCGATGCTTGTTATCCCCCCCCCCCCCCACTTAACTTCTTTCTCCTCAAATTTACGTTTGAACATTTTTTGGTTTTTGAAGTAAATGAAGCTCATAAATCCTTTCATGGATAGACATCACAGGATCAAACTTGAGTACTTGTTTCAAAGAGCACCTTTCATCGTTTATAACAATATCCAACATATTACAATTTATGGTCAAATGGTTCAGTTATCGAACGTTCCTACTTATTTTCCGAAACCCCTTAAATTAGATTAGACTTATGTTAGGGATATGCAGGCGTTAGCCTCGCATTCACTGCAAACAGAAAAATCTATTGTGAGTCCCCGTTCAATTTACTCCCTATCTAGGTTTAAACTATTAATAAAGTCCAGAATCATTCTGGGATTCAGATTCCACGCATAGTTTGATGGGAGAAAAGGATGTTCGAGATTGAGTAAACTCCTCCTGGCCAATACTTCGCAATTTCAGAGCAAGTGTTCTAATATTTCATGAGCGTCCTTACAGAAGCAACAGAATGAAGTCTCAGCCAAGCTTATGTTTTTTATGTGTTACCTCAAAAATAGCTCTGTAGTCATTTTTAACTCTGTTCTTCCTAAGGAGTAGGAGTTCATAGCCATAGTTGTAGATAAACTTTTTTGGACAGCTATTTAAAGTAGCTCTAAGGTAACACTTTGAGGTGCCACAAAATGGCTCTGGTCCGACAAAGTGAGTTCCGTACCTCTTTTGGATAGGCCGTCCAAGTACAGACATGAGGATACTCTTTGTTTCTCTTTGATAAATTTTTAAGGGTTTGCAGACATTCCTAGCGCCATTGATGTCGTTTCTGGTCCAAGCGCGATCCTTCTTCAGGAATTCTATAGTAGTAAATTATGTCCAAACTATAAAATGTCTTATTAATGAGGCACAGAAATATTATAAATAATGCCTTTTTTGTCTACTTGCTATACTAGTCCAGTCAGTGATTTTTATATATGTTATTCAATTCCGTGCCCCGATGAAAAATCCAAGTTTAAACCCTTGGGAAAGGTCCGCGCGGTCCATCATCTTGGATTAAAGGTACGAAAAATTGTTTTTTTTTAATATTTCCTCAACGGTTGATCCTACGACAAAAATGTAAAAAAAATTTAATTTGAAGAAGACTAAATTCCCTAAAGTTTTTGTATAAACACTTTTTTTGTAAATCTAATGTGTAACGAGTTACTGCGGCGGAAACGTGAACATTCTTCCAAAAAAATGTATTCATATAGTAACCCCTATACAGGGTGTTTCGTCCATGGTGGTCCATAGGATAGGAGGTGATAGTAGTCACGGAGTCAAACAAAAAATTGTATGGGAAGTGCGGACCGGCATCACAACTGTTTCGGAGTTACAGGGTGATTTAAAAAAAGAGCTAGTCTTTCACAAAATACCCTATATTTTAAAAAGTACAAAGTATACGGTCATTTACAGAGCTCATTATATGCGGAACTTCATGGCCTTTCCAATGACTGCTCGACCAGCCCCGTAGTCCTCTTTTCTCAGGAGTTATGATAGTCTAAACTAGAAATAATTAATTCGCTTAGTGACAGAAAACACTTCATTTCGGTATGACCTGAATAGGTTATGAGGTTATGAGCTAATAACTATTTAACGGATATAGTGACCACATAGATTTAATAAGTCAAATTAAAGAGGAGAATGGACAGTTTACAGTTTTTATAAAAAAAATTACGATAAGCACCTCTTTGTAAAAAATAGAGGTCAAAGTCAATAAAAATGTAAGAAAATCCAAAATTCTTAGTTTATACCACTATAATTCCTGATCTGCGAAGAATACGGAGCTGGTTGGAGCAGTCATTGGAAAGGCCATGAAGTTCTGCATACATTGAGCTAAGTAAGTGACCGTACACTCTGTACTTTTTAAAATGCAAGGTATTTTGCGAAAGACTACCAAATTTTCATAATCACGCTGTAATTCCGAAACGGTTGAGATGCCCCCTTGCCATACAATTTTCTGTTTGACTAGGTGACTACTAACACTTCTGGTCCTATGGACCACCATGGACGAAACACCCAGTATAAATGGTATTATATGTATATACAGTTTTTTGGAAAAATGTTCACATTTCCGCCTCTGTAGCTCGTTACACACCAGGCTTACAAAAAAAGTATTTATACAAAAGATGTAGGGAATTTAGTCTTCTTCAAATTCATATTTTTACATTTTTGTCGTAGGATCAACCGTTGAGGAATTATTTTGAAAAAAAAAACAATTTTCGGTACCTTTAATCCAAGATGGCGGACCGCGCGGACCCCCGCAAGGGTCTAAAATTGGATTTTTCACCGGGGGACCGGAACTGAATAACATAATATATAAAAATCACAACTACTCCACCTTTTGTAGGGCAAAGGCCCTATTTAGTTCCTATTACTGGACTATACGTATAAATGTTTTAAAAGTAATAATAAATAAACGCAATGGGAAACAGGTTATAACGAAAGAAAAACACATTTTTAAGAAGAAGTAAAGAAGTAAATGGAATAAAAGCCATATACAAGGTTTACAACAAAACGATCAGTGTTTTCCCAAAAAAAATTCAAAATCTCGCATCTTAGCGGAAAACTTTATCACTTTACAACTGTAAATTCAATAAGATAAAGATATAATAAAAAACTAAAAGATACCAGTGAAAGCTTATTGGCTGAAAGTGTGGTAGAAATGTAAAAAAATTTCAAATGTACTGTTCCCCTTCGTGAGTTCTTGAGTCTGTTCAGAGCAACACGCCAGTGTGACTTCGAAAGCGTTTTGAAGTGACTCTGTGAATTTGACGATAGTATAAAAAGAAACTTGGTTGCTTTGAACGAGAAAAAGCGAAAAAAGTATTTTGAAAGAAAATATTCATATGTATGTGTTCATATACACAGAGTGTCCCGAATTAGGATGGCCATATGAAAGGAGGTGTTAAATCTCGGTAAGAAATGAAAAAAAATGGAGGGGGGTCTAACTTCACCCCCCCCCCCTGAAAGCTGCGGGGGTTTGAAGTTTTTTCCCAGTGTTGAGTAAGTGCTTCAACATGTTTCCCAATGTCTTCTAGGTTTTTTTAAATATCGATGGCTAATCAATTGCCCATTAAGAGGGTTTGAAATTCTTTTTCCTGTTGTTAATGTCTTCCGAGTTATAGCCCTTCAAAGTCAAAATTTTGAGTAAAAAAATTCATTTTTTCTGATTCAAATGAAATTATCTCAACATTTTGCCCTATTATTTTTGTATTTTTTCCGGCTTAGAAGAACGCCCAATACGTGCTCTATAAGTCAGTCTTCACAGCAAACAAAAATATTTGACCGTTCTCAAATCATAACGTAAAATGTCCATTTTATGATTTTAAGGTTTTCGCCAGAACAAAGTGGATCAAAGTTAAACCTTTTTCTGAAATAACTACAACAATTTTCAGTAATCAATTAAAACAGCAAATGTATTCGAGAGGTATGATGATAATGTGGTGACTGTACCGCAACTTGACTAACCCATGCACGCTTGATTAGTCACATCTTCAAATTTAAAGCAAGCCATAAATCAATTGCAGTATTTGGACTAATTGCAGGTAATCTAATGGATTGTTTTAGGGGCACGTGCATTACCTGTAAATATTGCGGTTTGAATATTTGAACATTTTTATACTAAGCTATTTTTCTAAGTTTATTTTGATCCATAAATATTATTATCATCTATGATTTGTGGTCAAAAATATCACTCACTGTAAAGACATTTTCATGGTGGGGTGTGGATAATTCAGTGTCACTTAGGATATAAATTACAGTTTTTCTAAATATGTTATCATATCCACATCTTCTCAACTGATAAAAAATAAAAAGAAATGTCCGGGTATATTAACGAAGAATACGCCGATTTTGTCTATTTTTACCGCGCTGCTCTAGGAAGTAGTCGAGAGGCTCAAAGGCTTTATTCCGAAGCATTTCCTCAACGTAGAGTACCACACAGATCCGTGTTTGCAGCAACTTACCAACGATTGTGGGAGAATGGTGCAGTCAGCAGACGAAGAGAAGACGCCCGAAGATCAGCATTTATTGTTGAAGCGGAAGAACGAGTTCGAGATCTTATATGGAGAAACCCTGCAAGAAGAATTTCTCTTCAGACTGGAGTTTCGCGATCATCTGTTTTTAAGATTAGACAAGACACCAACTCCAGAATGCACCCATACCATCTGACACCTGTTCAGGAGCTCTTACCAACGGATTTTGGGAAGCGAAGGGAGTACTGCACTTGTAGTAATTTCAGAAAAAGGTTTCACTTTGATTCACTTTGTTCTGGTGAAAACCCTAAAATCATAAAATGGTGTTCAGGTAAGACCTGTACATTTTACGTTATGATTTGAGAACGATCAAATACTTTTGTGTGCTGTGAAGACTGACTTATAGAGCAGGTATTGGGCTTTCTTCTAAGCCGGAAAAAATACAAAAATAATAGGGCAAAATGTTGAGATAATTTCATTTGAATCAGAAAAAATGAATTTTTTGATTCAAAATTTTGACTTTGAAGGGCTATAACTCGGAAGACATTAACAACAGGAAAAATAATTTCAAACCCTCTTAATGGGCAATTGATTAGCCATCGATTAGAAAACGACGCATTCCGATATTTAAAAACACCTAGAAGATATTGGGAAACATGTTGAAACACTTACTCAACACTGGGAAAAAACTTCAAACCCCTGTAGCTCCCAGGGGGTAAAGTTAGACCCCCACTCCCATACATTTTTTTCGTTTCTTACCGAGATCTATCACTTCCTTTCTTATGGCCATCCTAATTCGGGACATCCTGCACATACGGTCAGAAAATAAATTCTTTTTTTTTCCCGTAAATTGGTAAATTGGGACTTAAATACATTAAAACTATAAACAGCATTAAAGTAATTTTCTTCTTTACATCCATTCTAGTTTTATTCACTTCTTTACTTTCAATTTTACAAGCTCTTTGACAAGTCACACATTCAAACACGAAAGTGACGATTTTGATAGCAGTCCCGAGTGCTATCAAGAAAAATGACAGTAACTATAGCGTCCGCTCTGAACACATTTTTCTGTCAAAAGCGAGGTGAAAAAGTTACTTTTTGGCTGCTCTGAACGCAAAAAGTCACTATAGTCACTATAGCGTCTTGCTCTGAACCAGCGATGCTACGTACGATAATTCTCGTACATGTACGAGAATTTCTACTCAAGTACGATGAACGAGACAAAATATATTCTCGTATGCGAAAGTACGAGAATTTCAGCCTCAAATATTTTTCAACCAGAATTTCCACGTGTGGCAATACTACAAACAAAGAGCAGTAAAAGATAGTTTACAAGAGAGTATAGCGGCCAACATTACATACTTTTTCTCTTATATTATTGCATTTAAATGTATACAGCTTGGATTTCGTTCAAACACCATGATTTCCATAAATTTGTTGTACATGTTATTATTTTTTAACACCATTAGAAAGAAAACATATTGGGCTGCAAAATGTTATAACTTCATATTTATGTGGGAGCGATAGTTTTAGGCTCTAAGGCCTGTTTGAAATGAAATCATAGGTCTTCTATCATGAATGTAAAAAAAGTAAAATGTGGTAAACTCTTATTGCATGACTGTAGCCGGCCCACTAAAGGCGCCACCGATGCACACCTTTACGAGTTGATGATAAGCTCTCTTAAAATGAAAGGCATACCAATGGAAACATACTGGGCTTAGGTTGTGACTCTGCCAGCAATAATATCGTAGAATATAACTCCATTATCAGTCGTCTCCGCCAAGAATGCCCGGGCATAATCTGAATGAAGTGCGTATGCCACTCCTTGAATCGGACCTCAAGTGAGGCATGCAAGGTTCTGCCACGCGGATCTGAATATTTAGCGAGAAACGTCTTCTTCTATTTTAGACAGTGTCAACAAGAGAAAGGCTCAGTTACAACAATTTCAACATTTTGTTCACGTGAAAGAACATCAGATGCTCGGCTTCGCTATTACTCATTGGCTCTCTAGAAGGAATTCTGAAGCAGTGGGAAGCTCTTCGCCTCTATTTCACAGATATTTGGATGACTGAACGTACACTTGCGGCTGAACAAAATTTCAATGCCCTCCAATACCCATTCATGAAATGATACTATACCTTTCAAGCTTGCGTGTCTCCGAAAGTTACCTACATGAGTGCATTCTTTCAGTCGATATATCGGTTATAGTCACAATATTACATGACAAAATGGCAATAGCACACCGAGAACTTCTCTCCTCGTATATGTAGCAGGACTTATATGTTACTAAGACAAACCTTGGGGAAATCAGACCGGATGATACTAGTAGATTTATACGTTTGGAGTCCACGCGTATATGTGAGTCGCTGTCCTGGAAGGTCTGAAGAATCCCGAAGTGATGGCACGACCTGATCTCATAATTTATTTCAGGGAAAGTGCCGAGAGTATGTGCAACAACTATGCATAGGTATAAAACCACGTTTTCCTTTTGAGGATGAATTACTGGTGGCATTGCCACTTTTAAATCCTGACAAAGCTTAATCAGCCACCTAAGGAATGAGACTCTATCGCTCTTTTTTTATGTGACCTGTGTCCTAGGTCAAAGTCGTCAGACTCTAAGAAAAGGCAGCAACTAGATGATGAGTGGTGACTTCTTCCTTTGGACCAATTTCCTCCACACATCTCCAAAGAAAAGAAAGTTGACATATTTTGGCACTGCTGATGAAAATCAGAAATATACAGCTCAACCTCTGCCTAGTGCTGACTCTCTCACATTCAAATGCCGATACCGAGAGGATTTTTAACAAAAACAACTTAATTAAAACAAAATTAAGCAACAAGCTGCAACAAATACCGTAAAAGGAGCCCTCCTTTCACCTCAGTGTGTTTTAAAACACAGTCGAAAGATTGCTGCTTTGTGTTCAAACTTACCACTCAAATGAAATATCGCATGACGTCGGCTGTTATGTACCAAAATAAACCTGCTACTGGAGCGCGACCTGAGGGTGAAAATTGGTACCAAAATAGTGACTCGGACCCAGATAATCCCAGCTTTATCTGGGCTGCCTGTTATGTCTCTTATTTTAAGATCAAGAACAAGACTATACACAATTTTAATACAAAAAT